>LR750967.1:0-102812 GCA_902729485.2 Mus minutoides | reverse complement strand
GAGAGAGAGAGAGAGAGAGAGAGAGAGAGAGAGAGAGAGAGAAGCAGTATGTGTGTTAAAAAAAGGAATATCAATTTGCAAGAGAAATGAAACATGGATCTTGTTGGAGAAAGGGTACTTTTAAAAGGATAGAAAAAGAACAAATGAAGAAAGTGATGTTGTATTAATGAAGAAAGTGATGTTGTATTCACATTTTAATTAAAATGTATCAGTATTCTATAAAAAATAAATATTTGTGTTTTGAATCCCAAAATTTAAAAAGTTGAATTTCTACATGGTTACATCTGTCAATGAAAAAAAAAATTAACACATTTTCAAAAATGCACAAACTGATAAACATATTTTTAAATTCTCTAAATTTCATTAAGGTGCCACTAGCCATAAGAATATTCTACTTCTCAACATATGTTTTCTCTTTATACTGAGTCTACTACTATTGTAAATGAATGCTCATTTCTACTTCCTCACTTTAAACTAGTTTTCTAGTGCCTTATCTTATATTTTTTTCTTAGTTTACTTCTAGTCACAACTTGAGGAGAGAGAGGGAATTTTTTTTTTTTTGGTTCTTAATAAAGGTTTTATGTGATGCTTTATTGCATAGTGTACCTGCCCTCTAAAATCATGACTTTTATGAATCTGTAAGATAACCATGGTTGAAAGTATTGACTCTGCATTTGAAATAACCTGTTTAAACACACAATTTTACACACACACACACACACACACACACACACACACACACACACCTACCTCATTTGCAAAAGATATTTGCAACATATTGTTTCATGATCTTCATAAAAGCCAAGTGGTAATAAACCCATAATCACTGTCTGTTGTTGAAGTTTAGCAGATAAGCACCCTTACACTGGCTTTCTTTCCTCTCTCTGTGTGCTGAGTCAGCATAACTGAAGGCCTAGATTGATCTGCATGCAGAAAATCAAAGCCAACGCGATTTTTAAAGCCATGGATTGTGCTGTATCTTCAGATATTCCTCAAGTGTGTTCATCATAATTAAAAGTAGATTATTTTTCCTTAGAAAACATATATTTTTCTTCATCTCCTCTAGTTGAATGTTTTAAACTTTGGCTTATATCTTTTATCTGTTGTACTATTCAATAATAGAATATTCTATTTTATCTGGGCAACTCTCTCATATTTCTCTCTGTCTACATCTCTTTCTCTGTCTCTTTGTAGCTCTATATCTTTCTATCTGTTTCTTGGTCTCACTGTCTTTCTGTCTCTCTATCTGTCTGTCAGTATCTCTTATGTCTTTCTCTCTGTCTCTTGGTCTCACTGTCTCTCTGTGTGTCTGTCTTTATCTCTATGTCTTTCTCTCTGTCTCTTTGTCTCTCTGTGTGTGTGTGTGTTTCCCTATCTCTCTTCTTCTAAAGTCATCCTAGAACTTTGTCCCTTATTTTTTACTAAATCACCCTGTCATATTATTTTAAATGAACCTCTTATTTTTTTGTTTTGTTTTTTTCAAGACAGGGTTTCTCTGTGTAGCCCTGGCTGTCCTGGAACTCACTTTGTAGACCAGGCTGGCCTCAAACTCAGAAATTCGCCTGCCTCTGCCTCCCAAGTGCTGGAATTAAAGGCATGTGCCACAACCTCCCGGTGAACCTCATATTTTCATACACAAACATTTGATCAAATTACAGATGTGGAAATATTTCTTTTTCTCCTCAGAAACCCAAAAGAGTTAGCTTTACCTCAGGTTTTGTAACTAATTAGACCTTATTTCTTTTGATACAAAATAAAAAGAAAATTAAGACATACTAAATTTCTGCAAAGACTAGTCTGTTTCTCTATATTACAAATTAAAACAAAAACTTAAGACTTTTTAGAAAAACATATTTTGATGATATTATGATTATATAATCATATACAGCTAATGGGTGAGAAAGGGACAAAGAGTGAAATCGTGTTCATTTATCTCATTAAGTACAGTTTTACTTAAAATTCTACACTCAGTTGTTCTCATTGCCATCTGATATTTCTTTTGTTCTTCATATGCTAATTGTAGACAATAGATGTTGCTCTGCAAGCTTTATGTGTGCTTTCAATTAATTAAAGACAAAGAGTTCCTTGGGGGCAAAGCAACATTGTTTTAGTGAAGTAAACTCCTGAGAAATACAAGACATTACAAAGGGAATTAAGGTAACAGAAATCAAGTCAACAAAATCCTGAAGTACTTAGAAGAATTGGCTTTGTTCCCTCCACCCACACATGATTTGGAAAATGTAATGAGGCATAATTTCAGAAGAAATGCTTGCTGTTTTCAGTATCTTATTATTGCTGTGATTGTGTTTCTTTCTCTTTTTTTGTTATTCACTGAAAAACACTAATTGCAAACTGTGCTATTCTTTCTGTGACATATCTTTTTGACATAAAAAACATAAACCAATATTATAGCTCAAATTGTTACATATCTTTTTGATTTACACAATCTTATGATTATCTCAGTGAAGTCTCTTGATATTCGTATTTAATAATTACCTGTTGAATGAATGGATGGATAAATGATCACTAGATGTCAGATTAAGCCGCATAAAAACTAATGGGGGTGGTGAACTCCAATAGCTACATGGCAAGTATCAAAGTTTTTCATATTTACATGGTGCCATTTACAAGCTCTGCTCTGTGCTTGTGTGTTGTGGCAAGCGGCAATCTCTTCACTATTAGTTTTCTCCTAGGTTGGTCTAAGCAACATACAGAATTCCAAAGAAAATTTTAAGCAATGAGCATAGCTCAGGGCTTAAGAGCTCATGGTGCTCTTGCAGAGGACCCTGAACTCATAACCACCTGTGATACTAGATCATGGGGATCCAATGTACTCTTTCAGGCTCCACAGGCATCTTAGATGAAGTCTTAATCTGAGATGTCAGACAGAACATTGGTTAAAATGAAGCATAATGTGTTATTGCCTCTAAGGAATGAACAGAATTAATGTCTGTTTCTTGAATTTTTTGAAATAAAGGAATGCTAAGTCACAAGGCAACTGGCAGTCACAAAGTCATATTACACGGTATAGTAGTACTTGAATTCACACCCGATGGGAGTTCTAGGCAGGACAATCAAGAGCACAACTCTGTTTCAAGGCCCTCTAGGATAGACCTCATCCCGAATAAAACAAAACTGTTTTTTTAATTAAATATGTTTAATATATCAATGTCTAACCAGTACATTTAAAGCAGAAACTTTTGAAGACGTTAAGTCTTTTTAATGTGTTTTTTCTTAACTTTGGAAACTATTAGTCCTTAAAATTACAGTATCTACTCTGATAATCTTCTAAGAAAATGACCCAATGTCATTTCATCTACTACTTATGAATGACATCAGACTATGTTTAATAATACATATATTCTTTTTTGTTTGTTTTGTTTTGTTTTGTTTTGTTTTTGAGACAGGGCTTCTCTGTATAGCCCTGGCTGTCCTGGAACTCACTTTGTAGACCAGGCTGGCCTCGAACTCAGAAATCTGCCTGCCTCTGCCTCCTGAGTGCTGGGATTAAAGGCGTGTGCCACACAAAGTGTAGGAATGAAATAAAAGAGAAAGTATTTGCAAGGATGATGAATAAATCCTAAAAAGAGTTGTGTTTGGAGCCTCATTAATCATATAATTTGCAAATCCCTTCTTGAGTGATACCAAGATTTGGGGAAGTCTTGAAGGATTAGAATCATCTTTGTAGATGAGAGCAAAAAAACCAAGTCACGATATGAGAGTACATATGCAATAGCATGTGAACATGACTTCTAAAATTGTGCTCAGTGTATCAGATAAAATGATCAGGTTCACTCACTAAAGGACCTTTGTACCATCAAAGAAGTGTCAATCATTTCCAGAGACTTTAATGAGGGGGATATAAGCAGAAGCTTCATGTGCAAATTTGCATTTGAGAAAGATGAATGTGTTATCAAAGTAAGGGGCAGTTCTTGAAGGGAGATATATTAAGGAAAGAAAGAAAATTCCCAGCTTATTTTAAAAGTACAAAGGGACAAAGGGATCAGTGATTGAATTGAGTGATTTTTCTGTGCAGAGATAGAGGACAATGAATCTTGAAGATGAGTACAAGGCAGCACAAACTTTTATGAAAATTTACAACAATCCATAAGGCAAATGCAAGGAAAGAGAAAACATATATGGGCATAAGAAGTTGCATACACCTACACTTGTGTCAAGCTGCTCAGTAAAATGGAGAATTCCAAAGAAAATTTCAGATTTCCCATGCTAGAAAATTTCAGTTTTCTGCCGGGCGTGGTGGCACACTCCTTTAATCCCAGCACTCAGGAGGCAGAGGCAGGCAGATTTCTGAGTTCGAGGCCAGCCTGGTCTACAAAGTTAGTTCCAGGACAGCCAGGGCTACACAGAGAAACCCTGTCTCAAAAAAACAAAAAAACAAGAAAGAAAGAAAGAAAGAAAGAAAGAAAGAAAGAAAGAAAGAAAGAAAGAAAGAAAGAAATTTTCAGTTTTCAAAACAGTAAATCTAAAATGCTGTAAGATGGCTACAACTTAGATCCATACTCTAAATATTAGGCTTTATGGTAAAAAAAAATATTAAATTAAACTTAAATATTCATTGTTTCTACAGGCAGTTCCTACTAATTAGTGTAAAAAATAGGTGAGCCTCCTGGACCTGCTACTGATTGGTGGTCAGCTGAAGATTAACTGAGATAAAAACACCTCTAATGAATTACTTAACATGATAATCAGATCATTTTATATTCTCCATCTTTGAAAAAAAAATATATCACTTTTAATGTCTACCATGTGACAAAAGTCTCAATCTTGATCTTGAAAAGTCAAAGATAAAGACCTGTCAAGTCTTCTTTATTAGTAATTGCAATAATGATGGCTTTATTATATTATATAATGTAAATGAGAGAATTAATTAAAAGCTTGGGGGAGCAAAGAACATTGTTTTTACAATCATCTCAAGAAGTATAAATATTTACTAGATACAAATTTTCTTTTTATTTATTGGATATTTTCTTTATTTACATTTCAAATGTTATCCCCTTTCTTGGTTTCCCTCCTTTCTGGAAACACCCTATCACATCCTCCCTCCCTCTACTTCTATGAGGGTTTTCCTCACACACCCAATCACTCCAATCTCCCCATCCTTCATTCCCCTACACTGGGGTCTATTGAGCCTTCATAGGACCTCTCCTTCCATTGATGCATAACAAGGCCATCCTCTGCTACATATGCAGCTGGAGCCATGTGTACTCCTTTGTTGATGACTTAGTCCCTGGGAGATCTGGGGGTTCTAGTTGGTTGATATTGTTGTTCTTCCTATGGGATTGCAAACCGTTCCAACTCCTTAAATCCCTTCTCTAACTCCTCTATTAGGAACCCCATGCTCAGTTCAATGGTTGACTGCTTATATCTGCCTCTATATTTGTAAGGCTCTGCAGAGTCTTTCAGGAGACAGCCATATTAGGCTCCTTTCAGCATGCACTTCTTGGCATCCAAAATAGTGTCTGGGTTTGGTAACTGTTTATGGGATGAATCCCCAGGTGGGACAGTCTCTGGTTGGCCTTTCTTTTAGTCTCTGCTCTACATTTATCTCCAAATTTGCTCCTTTGAGTATGTTTTTCCCCTTCTAAGAAAGACGAAAGCATTCACACTTTGGTCTTGCTCCTTATTGAGCTTCATGTGGGCTGTGAGTAGCATCCTTGTTATTTGGAGCATTTGGGCTGGTATCCACTATCAGTGACTGTATACCATGTGTTTTCTCTAGTGGTTGGGTTACCTCACTCATAATGATATTTTCTAGCTATCCATTTGCATAAGGATTTCATGAATTAATCATTTTTAATAGCTGAGTATAGCTGTCCGCGGCCACATGAACTGGGTTCCTGAAAGGAGGCTGGAGCTATATGGGAGGAAATCGAGGGAGAAAAAAATAAGACCAAGACAGATATTGATCAAGGCCCCACATTTACTCAAGAGTCTGAACTTATAAAGGGGAAAGGCCCATTCCCCCACCATGCCCGGTTTCTTGATGCCTTGTTGCCAAGCTGTTAGCACTTGTTCTGCCAGAGTTGTTAGCACTGGGTCTCCAGTCCTCAGGCTGGCAGCTTATCTCAGGAATGTCTCAGGAAGACAGGTTCAGCCTCTCAGAGGGTAGTGGTGTCTTGGAGAAGAGCTCAGGTGGCAGAACAATAGACCTATCTAGGTCAGAAGACTCCACCCTAGGTGGTCTCATTCTCAGTGGCAGAACAGGTCTGAGCCAGCCTGCTCAAGGCTGCGGGAGGCTCCTGCTGAGTAGTACTCCATTGTGTAAATGTACCACATTTTCTGTATCCATTCCTCAGTTGAGGGACATCTGGGTTCTTTCCAGCTTCTGGCTATTATAAATAAGGCTGCTATCAACATAGTGGAGCATGTGTCCTTATTGCAAGTTGTAGCAGCTTCTGGCTATGTATGCCCAGGAGTGGTATAGCTAGGTCTTCAGGTAATACTGTGTCCAATTTTCTGAAAAATCTCCAAAATGACTTTCAGAGGGATTGTACCAGCTTACATTCCCACCAGCAATGGAGGAGTGTTCCTCTTTCTCCACATCCTGGCCAGCATTTGCTGTCATCTGAGTTTTTTATTTTAGCCATTCTGACTGGTGTGATATAGAATCTCAGGGTTGTTTTGATTTGGCTTGTACTGTAAGATCAAAAATCAACAAATCATAAAATTGCAAAGCTTCTGTAAGGCAAAGGATATTGTCAATAAGATAAAAATGCAGTCAACAAATTGGGAAAAGATCTTTACCAATCCTAAATCTGATGGGGTCTAATATCCAATATATACAAGACTCAAGAAGTTAGACTTCAGAAAACCATATAACTCTATTAAAAATGAGGTACAGACCTAAAAAAAAAGAATTTTCAACTGAGGAATATCAAATGGTCAAGAAGCACCTAAAAAAAAAAAAAATGGTCAAAATCCTTAAACGTCAGGGAAATGCAAATCAAAACAAATTTTCAATTAAAATATCCTTTAGATTAAAGTGGTAGAATAATGAATCAAAGTTTTAACAATTTTAATTTTCATACATGAAAATGTAATTTTAAAAAATAAAATTAAAAAAAAAATGAGAAGCTTCGAAAGGTGGCTCAGAGGGAAAAGTAGTTGCTGTGTATGCATGAAGAAACTATTTTGGTAATATTTCTCTAAAATAAAATATATGCCTTGCTTTGCAATTTCTAGTGAGTTTTTACTTTAAAATTTTTAAAACTCTAGTGAGTTTTAAATTTTACATAAAATTTAAGGCAAGAATGAAAAAGTTTCCATGCTCATTTAAACAGTCACACAACTATATTCTAGAAAACCTGGCTACTATTTTATTTTTGAGATTTTATTTCATTTTAATTTTTGAGATAATTATTCTGTCACTTGGTCCTGACATCAAACTATCCCATGTGTATCACCTCACTATCTTTCACATTAATGCTCTTTTTTTCATTACTTAATTTTTGTTTTTGTTTTTGTTGATGTTGTTGCAGTATGTGGGTATGTGCATGTAAATGCTGGTTGGGGAGCATATAATCCTAAATACAAAAATATAACATGTTCAGCCTGTATTACTGTTTAATATTACTTGCATGTACAGGTTTTCATGGATAATCAGCTTTACACTTTCATTAGAAAAACGTGTATGTTAGACCAGGTGTTATGTGGATTGGCTCCCATCACCCAAGAAAAACATTTTACTTACTGGACAAGCTAAATGACTTTCCAACTTCATTAAGCCTCACTGTGGCATATTTCTTAGCCTTGCTACATTAGTGAGAATGTAGAAAAGCAAAGTTAAAATACACCTTCTCAGTGTCCCATTTTAACTAAAGCTCTATGGTCTGTATATATCATAATTTCCAAAATTATACCATGACTTCCATAATTTCCAAAACACACTCATGAATATGAGTTTTACTGCCATATGCATCAAGAGGTACAACTTAAAATGTGTCCACCTATAAAATATAATCTCCACTAAGTTTTCCCTTGGTAATTAGAAAGGCATGTTAGATATTCGTTTTATATTGCGCTCCATCAAAACTTCCATCACACTCAGGGAAGAGCAGTGTTGTTGTTCACAGAACAACACTCGTGGGAGGTCTATGAAGAGATGCCTTGCTTTATATAGACTCAATGAAAATCATGTTAACTTTTAAAATATTATGAGATTAGATATGGTGATTAAAACATTTAAATTATTAAGGCACCTTTTAATTTAATTTAACAAGTGAATGAAGTTAATTTAATTTAAGTCCAAAAGCTGCACATTTTTAATAGGATTTGATAATGGACTACAAATCCAAGTTTAGTAATTTATTGAATTTAATTCAATAAGACTAATTTAAAAATAAATTTTATCATCTCAAACAAATAAAACTATTAAAACCATTATTTGCTATAGTTGATATGAACAGTCAAACCTAAAACCAGCTGGTCAATCCAAATATTATTAACAGGTTGTAGCAGCTTTTTTGGCTTTCTTTTATTTAAAAAAGATATTATTTTACTTATTTACAATCTAAATTTTGTCACCCTTCCTGGTCTCCCATTGACAATGCCTGAATTCATCTCCCCTTCCCCTTTGCCCATCCATCTAGTCCTACCTCACCCTTCTCACATCTCTCTTCATTGAGCAAGAAGCATCCACAATACCAAGCTCCTCCCCTCCCATATATGCCAGATAATGCAGTCCTCTGCTACATATGTAGCTGGAGCCATGGACCCACTCATGTATACTCTTTGGTTGGTAGTTTAGTCCCTGGGAACTCTGAAGTGTCCGGTTAGTTGATATTGTTGTACTTCCTATGGGGTTGCAATTTTCTTCAGCTCCTGCAGTCCTTCCCTATATCTTCCATTGGGGTCCTCCGACTCGTTGGCTATGAGAGTCTGCATCTGTCTTAGTCAGGTGCTGGCAAAGCTTCTCAGAGGTTAAACCTACCTGGCATCTATCTGCAAGCAAATCTTGGCATCAGCAATAGTTCTGGGGATTGGTATCTGCAGATGGGATGGATCTCATGGTAGGGCATTCTTGTTGAATTTCCTTTAGACAGATACAACTCTGGGTTCAAAAATTGAGATGGGTGGGTTGGCTGCTTCCCTCAACTGGCGGCTATGCCTCTCTACTAGGGGTAGTCTCTTCAGGTTCCATCTCCCCTCTATTTATTTTTTTAGCTAATGTCATCCCCATTGGGTCCGGGGAGCCTCTTGCATTTCTGACATCTGGGCCTTTCTAGTGGTAACCCCTCCCCCACAACAGATACATATTTCTATTCATTCTCCTGGGTCTCTAGAGTTCTCTCCTGTGTCTTCCCATACCTAACCTTGCCATACTTACCCTTTCCGCCTGCCCTCACATCTCCCACTGAGGACCCTACAGTCCTCTGCCTTCAGTGATTATTTAATTATATTGTTCCCCCTTCTAGGTGGGATTGAAGCATCCACACTTTGTTCTTCCTTCTTGTTAAGTTTTGTAGTGTCTCTGAGTTTTATAATGGGTATTCTGGACTTTTGGTTTAACATAGACTTATCAGTTACCTCACTCAGCATGGTATTTTCTAGTTCCATCCATTTGCCTACAAAATTCATGAGGTCATCATTTTTAATACCTGAGTAATATTCTACTGTGTAAATGACCCACATTTTCTAAGTCCATTCCTATGTTGAGGGACATCTTGGTTGTTTACAGCTCCTAGCTACAATGAATAAAGCTGCTATGAATATAGTGGAGCACATGTCATTGTGATGTGATGGAGCAGCTTTTGGGTATTTGCCCAAGAGTGGTATAGCTGGGTCTTCAGGTAGAACAATTTCCAATTTTCTGAGGAGCTGCCAAATTGATTTTCAAACAGGTCGTACCAGCTTGCAGTCCCACCAGAAATGGAGGAATGTTCCTCTTTCTCCACATCCTTGCCATGTGGTTTTGATCTGAGCCATTCTGGTGTAATGTGGAATCTCAGGGTCTTTTTGATTTGAATTTCTCTGATGACTAAGGATGTTTAATATTTCTTTAGGTGCTTCTTAGCCGTTCAAAATTCCTCAGTTAGAAATTCTCATGTTCACTTTGTACCCCATTTTTAAATTGGGTTATTTGGTTTTTTGGAGGATTGCTTCTTGTGTTCTTTATATATTTTGCATATTAACCCTATAGCAGATATTGGGTTGAAGAAAATTCGTTCTTAATTTATATATTGCTGGATTGTCCTATTGACTCTGTCTTTTGCCTTACGATATCTTTCAGTTACATGAGACCCCATTTATCAGTTGTTGATCTTAGAGCCTGAGCTATTGGAGTTCTGTTTAGGACATTTCCCCCTATTCCAATGAGCAAAAAGTTCTTTCCCATTTTTTCTTCTATTCCACTTAGTTTGTCTGATTTTAATTGATGTCCTTGGTCCACTTGGCCTTGAGCACTGTACAAAGGGATAAATATGAATCTATTTTCATTTTTGTACATATAGACCGTCATTTGAACCAGCACCATTTATTGAAGATGCTTTCTTTTTTCCATTGTATGATTTTGGCTTCTTTGTCAAATATCAAATGTCCATAAATGTGTGGGCTTAATTCAGTGTCTTCAATTCTATTCCACTGATTGACCTGTATATCTCTGTACCAATACCATTTAGCTTTTATCATTAATTACTCTGTTCCCAAAAACAGCACTCTGTGCTGTTTGAGTTCAGGAATGGTGATTCCCACAGAGGTTCATTTATTATTTTTTGTTTTTTTAGATATTTTCTTTATTTAAATTTCAAATGTTATCTACTTTCCTAGTGTCCCCTCTGAAAATCCCCTATCCTCTACCCCCTCCCCCTGCTCCCCAACCCACCCACTCCCGCTTCCTGGTCCAGGCATTTTCCTATTCTGGGGCACAGAACCTTCACAGGACCAAGGACCTTTCTTCCATTGATGACTTACTAGACCATTCTCAGCTACATATGTACTTAGAGCCATGAGTCACTCTGTGTGCTTTCTTGATTGATGGTTTAATCCCAGAGAGATCTGGAATTACTGGTTAGTTCATGTTGTTGTTCCTCCTAGGGGCCTACAAAACTCTTCAGCTCCTTGGGTACTTTCTCTAGCTCCCTCCTTGGGAAACTTGTGCTCTATCTAATGGATGACTGTGAGCATCCACTTCTGTATTAGTCAACACTGGCAGAGCCTCTCAGAAGATAACTAAATCAGGTTCCTGTCAGCAAGTTCTTGGTGGCATCTGTAATAGTGTCTGGGTATGGTGGTTGTTTATGGTATGGATCCACAGGTAGAGCAGTTTTTGGTTATTCATTCCTTCAGTCTCTGCTCTGAATTTTGACTCTGTAAGTCCTTCCATTGGTATTTTGTTCCCCATTCCAAGAAGGATCAAAGTGTCTACACTTTGGTCTTCCTTCTTCTTGAGTTTCATGTGTTTTACAAATTGTATCTTAGATATTCTGAGTTTCTGGGCTAATATCCACTTACCATTGAGTGTTTATTATGTGTGTTCTTTTGTGATTGGGTTACCTCACTTAGGATGATATCCTGCAGATCCATCCATTTGTCTAAGAACTTCATGAACTCATTGTTTTTAATAGCTTAGTAAATGCTTTCCATTGTGTAAATGTACCATATTTTCTGCATCCATTCCTCTGCTGAGGGGTATCTGAGTTCTTTCCAGATTCTTGCTATTATACAAAAGGCTGCTATGAACATAGTGGAGCATGTGTCCTTATTACAAATTATAGCATCTTCTTGGTATATGCCGAGGAGTGGTATTGCTAGATCTTCTGGTCGAAGTATGTCAAATTTTCTGAGGAGCCACCAAACTGATTTCCAGAGTGGTTGTACCAGTTTGTAATCTCACCATTAATGGAGGAGTGTTTCTTTCTTGACATCCTTGCCAGTATCTGCTCTCATCTGAATATTTGATCTTAGCCATTCTGACTGGTGTGAGGTGGAATCTCAGGGTTGTTTGATTTGCATTTCCCTGATGATTAAGGATGTTGAACTTTATTTTAGGTACTTTTCAGCAATTTGGTATTCCTTAGTTGACAATTCTTTGTTTAGCTCTGTTCCCCATTTTTTAATAAGGTTATTTGTTTTTGTGGAGTACAATTTCTTGAGTTCTTTATACATATTGAATATTAGCTCACTATCAGATTTAGGATTGGTAAAGATCTTTTCCCAATGTGTTGGTTGCCATATTGTCTTATTGACAGTGTCCTTTGTCTTACAGAGGCTTTGCAATTTTATGAGGTCCCACTTGTAGATTCTTGATCATATAGCACAAGACATTGCTGTCTGTTCAGGAATTTTTTTTCTGTGTTCATATCTTTGAGGCTCTTCCCCACTTTCTCCTTTATAAGTTTTATTGTCTCTGGTTTTATGTGGAGTTCTTTGATCCACTTAGACTTGAGCTTTGTATAAGGAGATATGCATGGATCAATTTGCATTCTTCTACATGCTAAGCACCTATTGAGCCAGCACCATTTATTGAAAATGCAGTCTACTTTCCAATGGATGGCTTCAGATCCTCTGATAGAGATCAAGTGACCATAGGTGTGTGGGTTCATCTCTGGGCCTTCAATTCTATTCCATTTATTTATCTATCTGTCACTGTATCAGTACCACACAGTGTTTGTTTGTTTGTTTGTTTATCACAATTGCTCTGTAGTACAGCTTGAGGTCAGGCATGGTGATTCCACCAGAGGTTCTTTTATTGTTGAGAATAGTTTTTGTTTCCTAGGTTTTTTTGTTATTCCAGATTAATCTGCAAATTCCCCTCTCTAACTCTGGGAAGCATTGAGTTGGAATTTTGATGGGGATTTTATTGAATCTGTAGATTGCTTTTGGCAAGATAGCCTTGTTGACTATATTAATTCTGCCAATCAATGAGCATGGGAGATCTTTCAGTCTTCTGAGGTCTTTNTAGTTTTTGTTTCCTAGGTTTTTTTGTTATTCCAGATTAATCTGCAAATTCCCCTCTCTAACTCTGGGAAGCATTGAGTTGGAATTTTGATGGGGATTTTATTGAATCTGTAGATTGCTTTTGGCAAGATAGCCTTGTTGACTATATTAATTCTGCCAATCAATGAGCATGGGAGATCTTTCAGTCTTCTGAGGTCTTTGATTTTTATTTTCAGGGGTTTGATGTTCTTGTAAAAAAGATCTTTCACCCACTTTGTAAGAGTTACACCAAGATATTTTATATTGTGTGTGGTGATTGTGAAAGGTGTGGTTTCCTTACTTTCTTTCTCAGCCTGTTTATCATTTATATACAAGAAGGCTACTTATTTGTTTGTGTTAATTTCATATCTAGCCACTTTGTTGAAGTTGTTTGTCAGCTATAGAAGTTCTATTGTAGATTTTTTGGTGGTCTCTTACGTATAGTATCACATCATCTGCAAATAGTGATACCTTTAATTGTTCTTTTCCAATTTTTATTCCCTTGATCTACATGTATTGTCTTATTTCTCTAGCTAGAACTTTGAGTGCTATATTCAATTGATACAGGACCCAGGAGGAGGACAAAGTCCGGACTGAAAAAACAAAGATTAAAGAATAAATAAAAAGAAAAAAGAAAATAAATATTTGAAACTAATAAAATAGGGTGCAAGATATATATATATATATATATATATATATATATATATATATATATATATATTAAATGTTAAGCAAAATAATAATTTAGATATATCTATCTATCAAGCTATGGTCATTGCCCTTGCACCTAATTCAAAGAACTCAAAGAATAGCCCATCTCTATCTTCCTAATTCAAAATTATGAGAAAAACTATTCCTGACTATTTGAAAATACCACAAACCAAATAGGTTATACTTTTGAGTATATACATCTTTAAATTATGACCAGTTGAACAAAGTATACCAAATGTCATATTATAAAAATGAGGCAACAATGTGTCCAAAGAGAAAAGAGTAGAATAAAAATGAGAATCTCTTCATTTTAATCTATATTAAATATTCAGAACACACTTTATAAATTCTAACTTACTAAATAAATGAAAATAATAAAGAGAACAGATTTATCTTGGCAGAGGAAAAAAAAAACTGAAAGGAAAATAATAGGTTAAGTGAATCCTTAAACATTTTCAAGTAGAAAAAAATCTTGAATTGTCACATATATTTTGTCTTTAAAATAAGCCAATAATAATGCTATAGGTATTAGTAACTCCATTATAGAACATGTACTGCATATACGTAAGACTTTGGTTTCAGTCCAAAAACTTCTGTCTGAAATGTCAATGATCTGCCAACTATTGTTTCAACAATAGTGAAAAAATTCAACTTCTGTTAAGAAATAATTGTTCAATTAAGCATTGACCGTAAATGTACAAAATTTACCATGCTAAAATTCAACTAATATCTTAAATTATTATATCAAATAAACTGTATTTATACCAACAAATAAGGTCATATGATTTATATGTCAGCAGTCATGAGTTATGGCATACAATAGGATGCCTATTGGGCATCAACATGTAAAAGTTTTGAGGGAGAATAAAGTAAGTTCAACTTCATGTTTGCCATTTATGAAAACTAAAAACCTTCATAAAACTCATGGCAACACTATTATCTGTGTCTAGATTGGTGACTCTTTGATTTTCTTCTATGAATATTGGTTGTCAATATTTAATATTGCATGAGTACATAAATAAGTAACTACACTGGCCTCAGTTGATGAACATACCTGTCTTATTTAAAAAAAAAAATGTTGTGTTTTGTGAGTTTTTATTTATGTGAGGACAGCCTTGTCTTCTCCTTCTCTATCTCTTTGTATCTCTGTCTCTCTGTCTTTGTCTCTGTCTCTCTCTCTTACACATACAAGCACTCACACACATGAGAAAGAGAGAGGGGTGAGAAAGAGAGAAACAGAGACAGGGAGAGACAGAGAGGGACAGAGCAAGAGAAAAGATTCTGCTTTCTACCTTCAAAAGTAGTTATCCAACAGCCAATTGCTCCCCACTAATGCAGGGACTGGAGCAGTAATTTCCATCTATGACAGAATTTTGACTACATTGGCTTTGGGCAGGTTTTTAGCTAGTAATCTTAGCTGGTCTGAGATTTTGAATGTGAGGACACATTAAGCCCAGAAGTTAATATTTCTTTTTTTAAAAAATAAATTTTATTCTTTATATTTCTAATGCTATCTCAAAAGTCCTCCATATCCTCCTCCCACCCTGCTCCCCCTAACCACACACACCCACTTCTTGGCCCTGGCATTCCCCTGTACTGGGGCATATAAAATTTGCTAGTCCAAGGGGCGACTCTTCCCAATGATGGCCGAAAAGGCCATCTTCTGCTACATATGCAGCTAGAGACATGAGCTCTGGGGGTACTGATTAGTTCATATTGTTTTGTTCCACTTATAGGGTTGCAGACCATTTCAGCTCTTGGGTACTTCCTCTAGCTCCTATATTGGGGGCCATATGTTCCATCCTATAGCTGACTGTAGGCATCCACTTCTGTATTTGCCAGGCACTGACATAGCCTCACAGGAGGCAGCTATATCAGGGACCCTCCAGCAAAATTTTGCTGGCATATGCAATAATGTCTGCTTTTGGTGGCTGATTATGAGATTGTCCTCCCGGTGGGGCAGTCTCTGGATGGTCTATCCTTTCCTCTTAGCTCCAAACATTGTCTCTGCAAAACTCCTTCCATGGATATTTTATTACCTATTCCATGGAGGAATGAAGTATCCATGCTTTGGTCTTCCTTCTTGATTTTCTTGTGTTTTGGGAGTAGTATCTTGAGTATTCTAGTTTTCTGGGATGATATCCACATATAAGTGAGTGAATATAAGTGACTTCTTTTGTGATTGGGTTACCTCACTCAGGATGATATCCTCCAGATATATCCATTTGCCCAAGAATTTCATGAATTCATGGTTTTTAATAGCTGGGTGGTACTCGATGGTGTAAATGTACCACATTTTCTGTATCCATTAGACATCTTGGTTCTTTAAAGCTTCTGACTATTATAAATAGGGCTACTATGAACATTTTTTCAAGTGCTTCTCAGTCATTCGGTATTCCTCAGTTGAGAATTCTTTGTTTAACTCTGTGCCCCACTTTTTAATGGGGATATTTGATTTTCTGGTGTCCACCTTCTTGAGTTCTTTATATATATTGGATATCAGTCCCCTATCTGATTTAGGATTGGTAAAGATCCTTTCCCAATACGTTGGTGGCCCTTTTGTCCTGTTGACAGTATCTTTTGTCTTACAGAAGCTTTGCAACTTTATAAGGTCCCATTTGTCAATTCTTGATCTTACAGCACAAGCCTTTGCTGTTTTGTTCAGGAATTTTTCCCCAGTGCCCATATCATCGAGGCTTTTCCCCACTTTCTCCTCTATAAATTTCAGTGTCTCTGGTTTTATGTGGAGGTCCTTCAACCACTTAGACTTGACCTTAGTACAAGGAGATAAGAATGGATCAATTCCCAGTCTTCTACATGATAGCTGCCAGTTGTGCCAGCACCATTTATTGAAAAGGCTGTCTTTTTTCCACTGGATAGTTTTAGCTCCCTTGTCAAAGATCAGGTGAGCATAGGTGTGTNGTTACGATTGCTCTGTAGTACAGCTTGAGGTCAGGCATGGTGATTCCACCAGAGGTTCTTTTATTTTTGAGAAGAGTTTTCGCTAGTCTAGGTTTTTTGTTATTCCAGATGAACTTGCTAATTGTCTTTTCTAGATCCTTGAAGAATTGAGTTGGAATTTTGATGGGGATTGCATTGAATCTGTAGATAGCTTTTGGCATGATAGCCATTTTTAATATATTGATTCTGCCAATCCATGAGCATGGGAGATCTTTCCATCTTCTGAGATCTTCCTCAATTTCTTTCTTCAGAGACTTGAAGTTCTTGTTACAAATCTTTCACTTCCTTCGTAAGAGTCACACCAAGATATTTTATATTGTAAGTGACTATTGTGAAGGGTGATGTTTCCCTGAACTCTTTCTCAGCCAGTTCATCCTTTGTATAGAGAAAGGCCATCGATTTGTTTGAGTTAATTCTATATCCAGCTACTGCACTAAAGCTGTTTATTAGGTTTAGGAGTTCTCTGCTGGAGTTTTTGGGGTCACTTATATATATACTATCATATCATCTGCAAATAGCGATAATTTGAGTTCTTCCTTTCCAATTTGTATCCCGTTGACCTCCTTTTGTTGTCTAATTGCTCTGGCTAGGACTTCAAGTACTATATTGAATAGGTAGGGAGAAAGTGGGCAGCCTTGGCTGGTCCCTGATTTTTGTGGGATTGCTTCAGCTTTCTCTCCATTTAGTTTGATGTTGGCCACTGGTTTGCTGTAGATTGCTTTATCATGTTTAGGTAAGGGCATTGAATTCCTGATCTTTCCAAGACCTTTATCATGATTGGGTGTTGGATTTTGTCAAATGCTTTCTCAGCATCTAAGGAGATGATCATGTGGTTTTTAACTTTGAGTTTGTTTATATAGTGTATTACATTGATGGATTTCCATATGTTAAACCATCCTTGCATTCCTGGGATGAAGCCTACTTGTTCATAATGGATGATCGTTTTGATGTGTTCTTGGATTCGTTTGGCGAGAATTTTGTTGAATATTTTTGCATTGATATTCATAAGGGAAATTGGTCTGAAGTTCTCTATCTTTGTTGTGTCTTTATGTGGTTTAGGTATCATCCTTAATCATCAGGGAAATGCAGATCAAACAACCCTGAGATTCTACCTCACACCAGTAAGAATGGCTAAGATAAAAAATTCAGGTGACAACAGATGCTGGCATGGATGTGGAGAAAGGGGAACACTCCTCCATTGTTGGTGGGAATGCAAGCTGGTTCAACCACTCTGGAAGTCAGTCTGGCGGTTCCTCAGAAAATTGGACATAGTATTACCGGAAAATCCTGCAATACCTCTACTGGGCTTATATCCAGAAGATATTCCATCTGGTAATAAGGACACATGTTCCACTATGTTCATAGCAGCCTTATTCATAATAGCCAGAAACTGGAAAGAACCCAGATATCCCTCAACAGAGGAATGGATACAAAAAATTTGGTATATTTACACAATGGAGTACTACTCAGCTATTAAAAACAATAAATATATGAAATTCCTAGGCAAATGGATGGATCTGGAGGCAATAATCCTGAGTGAAGTAAACCAATCACAAAAGAACTCACATAACATGTACTCACTGATATGTGGATATTAGCCCAGAAACCTAGACTACCCAAGATAGAATTTACTAAACACATGAAACTCAAGAAGAAGGAAGATCAAAATATGGACTTGTCACCCCTTCCTAGAATTAAGAACAAAGCACACATTGAAAGAGTTACAGAGATCATGTGTGAAGCTGAATCCAAAGGATGGACCCAATTACTGAGGCTGCCAGGGATCCATCCCACAATCAGCCAGCAAACATAGACACTATAGCATATGCCAGGAAGATAGTGCTAAAAGGGCCAGGATATAGCTGTCTCAGGGGAAACTATACCAATGCCTGGCAAAACATGGAGGAGGAAGCTCACAGTCAGCTATTAGATGGAACACAGGGTTCCCAAGGAAGGAGCTAGAGAAAGTACCCAAGGAGCTGAAGGGGTCTTCAACCCTATAGGTGGAAGAATAACCATGAACTAACTAGTACCCCCTGAGCTCATGTCTCTAGCTGCATA
Organism: Mus minutoides; assembly: GCA_902729485.2. Taxonomy (NCBI): domain Eukaryota; kingdom Metazoa; phylum Chordata; class Mammalia; order Rodentia; family Muridae; genus Mus; species Mus minutoides. Next base: position 84,146 of record LR750967.1, on the reverse strand, counting down.
TATAGAAGGGGATGGCCTAGTTGGCCATCATTGGGAAGAGAGGCCCCTTGGTCATGCAGACTTTATATGCCCCAATACAGGGGAACGCCAGGGCCAAGAAGTGGGAGCAGGTGGGTAGGGGAGCAGGGCCGGGAGCGGGGAGGGTATAGGGAACTTTCTGGATAACACTTGAAATGTAAATGAAGAAAATATGTAATAAAAGTTGGAAAAAATAGGGCTGCTATGAACATAGTGGAGCATGTGTCCTTATTACCAGTTGGAACATCCTCTGTGCCTATGCCCAAGAGAGGAATTGCTGGATCTAGCAGTAGTACTATGTTCTGTTTTCTGAGGAACCACCAAAGTGATTTCCAGAGTGGTTGTACCAGCTTGCAATCCCACCAGCAATGGAAGAGTGTTTGTTATTCTTCCTCTACATCCTTACATGCATCTGCTGTCACCTGAATTTTTTATCTTAGCCATTCTGACTGGAGTGAGGTGGAATTTCAGGGTTGTTTTGATTTGCATTTTCTTGATCATTAAGGATGTTGAACATTTTTCAAGTGCTCCTCAGCCTTTCAGTATTACTCAGATGAGAATTTTTTGTTAAATTCTGTACCCTATTTTTAATGGGGTTATTTGAATTTCTGGAGTTCAGCTTCTTGAGCTCTTTGTATATATTGGATGTTAGTCCCCTATCAGATTTTGGATTGGTAAAAATTCCTTCCCAATCTGTTGGTGGCCTTTTTGTCTTATTGAGAGTATCTTTTGCCCTACAGAAGCTTTGTAATTTTATGAGGTCCCATTTGTAGATTCTTGATCTTACAGCACAAGTTATTGCTGTTCTATTAAGGAATTTTTCCCCAGTGCCCATATCTTTGAGGGTTTTCACCACTCTCTATTCTATAAATGTCATTTTCTCTGGTTTTATGTGGTGTTCTTTGATCCACTTTGACTTGAGCTTTATTCATGGAGATAAGAATGGATCAATTCTCATTCTTCTACATGATAACTGCCATTTGTGCCAGCACCATTTGTTGAAATTTTCCCCACTGGATGATTTTAGCTCCCTTATCAAAGATTAATTGACCACAGGTGTTTGGGTTACAGCTTGAGGTCAGGCATGGTGACGCCCCCAGAGGGTCTTTTAATGTTGAGAAAAGTTTTGCTATTCTAGGTTTTTTGTTATTCCAGATGAATTTGTAAATTGCCCTTTCAAACTCAGTGAAGACTTGAGTTGGAATTTTTATGGGGATTGCATTGAATTTGTAGATTGCTTTTGGCAGGATAGCAATTTTTACTATATTAATCCTGCCAATAAATAAGCATGAGAGAACTTTCCATCTTCTGAGATCTTCTTCAGTTTCTTTCTTCAGAGACTTGAAGTTATTATCATACAGATCTTTCAATTCTTTAGTTCGAATTACACCAAGGTATTTTATATTATTTGTGAATATTGTGAAGGGTGTTGTTTCTCTAATTTCATTCTCATCCTGTTTATCCTTTCTATAGAGAAAGGCCACTGATTTGTTTGAGTTAATTTTATATCCAGCTATTGTGCTGAAGCTGTTTATCAGCTTTAGGAGTTCTCTGGTGAAATTTTTAGGGTCACTTATATATACTATCATATCATCTGCAACTAGTCATATTTTTACTTCTTTCTTTCCAATTTGCATCCCCTTGATCTCCTTTTGTTGTCGAATTGCTCTGGCTAGGACTTCAAGTACTATATTGAATAGGTAAGGAGAAAGTGGGCAGCCTTGTCTAGTCCCTGATTTTAGGGGGATTGCTTCCAGCTTCTCTCCATTTACTTTGATGTTGGCTACTGGTTTGCTGTATATTGCTTTTATTATATTTAGGAATGGGCCTTGTATTCCTGATCTTTCCATGATTTTTATAATGAATGGGAGTTGGATTTTGTCAAATGCTTTCTCAGCATCTAATGAGATGATCATGTGGTTTTTGTCTCTGAGTTTGTTAATATAGCATATTATGTTGACAGATTCCTGTATATTAAACTACCCCTGCATCCCTAGGATTAAGCCTACTTGGTCAGGATGGATGATCGTTTTGATATGTTCTTGGATTCAGTTTGCAAGGATTTTATTGAGAATTTTTGCTTCAGTATTCATAAAGGAAATTTTTCTGAAGTTCTCTTTCTTTGTTGGATCTTTGTGTGGTTTAGTAATCAGAGTAATTGTGGCTTCGTAGAATGAATAGGCTAGAGTACCTTCTGTTTCTATTTAGTGGAATAGTTTGAGGAGAATTGGAATTAGGTCTTCGGTGAGGTCTCATAGAACTCTGCACTAAACCCATCTGGTCCTGAGCTTTTTTTGGTTGGGAGAGTGTTAATGACTGCTACCATTTCTTTAGGAGAAATGGGACTGTTAAGATCATTGATGTGATCATGCTTTAACATTGGCATCTGGTATCTGTCTAGGAAGTTGTCCATTTCATCCAGGTTTTCCAGTTTTGTTGAGTATAGCCTTTTGTAGTACGATCTAATGATGTTTTGGATTTCCTCAAGTTCTGTTGTTATGTCTCCTTTTTCATTTCTGGTTTTGTTATTTAGGATAATGTCCCTGTGTCCTCTAGTTAATCTGGCTATGGTTTATCTATCTTGTTGATTTTCTCAAAGAACCAGCTCCTGGTTTGGTTGATTCTTTAAATAGTTCTTTTTGTTTCCTCTTGGTTGATTTCAGCCCTAAGTTTGATTATTTCTTGCCATCTAATCCTCTTGGGTGAATTTGTGTCCTTTAGTTCTTGAGCTTCTAGGTGTGCTTTCAGACTGCTAGTGTGTGCTCTCTCTAGTTTCTTTTTGGAGGCACTCAGGGCTATGAGTTTTCCTCTTAAGACTGCTTTCATTGTTTCCCACAAGTTTGGGTATGTTGTGGCTTAATTTTCATTAAACTCTAAAAAGTATTTAATTTCTTTCTTTATTTCTTCCTTGACCAAGGTATCATTGAGTCAAGTGTTGTTCAGTTTCCACGTGATTATTGGCTTTTATTTATGCTGTTATTGAAGATCAGCCTTAGTCTGTAGTGATCTGATAGGATGCATGGGATAATATCTATTTTTTTTTTTTATCTGTTGAGGCCTGTTTTGTGACAAATTATATGGTCAATTTTGGGACCATGAGGTGCTGAGAAAAAGGTATATCCTTTTGTTTTAGGATAAAATGTTCTTTAGATATCTGTTAAAACCATTTATTTCATAAATTCTGCTACTGCCCATGTGTCTCTGTTTAGTTTCTGTTTCCAGGATCTCTCCTTTGGAGAGAGTGGGGAGTTGAAGTCTGCCAATATTATTGTTTGAGTTACAATGTGTACTTTGAGCTTAATGAAGTTTCTTTAATGAACGTGACTGCCTCGGCATTTGGTGCATAGATATTTAGAATTGAGAGTTCGTTATGGTAGATTTTACCTCTGATGAGTATAAAGTGCCCCTCCTTGTCTTTTTTGATAAGTTTGGGTTGGAAGTCAATTTTATTCGATATTAGAATGGCTACTCTAGGTTTTTTTCTTTGGACCATTTGCTGGAAAATTGTTTTCCAGCCTTTTACTCTGAGGTAGTGTCTGTCTTTATCCCTGAGTTGGATTTTCTGTAAGAAGCAAAATGTTGGGTCCTGTTTGTGTAGCCAGTCTGTTAGTCTGTGTCTTTTTATTGGGGAATTGAGTCCATTGATGTTAAGAGAAATCAAAGAATAGTAATTGTTATTTCTTGTCATTTTTGTTGTTAAAGTTGGGAATCTGTTCTTGTGGATGTCTTCTTTTAGTTTTGTTAAAGGATTACTTTCTTCCTTTTTTAAGGGTGTAGTTTGCATCTTTGTGTTGGTGTTTTCCCTTTATTATTCTTTGAAGGGCTGGATTCGTGGAAACATATTGTGAATTTGATTTTTTCATGGAATATGTTGTTTTCTCCATCTATTGTAATTGAAAGTTTTGCTGGGTATAGTAGCCTGGGCTGGCATTTGTGTTCTCTTAGTGTCTGTATAACATCTGTCCAGGATCTTCTGGCTTTAATAGTCTCTGGTGAGAAGTCTGTAGAAATTCTAATAGGTCTGCCTTTATATGTTACTTGACCGTTTTCCCTAACTGCATTTAATATTCTGTCTTTATTTAGTGCATTTGTTGTTCTGATTATTATGTTTTGGGAAGAATTTCTTTTCTGGTCCAGTCTATTTGGAGTTCTGTAGGCTTCTTGTATGTTCCTGGGCATCTCTTTCTTTAGGTATGGGATGTTTTCTTCTATAATTTCATTGAAGATATTTGCTGGCTCTTTAAGTTGAAAATCTTTATTTTTATCTACTCCTATTACCCATAGGTTTGGTCTTCTCATTGTATCCTGGATTTCCTAGATGTTTTGATTAAGGATCTTTTTGCATTTTGCCTTTTCTTTGATTGTTGTGTCCATGTACTTTATGGAATCTTCTGCACCTTATATTCTGTCTTCCACCTCTTGAGTTCTGTTGCTGGTAGTCACATCTGTGGTTCCTGATTTCTTTCCTAGGGTTTTCATCTCCAGAGTTGTCTCCCTTTGTGTTTTCTTCATTGTTTCTACTTCCATTTTTAGATCTTGGATTGTTTTGTTCAATTTCATCGCCTGTTTCATTGCATTTTTCTGCAATTCTTTAAGTGATTTTTGTTTTTCTTCTACCTGTTTAGCAGTGTTTGACAGTAGTTCTTTAAGGACTTTTACCAATTTAGCAGTGCTCTGCTGTAATTCCTTGAGAGATTTTTGTGTTTCCTATTTAATGGCTTCTACCTGTTAGCAGTGTTCCCCTGTATTTCTTTAAGAGAGTTATTAATGCCCTTCTTAAAATCTTCTATCACCATCATGAGATATGATTTTAAGTCCATGTCTTGCTTTTCAGGTATGTTGTGGTATCTAGGACTCATTGTATTGGTTGTACTGAGTTCTGATGATGCCCAGTGTTCTTGGTTTCTGGTAGTAAGATTCTTACATTTGCCTTTCACCATCTGGAAATCTCTGGTGTTAATGTTCTAGCTGTTTCTGCCTAGAGCTTGTTCTTCCTTTGATTTTGTTAGCCTCTGTCAGCACTCCTAGGAGTCCAACTCTCACCTGGGTCCCAGTGGTCAGAGCACTCTCTGCAAGCAAGCTCTCCTCTTGCAGGGCAGGTGTCCAGAAGTCTGGAGCTCTGATCCACCTCCTGAGTTGTAGAGGAAGTCACCCCTTCCTCGCTCTCTTTTTCTTCTCTCTCTTCTCTCCCCTCTCTTTCTCCTCTTCTCTGACCGCCCCCCCCCCCCTTACTTGCTCAATAAACCTCTTCCACAACGAACCACCTTGGCCTGATCTGCTCCTTGGTTAATCCACCCAAAACATATATAAATATGATATTTTCATATCAGTGGGAGTGGCCCTGATTGGAATGGATCCCAGCCTCTGGTGGGGTGGGGTTCCTCCTTCCCTGTTCCTTCTGTCACAAGACTCTCTGCGATTCCGTGGAGCTGATGTTGAGTTCCACTCACCCATGATCCCAAGGTGATCCCAAGGTCCTGTGGCATGGAGAGCACTCTGGAGCCCTCAGAAGCCTCCACTGGAGTCGGAAGATGGCAAGGGTGGCCCCGACTGGATTGGATCCCAGCCTCTGGTCGGGCAGGGTTCCCTTGTTCCTGATCCTGCCTGCACAAGACCCTCCAAGATTTCAGAAGCTGATGTTGCTTTCCACTCACCCGTGATCCCAAGTTATTCCCAGGGTCCTGCAGTGAGGATAGTACTCTGGAGCCCTTAGTGACCTCTGCTGGGCTGAGAAGGAAGATGGAGGTGTGGCCCCGACCAGAATGGATTAGAAGTTTATGTTTCATGACACTTTTTTATCCTTTAAAATTGACATCTTTTCTACATCCTCTCCTGTGATGTTCTCTGAACACTAGTTGAGGTTATGTCCAGCTTTTGGCCAGGCATACATCATAACATTGATGCTATGTTCTAAAAGATAAAAAGTTTGTCTGATCAACATTGATAGTAGCCCCAGTCTACAAATTTAAACATAAATAATTTAGAAGACAATATGACATGTTATTCATGAGCTTTTGACAGGATTATAGTGACAAGCATGAAAATACCTGCTGTAGAACAGGTCTCATATCAATCAGAATCCCATTATTTATTCAAGGCATGTCATTACTGTGCCAGTGGGCACAGATTGTTGTTTAGATATGTCCTGTAGAATACAGGATCCAGCACTTGGTAATATGATTGACGATACTGCACACACAAAAAGACACAAACCTGGTAGCTTGAAAAGCATTGTTGTAAACTTTGAATACCAGGTTGTGAGAAGGATATTTCCAGGCTGGGTTGAGATCAATTTCTCAATTTTCAGCAACCAAAATGCATGGCAATGGGATTTTTAACAACAGAATCTTCATACTTAGATAGAGTGGATAACCAAGGGCACTGGCAATAATTTGTATTGCACAGAAGACTTTTGGAGAAGCCCTTGATCAAAAACTCCTATGGAGATGGCCCATTCCTTTCACTGTGAATATCACAATAATCCAACTCTTCTGGGAGTTCTATTAACATTTTGAAAAACAAAGAAGATGTCAAAAAGGCATGTTCGTCAGCTATTAGTTGGAACACAGGACTCCCAAGGTAGGAGCTAGAGAAAGTACCCAAGGAGCGGAAGGGGTCTTCAACCCTCTAGGTGGAAGAATAACATGAACTAACTAGTTCCCCCTGCGCTCATGTCTCTAGCTGCATAATGGAAGAAGATGGCCTAGTTGGCCATCATTGGGAGGAGAGGCCCCTTGGTCATACAGACTCTATATGCCCCAGTACAGGGGAATGCCAGGGCCATTACGTGGGAGGGGGTGGGTAGGGGAGCAGGGCGGGGATGTGGGAGGGTAAGGGAAAATTTCTGGATAACATGTGAAATGTAAATGAAGAAAATATCTAATAAAGAGAAAAAAATGAGAAAAAAAGGCATGTTCACTTCTCTCCTTATTTCAAGATTTATTAAATGAGATAGGAAATGGCAGCAAAGCAAACATGAACTGATGAAAGATTACATATATAAAATATAGTCCAAACTGATTTTAAAAAAAGTGAATATTAAAATGAAGAAACCCTGTCAACTATGAGAGTGGGGATGGAAACAGAGCCATCCCTGTGGTAATGGTAGTAAGTCACAACCAGAAAGACAAGTATCAAATGAGACATAGGTGTAGAATACAATAAAGTTGTGCTTTCAGAAAGAGAGTGGTAATAAGCAGAAACTATTAAGAGTAGCTCCAAGAAGGATATGGTATATAATGTGTAGTAAGTTATAGTTAGCAAAGAGTTCTAATGTACATCTCATAGTAGGATGTCCATAGATAAGATAATTATGTATACTGCATATTTCAACAAAATGAAAGAAGTCTTTTGGTATTTTAATAACAATTAATAAATATTTGGAATATATTTATATTTAATATCATTTAAACACTTCACAATTTGCACACTTATTAAAATACCACATGATACTCAATTAACATGATATATATATATATATATATACATATATATATATATATATATATATGCGTTATTCACGTTTGTGGTCCTTATGCCTTGTACAATATAAATTCATCTCTGGCTTCTGAAAGTAAACACTTCATGAACTATCAGTATTACTAATTCCATTGATTCATATTGAAAGAGAATGTAAGTAAAAGATAATGATAAACTTGAGTGATATGCTTAATTAAAAGAAAAGGAGAACAAAGTAACCTCTGTAAAAAGCAGTTCTAACAAGTGAGACATAATTTATGCTAAATAAAATAATGATATCTATATCTCTAGGGATCCTTAGATATTAGTAGAAGTGTTTTTATGTTTATTCTATATTTTCTTTGAAATTAAAATATAGTTATATATTTTCCTCTTCTAACACTTCCCATACAGCTCCTTCATTTCTCTAAAATGAATGCCTTATTTCTTGTAATTTTTTCTACATACATAAATTTGTGAAACATACACAAGAGCGTACATGCTTACACACACACAAGCACACACACACACACAAAGACACACACAATGATGCTCTGTCCATATAATGATACTTGTGATATTACATGTCTCACTACTTTGTATTTAGTAATCAATTGCAGTGTTCTTACCTGGTTAAACCCAAGGTCTCTGGGTTATCTAGTCACTTATGTTTGGTTAGCCAAACAGTGTCTTGTATAGGTTTTTTCTCACGAAGTAGTCCTTAAGTCAAATTGAACATTGGTTACTGACTTTCATAAAATTTTTGTCACCCACCATTGTCCAAGGATATTTTGCAGGCAGGAGAAATTGTAGATTTACTGTTTTGTGGCTGAGATGGCATTTAAGATTTTCTTTTGGTAACCTGTATAATACCTTCCCATCCCAAAGAAAGTAGAATATAAGGGTCAGGTTTCCATATAAGCACCAGCTCAAGAACTCTATTTTTAGTTAGTTGTGTGAGTTGTCTTCAGAAATGAGACCTTATTGTCAATTTGTAAATAGCAACTATTGTTTTGACAACAGCTTAGTTTGTTTGTGAGATTCCCTGGACTCCTTTGGCTAACAACTTAATTGTATGAAACACTATGCCAGTAATGAAAGTGTCATTTTATGACAAGAGATGGCCAGATGGAACTCTCTTTCCCCCATTACTTGCATATTTCATGAGGTTTTTCTATATATTTTAACATGTTTTCACTGCACTTGTCTTCAAACCAGCACTTGATTCTAGATATCTCTCCCTACATTCCCTACTCTAACCACACATATCTCTTCCTCTCCCTACCTGATCCTTCTGGTCTCAGTTCCTTCTGTCTTATTCAATTATAAAATATGATTTCACCCCCTCCCAGGGAGATTAATGTGTTCCACACCCCTCTGTCCCTTCTTTTAATTCAAGCATCCATTCTTCTGATCATTCAGTCATTAGACAAAAAAAAAAATATGTCTGTCAGCAATTAAAAATACTAGCCAAAAATATTCAGTAGAAACAAAACCTGGTATTACTTCTGTTCTTGCTTATCTTTCAAAAAGAAGCAGAAGTGGTTATGTTAATGTAGAAAAATTACATGGGATATTTAAAGAGAGATTTTTTAACCTAGGTAGAAAGTTAAGAAAATATTTCTTTTCTCTCTATATAACCAATGTGAGCTATTAATGCTGTGTAATTGTAGGATGGATGTCAGGCCTCACTGATGAAGCAGTGGCATAAACATCTGGAGCATGTAGCTTTGGAGGCAGCTCTTGAGTGATGACCTACATGAAGACTGTTTGAGAGCATAAAGATTGGTGTCTCAGACAATGCCAGCTAATCAGGAACTGCCACATGGCAGATATGCTTACTGAGACCAATGGGGCACAGGGGAAGGGTATAAAGTGCTCTTTTATTCGGAGTTCTCACTTGCTCCCAGAGTCTGAGCTGTGGGTTCCATGCTTTCTGGTCGCCAACCCCCAAGGGCAAGCATCATCAGGCATCAGGGGTCCAGGAAACAAAGCAGTAGGTTATCTTTGCCAAGGTTAAGATGAAATTGCAAGCACACCTGTGAACATATTTTGAAACTTTAAAGTAAGATGAAAATCATACAGGGACACAGAAGTATAATGCAAAGGAACAGTGTGCGGAGATCTAATGCATTACAGAATTTGAAGGATGGTCTCTGACTCAAAGACAATGTAAAATACAGAGGGGCTTTAAAGAAAGTGAAAAAGGGGGGGCAAAGTCTCTTGTCTCTTCTACAGACTCAAGGCAGACTTGTTGTGTACAGTAGATACAGTTTTGTTTTGTGTATCCTTAAGCATAGCCGACTGAGAAAAATAAAAACATCTCAACAACAAATGATGTAACACCATGTTATTGTTTATCAAGAGTCAGAATCTATAGTGTCACATCAAGAACTGGGAGACCTAGCAAGGGTCAATGTACTTCTCTCTGCAGATTCCCTATGATGTTGTTCATTCAAGTGACTCTTACTGCCATCTTCTCTGAGCTTTCTGCTCCTGAAAGAACTAGATGACCAAGCACAAAACTTAAAATGTATTCTGTCCTGAGAGCAAGAGTGACACAATGTTGACAGTTCCCTACACTTAATCTTTATATTAGGATGCTACACTCTACAATTATTCTGAGATTTATAAGGCAGAAGACAAAATACTATGTCAGCCAATAACTTGTCCTCCAGCAAAACTTCACCCTATGTATGATGGTAGTTTTCTTCTTAAAGGAGAAAATAGCTTAAAAGATCAGGAAGTGTTGTAGTAGTTATATACTTGGGTAAATTTCCTGTAAATATATGAACTAAATTAGGATTATGATAAATAGAATAAGCACAGATGCACCAGCTATAAATTACAGTCATATGTGCAAAAAATGCAGGTAGCTTTCTACAATGACAATGAAACAGGTAATAACTAAAATATATGTATATTCAGAAATAAGAAGATGATTAAGCATTAATATCAATTGGTTCAAAGCAATAAAGTAAAAATCAACACAGGAAAAATAACATATTATCAGCAGCTCAAAGGAATTAGAAATCATAGATATTCACCTTGAAATAAGAAGAAGTTAATTATATATGCAGTGGGTATTAGTTAAGTGATGAACAAAATTACCTATTGATATATCTAAGGTGAGAGTAAGAATATCACTTACTATAGCTCCTTTTCAAGAGTAATTTGAAAATATATTTGGGGCTGAAGGTATAGGTCCACTCATAGAGTACTTGATTAATATGCAGGAATCACCAATTGTCTTCTTCAGCACTAAATAAATCAGGCATGCTAGTCACACTTGTACATGTATCACATGGAAGATGGAAGGAAATACAAGGATTAGAAGAGTGAGAAGACCTTGATTAAGCATAAGTTTTGAAGTTATTTGGGATATATGAGACACCTTGTCTCTAACTCAAAAATATGTATCAAAATCTAATTGTATTCATTTTTATGTTCAACAGTTTTTTACTACATTGTACCAATCAATGCATTTACATATGGTCAGGTTTGACACTCAAGATGTATACATTATAATTGTGCTCATGAGAGCTAATTATGAACAACTAAATTTCTATAAATAGGAAATTTGTTGAACAAAAGTGGAGGGACACAAAAATAGGAAATATCTCACTTTTGTTTTTTATGTTACTAGTGTTAAAAGTTCAGCAAAGACTCTACATATTCCATGTCATTGCCTTGTTGTTCCGCAGGATCAGGAATTTGTTTTTTTTTTTTTGTTTTTTTTTTTTGTTTTTTTTTTTTTTTTTTTTTTTTTTNTTTTTTTTTTTGTTTTTTTTTTTTTTTTGTTTTGTTTTCCAGAAGAAGGTCAAGTTGAATGGTGTAAGAACAGAACAAAGCTATACCACATGTGTTGGAAGAACAACTGTCAGACGCTAGTAATTGCTAGAATTCAATGCAGTCTTTCCACTTTCCCGTTGCCTTTACTTTTATGTTCCCTAAGCATCAAATTCCAGAAACTTCAGTCTTTTCACTAACAAAGTTAGTCTTCAAAGCACCAGAGATTTTCTGCTTCCAATGTGGATTTCATACCCTCTAGCCATCCACCATGTGAATATTTATAATTTCTATGGCTAAATTATTAAACACATACAATTTTTAGGGTGAAGGAAGGAACAGTTTGTGAGTGAATGTATAGTCTCAGTTGACTCATTTTCTGTAATTCAGGCATACATTTCATTTTTTCCTAAAAACCACATAGCTCATTATAAAGACATTTAGTTAAGATTCCTTAGTGTGTTTCCTATTTAAAACTTTTTGATTTTTTTTGGATTGTTTCTCTTTCTGTCTGTCTATGACTGATGTATAACCTTAATCACTCAAGATTTTTCTATTGCTATAGGACCTCTGTAATTAGACTAGATAGCTTTTAAGTCACAGGGATCCTCCCCAGCTTGCTGCGCCCTGATTTAGTGCTAGTATTATAGATATCCCACTTTTAAATTTTACATTGGGGATCCAAATTCATATTCTTATGCTTGAATAGAAAGAACTTTATTCACTCAGCCTCCCCCAGCTCTTGCTTTAAAACATTTACAGTTATTTTTATCCTAATGGGATTTTAAGTCATCCACTTTCAACAGAACTTTCACAATGCACAGAACATTATGTGCGTTAATCCTACATATATCATAACAATTTAAGATCCAAATGCCGATATACCATCTGCTTCTTCTAATATTTTAAATTACCCAGTACATCCATAGCCAAAGGAGACAAAGGATTTGTGACATAAGAGAACAATAGAATATATGCCAGAGAAGATCAAACAAATCAGCGATGGTCAAAGTCAGGGCAGATCATAACCTTGTCACCTACAATGGGAAAGGATTCAGAAAAGTTTTGGCTATTTTAGTTTCTGGAATTTTAGTTGAATAGAATCATAAGTAAAATCTGAGCAGCCTGTGTCATATTGCGGGCATTGGAGAAGCTCATAGTAACCTATCCATATCAGAACCCCATAGACTTGTCAACCCTTACCACCATCCTGGATTGTCACACATGTCACAAGTGAGCAGAAGTATGACAGAGCAATTATGCAGCATATTCCAGTTAAATAGCTTAGTGGCGTAGTCAAAAGTCTCATTTTGCACTCCATTACCTAGAGGCTAACTGCAGCCTGCAGGGAACACTAATTAATGTAAACTCATTCTCCCAGTCACAACATGCTGTGGTCTTACTGGTTATTTTTCTGTAAACAGAAGAAAACGGCCTTATTGTTCCTGGCAGTGTGCTTTTATAAGACCATTCAACATGATGCCAGATCAAGTCATGCTAGGGTATCTATCAAATTATCTAAAATCTTAACTATCTGACATACTTTCTCAATTAAACATAAAAAATATTCAAATAATTACTAAAAACCAAAACCAAAAGAAAAGAAAACAAAAACACTAAAAGTATACATCACTAGAAAATTAAATTTATAAATATAGTCACTTTATCTCTTTAGCTACACAAAACTACTACTATTAAGGTTAATAATGTAGATGAAACATCTATGCTTTCAGGGACTTCTGATTTGAGATAGTAGATTTCAGAAAAGTTGGTGCTTGAATAGTATTCTGAGATGTATTGTAGGAGACTAAAGAGGTTATTAAAATATTTATTAACATTCATAGACAGACAGAGAGGCAATAACATTCCCAGGGCCATAAAGAGAATTCACGCCCCAATACCAAAGATGGACAACATGGTAGGTATCTACAGAGAATCGGAGCCCATTTATTTGAAGGGGGAGTCTCTTCTTATACCTTTCTAAGATAAGCATTGCTCCTAGCAAAAGTCGGTACCTAGGTTGTCACATTCCCAGGCACAAAGAAGGAAACATATGCAGAATAGTGTATGACAGAACATTGATACACACACACATCCAAGGCATACATATATTGGCCAACTTGAAACTCAGTATTCTACCAGTTACATCTGCCAATGCCTGTAAAAAGGGTGAAATTTGTTGAAAATGTAAGTTCACAGAGTTTATATGCTAAACTTTTTATCTTAAAGTAGGTAAAATATATCAAATGGAATATAATAACTTTATACCCTTTTAAGAGCTTCACATTGTCTGTCCCCACCCTTTTTCTCTCTATTATTCCTCAGTTTTCAGAATGAGAGAGTGAAAGTAGAGCATGCAAATTGAACTTGCTGGCATTGATGATGATATGTGTAAATGACTGAGTGGAAGCTTTATGTTCTGTTTTCTTGTCAGGCATTCCCAACTATGTCAGGGAAAAATGTTTCCTGTCGTGTTCTAAAATGTATTATATTGTTCCTGTGTTCTTTTGTAAATGAGGGAGAATATTGAATGCGTTTCCATGCCCTTCTTTCTAGACATTTATCTGCTTGGGAGTCCTCACCTGGAGTGCCTCTCTCCTTCCATCATTCTATATCTCCACATTGTAAATTTCTATCTCATTTGTTTCCCAATAACACACAATTTTAGTAGAAAAATTCCTTGATAGGAGGAATATAGAGAGTAGCAGAGTAACAAAATGATATGGTGCCAAATAAATCTTGTCTTAGAAGGTACCAAAAGGACAAAGCAGAAGCCGTAGAGCTGTGGGCAGTGTTTTATTCTTTCGTAACATTAACAAAGCAATAAAGACTTGTTTTTACTAAAGTGAGATATGGGAGGTGCTATGGCACAAGGCCTTTGCATCTTTACTCAGATTCTACTCTTTGGCTACCTATTAGACTTTTGTCTCTTAATCTTTTTATATATGCTTTTCATCAATGTGGTATGTGTGGCTAGTAGTATCCTTGGTTACAGATTTTTCAAATACCAAACATAAATTCAAATTTCTTTAGAAATCATTTCCATATTATCTCCAACATTTGGCTTTTCTTTTTTCTTTTTTTCAATTCTACACTAAACTATATCTGGGCAATTTTATACACCTAGTTCATTATAATCTTGTTTTCTACCATCTGCAAAATCTATGAAGACATGAATTAATCTTGTTCGTTCTCTCTCTATGATCGACATCTGAAACTATGCTGGACAGCTAAGATTTTTAAAATGTTGCTGCTTTAATATACAACTCTTTAAAAGCATTGGTTATGAATTTAAATTTTCTTCAGAATCTCACTATTTTCCCCCTTTCCTAATTACTCTTGAAATTGCAAGGTACTTTACTGATAATCTCCTTCAAAAGGTTCATTTCAATACTGTGATTTTTCTGGTCGTGAGTGTTCTTGTATTCCTTTATGGCATCTAATTTTCTGATGCCTGGGTGTTTTGAACACTGCTTGGCATACTAGAATGAACACTGACATTTGATATGGATGTGTTTTCTTGTAAATCTGTGCTTGACACCAAATAATATTATAATGTTTGCAGGATAATATTTAAATTAAATTTTACTCTCAAATGGTTATTTTCCTTTGCAAAGAAAACCTTTCTATTAAGCACACACTTGAAATATTCAAATTAAATCTCTTCATGGTAAAGTAATGGCCCAGGGCAGCTCTTTAATAGATAAGAAGGCAAAAGTCATTTAACTTCATAGAGCATTCTCTAGAGATTCAGAATTCCTCTCTCTTTTCTTTTCACTATGGTGCTACAACTAAATTGTTTATCTATTATGAACCCTAACTTTGCATTTGGAAAATATTTTGAGAGTTTAAAACATAATGTTTTAAAAGGCTAGAGACTTTACATGTCACATTTTTTGTTTAATAAAAATAATAATATATATCATTTATTATTTTGAATATGATATTAAAGTATATATATAAAACACTAGCCTTTAATTGCTTATTTTTAGTTAGCATTTCCCTTTAATATGTCCAAGAAATCATTAAAATATGTAGGTGGGAGCATTTAAACTGTCTCTGACATGAAATCATATGATCAGTAAATATTGTTTTCTTCTTTTTCTATATACCTAGCTACATTTATTGGAGGCTGTATTTTTTTACTCGAGTTTTACTTTATTAATGGCTTTCTTACTTATTTTGTAAAGTATATGAGATTTACATCATTTCATTTGTCACAAAGTTTGGTTTAATGTATCTGATCTCTACATTTTCTAGAAGTGTTGGATCAATTGCACACACCATGCCTTGCTTGTTTTCATGCTGAAACATAAATCCCACAGAAGATCAAGATACCTCACATAGATCTTTACAGACAGTCAACATATCAATATGCCTAGAAGCAAAAGATGAATTTCCCCACTGTTTGATCAATAGAGCAATAACAGCAAGAGCTATGGATGAAGATAAAGCTATCCTTTCTGTTTTCATATCTAACCACTTTATTTGACTTGATCTCATCTGCTTTAGAGAATTCTATTGCCTGACTACACACAATGTAAAGAACATAATTCATTCTATTGATTCTCAATTTCCTCATCATTAATTTCATTGACTGAGTATTAGGCTTCTAAATTAGAGGCAAAGGAAGCTCAAATGGTGAAATTCTGTCAACTTACTAATTCCAATTCCCTTACTTATCTCCGTCCTTTTTCCCAGCCTCATTTTCTTTCCACCCTTTCTGTGTTCCTTCTCTCCTCTCCCTTCATCTTGTCCTACATTATTGCCTCCTTCCTTTGCTTCTTTTATTATTACCTCATATTGGACAAGTACAGTTCTTACTATTGGAGGGTTTTTCTGTGATACCCCCAAAGGAAACAAACTTTGCACTGAGTTCTCCATTTGTGAATAGTACAGAAGTTAATGACTACAAAATGACCTCTAAATATTATTCAATTTTTAAAATCTAAATTCAAGAATAATTTAATCCATGCCCAAATAACATCGGTTCATATGATCATCAGTGAGGAACTATGAATTTGTGATATACTGGTAGTAAGACTAAGAAAATAGAGAGATTTGGGGATGAAAAGTAATCATCCCATCACCAGCATTATAATGAAGTAGAAGAGAACATGTCAAATGTCAAAACTGCATCATCTTCTCAGAAATACATTTGGGAAAAGAAGATGAAAACAGGGATCTTGCTATTAGTATCTAAATAATATTTTGTTTTCAAATGATCTATTTGTTTTCTTAATACTATAAGGTCCAATCTTTGCTTTATGAGCTCATTTTTCTCATTTGTATTCTGAAGACAAGAATTAGAATTGAATAGCAAACTAATGAGCAAAGCATATGGTATCTTGCTGTGGGTATGGCTCTAGAGTATTAGAAGAAAACCCCTTGTTCAGAATTCTATTCAAATTGGGTGGCAACATCTGGATAGTCATAATATAATGACACTAGTGCTCTGATAAAAACTAGTAAGAGACCAATATTGAGACCAAGCTCAAAGGGAGGCCCCAAGGCCTGACATTATTATTGATGTTATGGTGTACTTACAAATAGGGGCCTATCATGACTGTCCTCCAAAAGGCCCAACAAACAGCTGAAAGAGTCAGATGCAGATATTTACACCCAACCAATGGGCAAAAGCTGGTGACCTCTGTGATTGAATTAGGGAAAATCTGGAAGAAACTAAAGGAGGAGGGCAACCTTGTAGGAAGACCAGGAGTCTCAACTAACCAGGACCCCCGTGATCTCTTAAACACTGAGCCACCAACCAGAGAACATACACCAGCTGATATGAGGGCCCCAACACATATACAGCAGAGGACTGCCAGGTCTGGGTATAGTCAGAGAAGATGCTCTAACCCTCAAGAGACTTGAGGCCCCAGGAATTGGTAAGGTCCGGAAGGGTAGGGATGGTGGGGAGGGGACATCCTCCTGAAGACAGAGGGCAGGAAGGAGGTATGGAATGTAGTACAGTCAGAGCATGGACCAGGAGAGGAATAAAGTGTGGAATGAACAAAAAAAGACTAAAGAATAAAGAATAAATAAAAAGAAAAAATAAAAATGTTTGAAAATTAATAAAAATAGGGGAAATATATTTTTTAATGCTCAAGCAAAATAAAAATCTAGATATATCTATTTACCAAGGTATGATCATTGCCCTTGATTCTAATTCAGAGAACACAAAGAATAGCCCATCTCTATCTTCCTCATTCTCAATTATGAGAAAAAAATCCTTGACTATTTGAAAATACCACAAGCCAAATAGGTTACACTTTTGAGTATAGGCATCTTTAAATTATGGCCAGTTGAACAAAGTTTACCAAATGTCATCTTATAAAATTAAGGCACAATGTGTCCAAAGAGAAACAAGTAGAATAAAAGTGAGAATCTCTTTGTGTTAATCTGTATTAAATAGTCAGAACACACACTTCATAAATTCTAACTTACTAAGTAACAGGAAAGAATGAAGAAAGCAGATTTATCTTGGCAGAGAGAAAACTGAAAGGAAAGAAATAGGTTAAGTGA
The DNA here is from genome assembly GCA_902729485.2 of Mus minutoides. Classification (NCBI taxonomy): domain Eukaryota; kingdom Metazoa; phylum Chordata; class Mammalia; order Rodentia; family Muridae; genus Mus; species Mus minutoides. Next base: position 66,356 of record LR750967.1, on the reverse strand, counting down.
ATCCTTAAATACTTTCAGGTATAAAAAAATCCTGAATTGTCACACATATTTTGTCTTTAAAATAAGCCAATAATAATGCTATAGGTGTTAGTAACTCCATTATAGAACATGTACTACATATGTGTAAGACCCTGGATTCAATCCAAAAATTTCTGTCTGAAATGTCAATGATCTGCCAACTATTGTTTCAAAAATAGTGAAAAATTCAACTTCTATTAAGAAACAATTGGTCAATTAAGCATTGACTGTAAAACTACAAAATATACCATGCTAAACTCCAACTAATATTTTTCTTTACTTTTTCCAGTTTTTTATTAGGTATTTTCTTCATTTACATTTCAAATGCTATCCCCAAAGTCCCCTATACCTTGCCCCCTGCAACCGCTCCCCTAACCACCCACTTCCACTTCTTGGCCTTGGTGTTCCCCTGTACTGGGTCATATAAAGTTTGCAAGACCAAGTGACTTCTCTTCTCAATGATGGCAGACTAGGCCATCTTCTGCTACATATGCAGCTAGAGACACAAGCTCTGGGGTTACTAGTTAGTTCATATTGTTGTTCTACTTACAGGGATTGCAATCTTGTACAACCACTCTGGAAATCAGTCTGGCAGTTCCTCAGAAAATTAGACATAGTACTACCAGAGGATCCAGCAATACCTCTCTTGGGCATATATACAGAAGGTGTTCCAACTCGTAATAAGAACACATGCTCCACTATGTTTATAGTAGCCTTATTTATCATAGCCAGAAGCTGGAAAGAAACCAGATGACCCTCAACAGAGGAATGTATACAGAAAATTTGGTACATTTACACAACGGAGTACTACTCAACTACTAAAAACAATGAATTTATGAAATTCTTAGGCAAATGGATGGATCTGGAGGGTATCATCTTGACTGAGGTAACCCAATCTCAAAAGAACATATATGATATGTACTCACTGATAAGTGGATATTAGCCCAGAAACTTAGAATATCCAGTATACAATTTGAAAAACACATAAAACTCAAGAAGAAAGAAGACCAAAGTGTGGACACTTTGCCCCTTCTTAGAATTGGGAACAAAGCACCCATGGAAGGAGTTACAGAGACAAAATTTGGAGCTGAGAGGAAAGTATGGACCATCCAGAGACTGCCACACCCTGAGATCCATCCCATAATCAGCTACCAAATGCAGACACTATTGCATATGCCAGCAAGATTTTCCTAAAGGACCCTGATATAGCTGTCTCTTGTGAGGCTATGCCAGTGCCTGGCAAACACAGAAGTCGATGCTCACAGTCAGCTATTGGATGGAACACAGGGCCCCCAATGGAGGAGCTAGAGAAAGTACCTGACTAATATGCTAACTTATTATATCAAATAACCTGTACTTACACCAACAAATAAGTTCATCTAATCTATATGTCAGCAGTCATGAGTTATGGTATACAGTAGGATGCCTATTGGGCATCAACACACTTAAACATTTTGAGGGAGAATAAAGTAAGTTTATCTTCATGGTTGTCATTTATGAAAACTAAAAACCTTCATAAAACACATGACAACACTATTTTCTGTGTCTAGATTGGTGACTCTGATTTTCTTCTATGAATATTGGTCTTCAATATTCAATATTGCATGACTAAATAAACCAGTAATTATAGTGGCCTCAGTTGATGAACATACCTGTCTTATTCAAAAGAAAGGTGTTGTATTTGTGAGTTTTTTATTTATGTGAGGAAAAAGTAGCAATAGCAAAAATAAAAATAACAAGAAATTTAAATAAGGACTACTAGTGGTGGAGAAGAAGCAAAGAGGGAAACCTATGGAAATGTCCTATAAAAAGCATTATTTTGTATAATTTTGCTGATAAACATGTTTAGGCAGAATCCATTTTCATAGACATCCTATCCTGTAGTGTCCCTTTTCCTTTATGTCCTGCTCCTCCTCCTCCTTGATTTGTTTTGGTGAGGGTCATTTGTGTGACTATATTGCATGACTCCAAGTGTGTATCTGCAGCTAGGCTGTTAGTCCACATACTTACACACTAGTATGGATGCTTATCAAAAAACTGAAACATTTTGAAAATACTATTAGCTTAGGATGAATTAGAATACTGATGTCATAATTGAGAAATACCAGTCATTAAAAAATTAAATAGTAATTGAAAATCTTTGTTTTGTGGTTTGGTTTTTTTCCCTCCGTAATTTTTATTTATTCTTCTTTCTCTGGTCATTGTCAGCTTTCACAACTGATTATTCTTTATGATCTTTTTTCTTTTGATGGCTTTAGTTATTTTGTTTCAACTTACTCAAAATATTTCTTACCTGCTGTAAATGGTAACATAAGGTGAAGAGCTGGGGGTGGGGGAAGAAAAGAGATGGGGGAATTGGGAAGAAAAAGAACACATTGAAGTTCTCTGTGAAGGTGTGATATCTAATAACTATATTCTTCACATAATCACATAAACAAACACACACATATTCACACATATGTACTTTTTTATCTTGATTCCATGAGAATTGAAATGTTTTTACTCAATCTGAATGTTTTTTAAATTGAAGATACATTCTTTCACACAATACATAAAATCAATATCCTTGCCTCACTCCATTCCTATTTGGTTCCCTAAACTCTCCTCTCCCCATGAGCCACTTCTCCTTTGTGAAAACAGTGGGCCTCCAAGAAACAATAAGCAAATATATAAAACGAAATACAATTTAACAAAGAAAATATGCTTACACTGTGGCTGGACACACAACTCAACAGGAGGTAAAGAACCCTAAAAGAGATTCATTCCTTTTCACAGTTATGAGTCTCATACACACACACACACACATACACACACACACACACACACAAACACACACACACACACAAACACAGACACACACACACACACACACACACACACACACACTAACAGCAAGACAAATATGGAGAGGTCCTAGTGGAGATACCTGTAGGCCCCATGCTTGCCACTTTAGTCTCTGTGAGCTCATATGAGTCCTTGTTCATTCATTCAGTGGACCTTGTTCTCCTCGTATCCTCTATGACTCTGATTCCTTGATTTTTTTTCCTCCTACTCTTCCACAGGATTCTTCGTACTCCAGGGAAGGAACTCTACGGAGACCTCAAATTATTAATCTCTTTCTGATTTTTGTCTAGCTATGGTTCTCTGCATACCCTCCTATCTTTCTGTCAGAGGAACTCTGTCTGATCAAGAATGTATAAGACACAAATCTATGAGTATATCAGAATATCATTAGGAAGTATGTCATTATTATTTCTTTTAAGACCAGGTTTATTTGTTTCTGCCCTGGGTTCCTTGCTGTTCTGTTTCTGGTTCCTGGCCATCTGCGCAATATAGGTCATGGGTTCCCTTCCATGTGGAGTTTGACTCAATTTGGGCCAACACTGGTTGGAAACTCCCAAAAGTTTTATGCCATCATTTCCCCAATCATCAGGACTGATTGTATGTTAAAGATTTTGTGGCTGGGTTGGTATTCACATTTTCTTTTTAGAAGAATACAGAGTGGACTTTCTTTGCCTTTCATTGCCAAAGAGCCTATAACATATGGGAGAAAGCTCTGTTCAAGTACAGCTTGATCTTCCCATGTTTAATTTTTCTGTGTGCATGATGTCCATTTACAGAGAACAGCATTTTGTCCATATATCAGCCTGGGTTGTTTGAGTATCTCCAATGGAAACTCTTGGCACAAAGTTCAACAATACTTATGGCAGTAATTCCACTAGGAACCTTGGAACCTTTTCTGCGTACAAGAAAGGCCCAATTCAGAATCCATAACCTCCACTACTAGAGATCAAATGATACTAATGATACTAGAAGTGCCTCACTATGGTCACACTCTTCAGGATCCAGGAAGTTCCCACTGAATTCTGTTTCTGGACTGTGTTCCAAATGTCTCCCTCAATTCCATCAATCTATCCCTATACTCTCTACCTCCATCCCATCTGCCCAGACCTGGTCACTCTGTCCATCATTGCACCCATCTTCAGTCTACCTGAAAAAAAACTAATCTATTTCTCTGATGGTAAAAGATGTTGAGCATTTCTTCAAGTGTTTCTCGGCACTTTGAGATTCTTCTGTTGGGAATTCTCTGTTTAGATCTGTACCCAGTTGTTACAACACAGGTTATTTGGTTTTATTGGTTTTTGTTTGTGTTTTTTTTTTTTTTTTTTTTTTTTTTTTTTTTTTTTTTTTTTTTTTTTTTTTTTTTTTTTTTTTTTTTTTTTTTTTTTTTTTTTTTTTTTTTTTTTTTTTTTTTTTTTTTTTTTTTTTTTTTTTTTTTTTTTTTGCTTTCTTTATATATTTTGGATATGAGTCCTGTACTAGCTGTAGATCTGGTCAATTTTTGTATCTAATGAGAGGATCATGTGTTTCTTCTCAATCTGTAACTTTAAAAATTGCTTCAGAAAAAAGACCATTAATTTTTGTTCTTTTAATTAAACATACTCTAGCACAGAGGCTTTGTTTAAGAATGACCAATGCTTTTATTCTTGTGAAATATCAAACATGAATAATATTATAGCATTAACAGGAGTTTTTGGACTTTATTATATTTAAAATATGCTGAAAGGGGAAAATCCTTTGAATTCCAACCAGGATCTAAGTTAAATAACTATTTTTTTTAAATATATTTTTCTAAATTTAAATTTTCTGTTATAATCTGAAATAAACACAAATTCAGATTGTTTCAAAATGTTTATGAACTTTACTTTTACATAAATACTAATTATACAATTGTAAATCTATTGTGCTCTACTTTTAAAGGCAAGTTATTGGCTTCTGAGTGTTGCTTAATTTTACATTTAAAAATGTTTTTTTTCCAAGATACAATTACTCTGTTGTTGTGTCCTGTCTCCAAATAGTCTTTCATGTGACTGCAAAACACATGGAATTTTTAAACAGAAGGAAAAAAAAAAAAACCAATCACATTCCAGTTTCATTCAAAATTAATTTCATTTGTATACTTTAAATGATATGTTAAAAACTAAATTCTATACCAAGATGTGCTTGCAGACAAGAGCCTGGTATGGCTGCCCTCTGAGACGCTCAGTCAGTTCCTAACTAAGACAGATGAAGATACAGCGAACTACTGGCCTGAGTCTGCTGACCCCAATGGAAGATTTAGGGGGAGGTCTAAAGGAGCTACAGGGGATTGCAACCCTACAGGAATAACAACAGTATCAACTAAGCAGACCCATCATAGCTCCCAGGGACTAAACCACCAACCAAAGAGTATGGCTCCCACCACATATGTAGCAGAAGACTGCCCTATCTGACATGTATGTGGGAGGGGAGGAACTTGATACTGTGGAGGCTTGTTGCTCCAGTGAATGTGGGTGAGGTAGTACCTTCTTAAAGGCAAAGGGGAGAGGGAATGGCATGGGAGTTTCGGGAGGGGAGACCAGGAAGGGGGACAATATGGTGTGTACTCACTGATAAGTGGATATTAGCTCCAAAGCTCAGAATACCCATGATACAACTCACAAACCATACGAAACTTAAGAAGACAGAAGACAAAAATATGGATGCTTCAATCCAACTTAGAAAGGCAGAGGCAGGTGGATTTCTGAGTTCAAGGTCAGCCTGGTCTACAAAGTGAGTTCCAGGACAGCCAGTGCTATACAGAGAAACCATGTCTTGGAAAAACAAAAACAAAAACAAACAAACAAACAAAAACAAGAAGGGAGAACATAATAATCACAGGAGGAAGAGGGAGAGAGGGACTTGGGAGGCAAAGAGGAGGGGGAAAGAAAAGAGGGACAGCATCAGGTCTGGGATTAGATAAGAGAGAAGTACAGGGGGTCAGAAAATTGAACAGAAATGTGTAGTATTAAGCGGAGGGGGAACTGGGGAAGCCACTAGATAGTCCCATATTCCAGCTAAGTGAGAGGTTCCCAGGACCCAACTCGGATGCCATTAGCTGAAATAACCAACAATGGGGAGATAGAACATGTAGAGACCAACTCCACTAGATATGCTCCACCCCTCATTGAGGGAAGGTGCTATCCACCCATCTCAAATTTTGTAACCCAGAATTGTTTCTGTCTAAAAAGAGTTAGGTACAAAAATTAGAACAGAGGCATAAGGAAAAGGCCATTCAGGACTTCCCTACCTTGGGATCCATCCCATCTGTAGATACCATACCACAACACTATTGCTGATGCAAAGAACCATTTGCTGTCAGGAACCTGGTATACCTGTCCTCTGAGAGGATCTACCAGCACCTGACTAAGACAAATGCAGATACTCACAGCCAACCATTGAACTGAGCTCTTGGACCACAATGGTAGAGTTAGGGGAAGGAATAAAGGAGCTGAAGGGGATTGTAACCCAATAGAAAGGACAACAGGAAAAAAATAAATTCACTGGACCCATCAGAGCTCCCAGAGACTAAACCATCAAACAAAGAGTATGCACGTGCTAGTCTGTGGCTCTGTTACATATGTAGCAGTGGACTGACTTATATGGCATCAGTGTGAAGGGAGATACTTGGTCCTCTGAAGGCTTGATGTCCCAAAGAAGGTAGATGCTAGAGGTGTAATGCAGGAGTCAGTGGGTGTGTGATTGAGTACCCTCTTAGAGTCAGAGAGGATGAGGGATGGGCTGGGGTGTTTTTGTAGAGGAGACCTGGATAGGGGACAGAATTTGAAATTTAAATAAACAAAAGGTTTAATAAAAGGAAAAAAATAAATTCTACTTCTCAAGTTAAATATCACTAATGAGCATAAGAATTTACAGTAGCAAATGATAATGCTTGAATGATTATTAAGGAATAACAGATGTTTTGCATATTGGATCATAGGAGCTTGCTTTTGAGTCAAGCTTTAGTATTTAGTGATGTCCACTGCATTGAAAATCCCTGTTTAAATAATGAAACAGTCAGCTTCTGAGTTACTAAGGAACAATTAATTAAGTTTACCTCTGATTTTCATACACACACATACAGAGAGAGAGAGAGAGAGACAGAGAAACAGAGAAAGAGAGACAGAGAGACAGAGAGACAGAGACTGAGACAGAGAGAAACAGAGAGAAACAAAGAGACAGAGACAGAGAATTATTTCACACTGAGAGATTGTGGGAAATAATGGCTTTTCATTTCTTTGCCATTATCTATTCTGAAGTAGTCCTTAGGTACTTTGTCCTTTGCTTATATGCAAAGGGTAGAATAGTGATTACAGGAAATGAAGACTCCATTAGCTTGAGTGGTGCCCTTTGGCTGATAGACATAATATTCTCAAACTACAGTACTTCACACTGCCAATCTTTTCTAATGGAGAATCACTACATGCGCATCTATGGCTCTCTGAAAATACTTTTCTCTTTACAAAGAGTGGAACAGAAGCAGGTAAAACATGAAAATTCATTCATTAAGTGAAGCTAGAGAACCATTCCGTTCATAATTCCTGAGCATCAAGAAAGGCATAATGAACCTTTAAGAAGGAAAAATCACAGCCATGTGCATATGTCACCAGCAGACAGAGGGAAAGGTTAAAATGCCACAGCTGCTATAGAATGCCTTTCTTCATTGGAAACTCCTACATAAGCATCCAAATAAATTTCTTCTTAAGGTATTTTTTTCATCCTAATTAATGTAAAATGGCAGGTGAACTCCCATCATTTAACAAAAGAATAATATGATTTTCATGTTTTGGTTTCTGGGACCAATGGCTTAATTTATATATAAATAAAACACACAGAAAAAAATGACTAAATGTAGGCAGGAGAATTAACATGTTTGAGGTAGATAAACCTCAGCAGAACGAGGCCTTATCTTAAAAACAAAGAGACAAAAACTAAGAAAATAAAAATAATTTTCATAATTGATGAAGATGACAAATAATATCTCTGAAGAATCGAAACCAACGTAATTAGTCCCCTAATGCATTCTTTTCACTGCTCTGAAACATGGTTTGTGATTTTATAAGCTTGTAGAATTCACTGTGCATTAACTCTATGGCAGACACAGCAAGGTATAAAATGCTTGAATTTAGTTTTCTATAGAAAATTATATAGGTTAAGAAGGCAATGTATATCAATCTTATTCAAATATTAATACCATGGATGATTAATTGCCTAAATTAATGGTATTAGGTCTAGAAGGTTCTCAAATAACTTTATAATTAGGTAATTGAAATAATAAAGGACTCATATTTTATAAGAGAAAAACTGCAATCCCAAGGGAGTTAAATAGCTATTCTAATATAAAACCCATCAGTGGAAAGCAATGCAGTGGAAACAGTGACTCAAACAGCATAGATATCTCCAAGATAGGCTAATGAAGCTTTCCATGGATGGTATGTGCTAAGGACTTAAGTGCGAGACTATCTGCGATGTATTCCCCATGCTGCAAGCAACCGAAAAAGGTAAGATAAGCAGATTTACCTCTAAATTTGTTTTCAAATTTAGAGATAACATTAAAGTCCTAACATGATAGATAGTTTGCGCCTGGTCATGAAATCCAAGGATTCGAGCCTGTCTGTGGTTGCCTCACAGTCTGCTGCACTTGTACTTTGCTGACTTCTAATATATATCCACAGTGATTTCATCCAGTCTTTGGCCACTCTGATTAAGGTCTCTATTTTCATTTTCCATGGCTTTTGTAATTAGCCATTATCTAACGAAGATTTTGCAAGTGAAATGAGTGGAACTGAGATTTGTGATTATGATGCCTGAAGGAGAAGAGGCAAATTCATCACCTCACTTTTTCACATACTGGCTGAGTAGGCTGCATAAAAGATGGTAAGTTGTGGTGAATCATGAGGATGAGCATGGTCTAGTAAGACAGGTCTAAGCCAGGTGTGGTGGCACACGCCTTTAATCCCAGCACTCAGGAGGCAGAGGCAGAGGCAGGCAGATTTCTGAGTTCAAGGCCAGCCTGGTCTACAAAGTGAGTTCCAGGACAACCAGAGATACATAGAGAAACCCTTTCTTGAAAAACCAAAAAAAAAAAAAAAAAAAAAAAAAAAAAAAGAAAGGTCTTCAGTTCCCTACCTTCTTGTGCCTCTCTATAAGCAACAAATAGTTATAAAACAACAGAGTAACTTCCAATAAACATATATTTATTTGTATATGCCTTTGTTACTTTTAGTACTATTGAAGAAATCAAGCTACAACAAAAATAATAAAACTGACTTTTGAAATTTAATCTATTATATTGCAGGACTTATGTAAAACACCGAGTCACAGTTTTTATGAAAATCAATACAGTCAAAAAATAAGACAGCTCAAATGTGATATTTTAAAAATTACTATCTAAGTGATAATCCCAATATATGATGTAGCACATTGCTATCTCACCAAATTGTCCTCTTATTTTTTTAAACAACTAATAGAAATAGAAAAAGCAGTAATTTTATTTAAAAAGTTTAGTTTATGGCATCCTTTCCTCAATTAACATTCTAACTCATTTCTTGTTTATATAAACTTTCTGTGGGGAAGAATCTTGCTTAAGAGTCATTCATCACATATGCTGCTAGAGACGTGAGCTCTGGGGGTTCTCATTAGTTCATATTGTTGTTCCATCTATAGAATTGCAGACCCCTACAGCTCTTGGGTTCTCTCTCTAGCTCCTACATTGGAAGTTGGCCTTGTTGGCCATTACTGGGAAAGAAAGACCCTAGGTCTAGCAATGTTTGTAAGCCCCAGTACAGGGGAATACCAGGGCCAAGTAGTGGGAGTGGGTGGGTAGGGGAGCAGGGCGGGGGAAGGGTAAAGGGGACTTTTGGGCTAGCACTTGTAATGTAAATGAAGAAATTATCTAATAAAAAATAATTAATTAAAAAAGGCATTCATCACTTAAATGTCTGTTTACATCTTTGGTTATTCAATGGGTGAGTGCCCATTTTTATATTGCAGACTACTTGAAAGAAATAATCTCATAGTCTACATTTGTGTCTTAGTTTGTAAAACTGTCAAGCATCCTGTCACAAATTAGCAAAGCTGACATTACTCAATTCATTACAACCTAGCCTCTGAGAGTTGCGCAGAAGTTGCACTATACAGAGAATTATACAAGATATTGTAGTTGACATGGACAAAAAATTTCGTGACAATAATAGTATCTGACTTGAAAACATGATTTAGGTCAGCAATAGGGTGGAAATGCATTACTTTTTTTTTTTTTTTTTCCGTAGAATGCCTTCCAATGATTCATTTCTAAAAAGAACCCATAAAAGCCATTCTGAGAAAAAACTTACCAACATTCAAGGATCCTGACTGCTGTTTATATGAATGAATCTGAAACCCAGTGATTAGAAGACACTTATCATTGTGGCTTCTCAGTCTTTCCTGAATCTATACCTAGCAATTCTCTCCACTCTCATTTTATGTAATTTTTCTCTCTGGGCCTTGGCCATATTCCCATATTTTCTAATTTTTGTTGTTTAATACTTTTCTTTATCTTTAAGAAATATATAATATGGGCACTGGGGAAAAATTCCTGAATAGAACAGCAATGGCGTGTGCTGTAAGATCAAGAATTGACAAATGGGACCTCATAAAGTTGCAAAGCTTCTGTAAGGCAAAAGATACTGTCAACAAGACAAAAGGGCCACCAACAGATTGTGAAAGGATCTTTACCAATCCTAAATCTGATAGGGGACTGATATCCAATATATATAAAGAACTCAAGAAGGTGGACACCAGAAAATCAAATATCCCCATTAAAAAGTGGGGCAAAGAGTTAAACAAAGAATTCTCAACTGAGGAATACCGAATGGCTGAGAAGCACCTGAAAAAATGTTCAACATCCTTAATCATCAGGGAAATGCAAATCAAAACAACCCTGAGATTCCTGCTCACACCAGTAAGAATGGCTAAGATCAAAAGACCAGGTGACAGCAGATGCTGGTGTGGATGTGGAGAAAGGGGAACACTCCTCCACTGTTGGTGGGACTGCAAGGTTGTTCAACCACTCTGGAAATCAGTCTGGCGGTTCCTCAGAAAATTGGACATAGTACTACTGGAAGATACTGCAATACCTCTACTGGGCATATATCCAGAAGAGGCTCCATCTGGTAATAAGGTCACATGTTCCACTATGTTCATAGCAGCCTTATTTATAATAGCCAGAAGCTGGAAAGAACCCAGATGTCCCTCAACAGAGGAATGGATACAAAAAATTTGGTACATTTACACAATGGAGTACTACTCAGCTATTAGAAACAATGAATATATGAAATTCCTAGGCAATTGGATGGATCTGGAGGGTGTCATCCTGAGTGAGGTAACCCAATCACAAAAGAACTCACATAACATGTACTCACTGATGTGTGGATACTAGCCCAGAAGCCTAGACTACCCAAGATACAATTTACTAAACACATGAAACTCAAGAAGAATGAAGTTCAAAATGTCTCTTCGCCCCTTCCTAGAATTAAGAACAAAGCACACATTGAAGGAGTTACAGAGATCAAGTGTGAAGCTGAATCAAAAGGATGGACCAACCAGTGACTGCGGCTGCCAGGGATCCTTCCCATAATCAGCCACCAAAAACAAACACTATTGCATATGCCAGCAATATAATGCTGAAAGGGACCTGATATATCTGTCTCGTAGGAGGCTATACCAGTGCCTGGCAAACACGGAAGTGGTTGCTCACAGTCAGCTATTAGTTGGAACACAGGACTCCCAAGGAAGGAGCTAGAGAAAGTACCCAAGGAGCAGAAGGGGTCTTCAACCCTATAGGTGGAAGAATAACATGAACTAACTAGTTCCCCCTGCGCTCAGGTCTCTAGCTCCATATATGGAAGAAGATGGCCTAGTTGACCATCATTGGGAGGAGAGGCCACTTGGTCATACAGACTTTATATGCCCCAGTTCAGGGGAACGCCAGGGCCATTATGTGGGAGGGGGTGGGTAGGGGATCAGGGTGGGGATGGGGGAGGGTATGTGGAAATTTCTGGATAACACTTGAAATGTAAATGAAGAAAATATTTAATAAAGAGAAAAAAAGAAATATATATATAAAATGAAACAAATATATGTACATCTTCTTTTTTCCCAACTCTGCCGCAATGATCCCACAACATACCATCTTCCAAATTATTATCTTCTATCAATGATTTTAATTATTTACATTCCATCCATTGCCTCCCTCCCAGACCCCCTCCCACAGTTCCTCTTGCCATTCCTCCTCTCTTTTGCCTGAGAGAGGGTGATTGACCCCCACAGGGTCATCCCCATCTCCTAAAAACTCAATTCAATCGAATGTTAGGCATATCTTCTCCCACTGAGGCCAGACCAGACATTCTTCTGCTATGTGTGTGCCAGGGGACTTAGACCAGCTCATGTTTGTATGCTGTCTTGTTGGTGGCACAGTCTCTGGGATCTCCCAGTATCTAGGTTAGTTGAGACTACTGGTCATCCTATGGGGTCATTCTCCCCTTTAGCTCCAAATTATTGCTGTTTTTTTTCTAACCCACTATTCCAGTTAATATTGCCAAGATATGCACATATGTGGATTTGTCCACTAAAGCATATAAGACCTACCAGTGACAAAATTCTCAAAGAAACAAAGAAAGAAAGAAAGAAAGAAAGAAAGAAAGAAAGAAAGAAAGAAAGAGAATTCTTTCTATCTTTTTTTACTACCCAATGCCAGTAGTTTTGTAGGTCTGTGTATATAAACATAAATATTTAGTTTCATAATTTAACAGCAGGATAACTTATCAAAATACCAATAGAAGGCTTTACCATAGGACATATGATGTTTCTAGTCATAGCCTTTGGCCCAGCTTACTGCACCATGCATATCTATAAAAAAAAGTCAATGGTATAAAAATATGTATTCTGGAATGCACAAAATTGAAGAATATTACAGGTGCCTTAATGCACACAGAAAATGCACCAAATGCACAGGCACCTTTGCACCATGAAGCCAGCAGTAGCTTGTCCATCCTTCCAGGAGATAGAGTCTAGCTGATATTGATACAGGCTTCAAATTCAATCATATCTGGTCCTGTTCTTTGAACCCACCACTCTTTGGAGCCTCTAGTCCTGCCTTCCTGCCTTTTTTTATCTTCATGTGAATTCCATTCACAATGTTTTTCATTCTTAGCTCCTTTTCATCTGTCAGATTTTAGCTCAAATGTTACCTTCAAGAATTGCTTTTCTGGGGAGTGGGTGGGTAGGGGAGCAGGGTAGGGGAAGGATATAGGGGACTTTTGGGATAGCATTTGAAGTGTAAATGAACAAAATATCTAATAAAAATTGAAAAAAAGAAATGTTTTTCTGAGTAGTTATTTAAAATGATTTTACATCTTTCCTTCCCAAATTTTATTTATACACAACCTTGTATCTCCTACATATGTATTTTTTATACTTTGGTAATTAATTTTTTTCTGTCTCCTGTCCAAACAATATACATTATTCTCAGTAAGAAGATGGTCTTGTTTCCTTCTGAAGCCTCATAATTAAAAAGATGTCTTAAAAGACAAGATAAAATTATTAAATACTTGATAAACACAGATATCAATACTATATGTTTTGAATTTGATTTGTGCTAAAGTGAGATAGACTCCATAAACTGCACACTTTGAGTAAATTTCATTTAAAAAATATGAAAATAAGATATAAAGAAACTTGGAATGGTACATTGAAGGAATGGACATTTAAGCATAGTTGAGAATAAAAAAAAATCTGAATAGTATTATTCTAAGCAGATGTATTTGTTTAAAATTCAATTTTTGTGTCCTAACTTGAAGTACTAATGTGAAGTTAATATTTCTAAAATGCCAATGAATTATATTCCATTAGTTTAGACCCCAATGCTATGAGGTGATTTCTTATAAAAGGAAAATTAGATAGGCAAATGGGGAATATCCCAAAATGGCAAGAAAAAGCAGACATCTCTGAGTAAAAGAGAATAGCCTCTTCAGAAATCAACCTCACCTTTATTTTGATCTCACTATATCTAGCTTCAGGAGCTAAGAAAATGCCTTTTTTTTTTCAGTCATCAATAAAACATTCATACAGTTGTCTTTTAATAAATGGTAGGAGGAAACTGAGTCAAGGAACTTTCTTGGTCTGAACACCAAACTAAAATTTGGAAAAGATATATATGACTGTCTTGTAGTTTGGATGTTAGTACTAGCCATAGCAACCAGCAACAGGAAAAAAGAGTCAGCAAATGGAAAAAAAAAAGGCGAAGTATAACAAGACAGGGAAGGTGATGGATATTGCTACTACAGCAGCTCATGCTAAAACCTAGAAGGGTGAGTGTTCCAGTGTATGCTGGGTATGACAGAACTTATTGTTTTACATCAAATTTGAAGTGAAAACACACCATGCACAAGACTGAATTTATTTTTAAGGAGAGGGAGATGTATAATGATATCACAGATATTTCATAATAACTAGAAAAAAGAGAAACCGTTTGACGGTACTTATTATTTATTATTCAAACCCTGCTTCCATACTTGAGATGCAAATTCTCCAGAGACTAAATCACAATAAATATAAACCATTGAACATCAGGAGATTTTAACTATCTCATCTAACAGTGTAAACACAGCACTTACGGAGCTTTGTGGAAGCAGGATGTGTTCGCTTTTTAAATCCATAACCAGATGTGATTACTGGCCTTTGTTTCAGCCACAATGATGATGGGGAAGAAGAAATTAATTGCAATTTTGATGAATGGAATGCCTGACACAATAATAGTTTTCAGCAGATCATTGTTTTCACTCTTTAATTTCCATCCAGAGAAGTTTTATTTCAATGGTACATCATCATAATTGTCATTTTTATAAACATCAAACAGTGCAGGTGCATTTGAAAACTCGCCCTCTGCTTCAAATACAATGCACCAAAGAAATGTAGAAGTGATTGTGGAAATGTCCAATTCCTTTCATGTGTTGCAGAATATCTGCCCTAAACAAACAAACAAAAATCTGCATTACATCTGGTTCCTCCAGCAGCCAACAGTGTTCATCACTTTGTGTCAGTCTGACCAAAACACCTAATGAAAAAAACACTTAATAGAAGAGAGATTTTTTGTTTTTTTGGTTGTTTGTGGTATTAGAAGACTTCAGTTTATCTTCTTTGCGGAGAACATAGTAAATATCTAGCAAATGGGAAATTGTGGTCCTGGCTCTTCCCAGCATAGCAGAAGACCAGGGGGTACTGAATGTTAAGGAAAGAAGAGAAAGAATGTAAACAGGCAACCTCAGGAAATAAGAGGTTAGGGGAACCCCTCAGAATGCACCAGAGACCTGGGAAATGAGAGACTCCCAGGACTCAAAGAGAGATACCTTATATCAAATGCCCAAAAGTAGGGAGAGGGAACTTATAGAGACTACCTCTTCAGGAAGACAGGACATCCAGTGAGTAATGGGGTTGCCATCCCACAGTCACATCTTTGTTACTGTCTGAAAGAATTACAGGGATGGAAATGGAGAGAAACCTGAGAAAAAGAAGGTCCAGCGACAGCCCCAAAGTAGGATACAGCTTAAGGGAAGGTCCCAAGGCTTGACTCTATTACTGAGACTATGGAGCACTCACAAAAATGGGCCTATCATGACTGTACTCCGAAAGACCCAACAAGCAACTGAAAGAGTCAGATGCAGTTATTTGCACCCAACCAATGGACAGAAGCAGCTGACCCCTGTTGTTGAATTGGGGAAGGCTGAAAGAAGCTGAGGAGAAGGGCGATACTGCAGGAGGACCAGCAGTCTCAATTAATCTGGACCCCTGAGATCTCTCAAACACTGGACCACCAAACAGACAGCATACACTAGCTGATATGAAGCCCCCAACACACACAGAGTAGAGAACTTCCGGGTCTGTGTTCATTCAGGGATGATGTACCTAATCCTTAAGAGACTGGAGGTCTCAGGGAGTTTAGAGGTCAGGTGGGGTGGAGAGTGGGGACATCCCTGTGGAGACAGGGGTCTGGGGAGGAGGTATGTGTGGATATGGTTTATCTCTCTTTCATGCATGAGGATTTGGGTTTTAATTTTTTTATTATTAAATTATGGAATAAATTTCAAAATCCCTGTTCAAATATAATATTTTCAACATCTCTGTATTTTATCTGAAAAAAATCAGTAAACATAGTAACTTTTCTGTTTTTGGTATATTATTAATAAATCAGAGTAGAGAATGACTAATGTAAGAAGCAAGAGAAGGGTTATAAGTACAGAATTATTTTTTAAATAAGAAAATTTCTAATTGAAGCATGCCCCCAATTTAGTAGTTAAATTGTCACAACTTTCACTACTGAACATCATTTATATAGTATTAAATTGTTACTTTGTTCTAGAAAGAATAGTTATAGAAAAATTTGAGGACACCAAGAAAACTATTCACAGAATCAGCTAAGCAGGGCTCATAAGGACTCACGGAGACTTGAATAGCAACAGGGAACCTGCACAGGCCTGTGCTAGATCCTCTGCATATATATTATGGTTAGGTAACACAGTCTTGTGTGACTCCTAACTGTGGTAGTGTGGGGGTATCTCTTATTCTTCAGCCTGTTTTAGGACTCTTTTCTTCCTATTGGGTTGCCTTATTTGGACTTGATATGAGGGTTTTGGGTTTCCTGATCATCTTATTAATTTGTTATGTCATGTTTGTTTGTTATCCCTGGTAGGCGTGATCTTTTCTAAGGGGAAACAGGAGGAGGGGGTCTGAGGAAAATAAGAAGGGGCAATGGGAGGAGTGGGGGGAGAGGAAACTGCAGCTATGGTTGAGATGTAAAACAACCAACAAAAATAAATAAAACTATATATTAAAAAATGTCACCTCTAATAGTTTACGATGTTGTTCTTTTTAGGTTTTTATTTGTTTGTCTGTTTGACTGACTGATTGATTGATTGATTCATTCATTCATCATGGTTGGTATGGTGTGTTAGCTGTGTGTGTATATGTGCATGTTTGCATGTGGTTGTGCATGTGAGTATGAATTTGAATGTGTGTGTGTGACAGCTTTATAAAATTCTACCTGTGGACATACATTGAATAGAATAAATTAAATAAAGCTAAATTTCATACACAGATCTTTCTCCCAACCTCTCAGTCAAACTAAAATTTATTTTTTGAACATTCTATGGTTTAGTAAATATTTCCAAATTGAAGCAGATTTTTTCTGTGACTTTAGAAAATATATTTTAAAATGTTAATAATATAAGAAAAAGTAGAAGAATATAACCACCCTCATTTGACTTTTGATCTATATAATGTAATTGTATTACATAAGCATAACTTCAATATTTGAAGATACCCATTATATGTTACTTTAACTGTTCTCTGTATAAATTATATTTTATTACTTCTTCAATATTTCCTTTTTAAAAGACAATTTTTGTATAAATGCAGTCCTTAAGAGTGAAATATAATTCAGGAAATGTGGATTTTAATTTGACTGCATGGCATTGAATGAGCACTGCCTCTCCACATGGTAGAGAAAGAATAAATATGTAAAAGTGTTAATGTTAATAAATGGTATAAAGGAAATTCTGAGGGTGTCATGATCATGAATTAAAGACTTTAACTAACAGGAAAATGATCAGATACATGAAAATACTTTTCTTGAAAGAAAGAAATGTACTCTAGAGAAATGGAGCAGAGGAACATAAAAATTCAGAGAAATCCTTGAATACACACACACACACACACACACACACACACACACACACACACACACACAAGAAAAACAGATTGTCTCCCCAACATAATCAGCTTTTAAAATAGAAATTTATACTAGACACCAAAATAGATCTAGGTTGGATACTAGGAATAAAAGTACATAAGGTGACTGGTAACTCAAACAAATCGATGGCCTTTCTCTATACAAAGGATGAACTGGCTGAGAAAGAGATCAGCGAAACATCACCCTTCACAATAGTTACTAACAATATAAAATATCTTGGTGTGACTCTTACGAAGGAAGTGAAAGATTTGTATGACAAGAACTTCAAGTCTCTGAAGAAAGAAATTGAGGAAGATCTCAGAAGATGGAAGGATCTCCCATGCTCATGGACTGGCATAATCAATATAGTAAAAATGGCTATCTTGCCAAAAGCTATCTACAGATTCAATGCAATCCCCATCAAAATTCCAACTCAATTCTTCAAGGATCTAGAAAAGACAATTACCAAGTTCATCTGGAATAACAAAAAACCTAGACTAGTGAAAACTCTTCTCAACAATAAAAGAACCTCTGGTGGAATCACCATGCCTGACCTCAAGCTGTACTACAGAGCAATCGTAACAAAAACTGCATGGTACTGGTACAGCAACAGACAGGTAGATCAATGGAATAGGATCAAAGACCCAGAAATGAATCCACACACCNGTGGGGTAATACACAAATTCTTAAAATGGGAAACACAGGAAAATAGATCTTTTTTTTTTTTTTTTTTTTTTTTTTTTTTTTGTACTATGTACTGGCATAGAGACTGGCCAAGTGCAGGCGACAGCCCATAATTTTAACATATTACCCATTTGTAAATTTATCAGGAGTATCAATAGATGTAGGTGTTTCTTCATCATCCATTTTCTCTGCTGCATCTTCCAAGGGAGGGGGCACTCTTCATATCAGTGTCTCGGTATCCAAATTGGTTCTTTGTCCCTAGGAAAAAACACAAACCGCTCCCTGGGACTGTGAAATAACCGGGTCTGGACCTAGCCATGAGCCGGATTAAACAGAGATAGTAATGGAAAAGTTTTAATTCATAATTTGGCATCTTCAGTTAACATCAAATCCAATTAATGTCACCTAATAATCTTTGGAAATCATTTAAAGTTTTCATCATCCTTCTTAAACTCTACCTTTTGTGGCACTATCTGTTTTGCTCCTACTTTGGCTCCTAAATAATCTCAAAAAGCTGTAGATATTAATCTTAACATCCTGTCCAGGTGAACAGCCACTCTCTTTCAGCTCTGCATCGAGCTGTCTACCTAGGTTGAGGAGGTGCCCATATTTGGAATAAGCCACAGGACTCCATCCTGATACCAAAGAAACCATCTTATGCATCCCAAATGGACTCTTTTTATAGGAGCACAAAAGCTACCCTTCAAAGATACATTAAACAAAATATTCCTTTTCCATGACTGTGGATGGCAATTGCAAAGATTTACTGGTTCCAAAAATCCTAAGAAAAACCATAGAATCCACACTAGTTTCATACCTGCTTTCAATGTGCCCTGATTCCAGGCAAAATCTAGGTCTCTGCCAAGACTCCCCGATATCGCAAACCAAAGGGCCACGGTATCACACTCCTTCAAAAACCTTTTAAGGGTGGATTGTTTCATTTTTAAAATTTTTGCTATAAGCAGCTCCTGAAGAGCCAAAAAAAATTGTGTGCAAATGAGAAGTGCCCATGGTTACTTACTCCTTTTCTAACTGCACTCCTTTTCTTTATTGTCTCTTACCTGAGAACTTTCTCTTGTCCCATTTACCTGGGAACTTTATACTTACTCTGCCTTGTCCCTTACTGGGAACCTTATTGTCTCTTAATCGAGAACCTTATTGTCTCTTATCCGAGAACCTTATTGTCTCTTATCTGAGAACTTTCTCTTGTCCCATTTACCTGGGAACTTTACTGAGGTTTATCTTCTTCTGACCTTTTCTTGCTTTACTTTTGAGCTGATACCCTTTATCATCTAGGTGCTATTGCTCCCTCTCATTTTTAGCAGCCTCCTCATCCACCTCTTCTTCCAAAGAGGAGTCGAGGTTGGAAAGCTGCAATTCCTTGAGAGAGGGGTAAATCCCCTTTTCTTGTACCCCCTTAATATTTAAGAATAGGTTCTAGCCTCCCCTTTGCTGTCTAGGGAAGCATAACCTCTCAAAAATATCCTGGGAAGTTTACCGGTACTGCCACTCCATAGCTGATGAGTTCTGATCCCATGAAGATAATCTTCAATTCCTGAAGAGTTCAGATCCCACGAAGATCTTCTTCAGTTCAGATCCCATGATGATCTTCTTCAGTTCAGATCCCATGAAGATCTTCTTCAGATCATCTTCGGTTCCCGGATTTCAGCACCACTTGCGGCGTACCTCCCTGCCTCCCTCGACCAGCAGGAAAGTCACGTCACCACCGGGACCTTCTCAGTCAGCTTTATTCAGGAGCACCTTGCTTGTAGATTACCAGGACCCAGAACAGCAGCAGAGCTGCTGCTTTTATACATTCCCAGGGAAGGGGGAGGGGTGTCATAGTGGTTGCTGATTGGTGCACCAAGCCACACCTCATTTGCATGTGGCCCGTTCATTGGTGCCACAAGCCACAGCCATTAGCATATTTTCCCTTCATTGGTACTACAAGCAGTGCCTCATTAGCATATTTTCCCTTGGAGGGGCTACTGCTTGAGGAGGGCCTGAAGAGGGAGTCCGGGTTTTCCCGAGCAACTGCCGTTCCTAAGCAACTGCCATTCCTGAGCAACTGCCATTCCAGAGCAACTGCCATTCCTGAGCAACTGCCATTCCGGAGCAACTGCCATTCCTGAGCAACTGCCATTCCTGAGCAACTGCCTCTCCCTACAGGGGACTGATATCCAATATATATAAAGAACTCAAGAAGGTGAACACCAGAAAATCAATTATCCCTGTCTTAGTCAGGGTTTCTATTCCTGCACAAACATCATGACCAAGAAGCAAGTTGGGGAGGAAAGGGTTTATTCGGCTTACACTTCCATACTGCTGTTCACCACCAAAGGAAGTCAGGACTGGAAATCAAGCAGATCAGAAAGCAGGAGCTGATACAGAAGCCATGGAGGGATGTTCTTTACTGGCTTGCTCTGTAAAATACTGCAACCTGCTGTGTTCGGTGCACACACTTAACAGCCATCCACTTTTGCTCAGAACTAAAAGGATATTCAGCTTTTCTGATGTAGTCTTGTTGCAGTCCATCAAGACCCATCTCTTCTGCCTGCATCATCTTAAAGACCTCTCCAAATTCAGAATTTTCTCCTGTTCCAATGACAATACCCTTTTTTCTCATGGAGGCATTTCCCCAAATGAAGCTCCTTTTTCTGTGATAACCCCAGCTGTGTCAAGTTGACACAAACCTAGCCAGTACAATTGACCCCTTGTCAACTTGACACACAAATACATCACTAGTAAGCCTCAATCCTTAGTTCTTATTCAACCCCAAGATCTTAAATCCCACAGTCTTTACATATTAAAAGCTCAATCCTTTTAAAATATCTAATATCTTTTAAAATCCAGAGTCTTTTTACAATTAAAAGTCGCTTAACTGTGGGCTCCACTTAAAAACTTCCTTCAAGAGGGAAAAATATCAGGGCACAGTCACAATGAAAAGCAAAATCAAATCAAACTCCAACTGTCCAATGTCTGGGNAAGATCAAAAATTCAGGTGACAACAGATGCTGGCTTGGATGTGGAGAAAGGGGAACACTCCTCCATTGTTGGTGGGAATGCAAGCTGGTTCAACCACTCTGGAAATCAGTCTGGCGGTTCCTCAGAAAATTGGACATAGTATTACCGGAAGATCCTGCAATACCTCTACTGGGCATATATCCAGAAGATATTCCATAATAAGGACACATGTTCCACTATGTTCATAGCAGCCTTATTCATAATAGCCAGAAACTGGAAAGAAGCCAAAGGTCCCTCAACAGAGGAATGGGTACGAAAAATTTGGTATATTTACACATTGGAGTACTACTCAGCTATTAAAAACAATAAATATATGAGATTCCTAGGCAAATGGATGGATCTGGAGACCATCATACTGAGTGAAGTAACCCAATCACAAAAGAACTCACATAACATGTACTCACTGATATGTGGATATTAGCCCAGAAACCTAGACTACCCAAGATACAATTTACTAAACACATGAAACTCAAACAGAAGGAAGATCAAAATGTGGACATGTCACCCCTTCCTAGAATTAAGAACAAAGCAACACATTGAGAGAGTTACAGAGATCATGTGTGAAGCTGTATCCAAAGGATGGACCCAATGACTGTGGCTGCCAGGGATCCATCCCACAATCAGCCACCAAACATAGACACTAGCATATGCCAGCAATATAGTGCTGAAAGTGCCTGGATATAGCTGTCTCGTGGGAGACTATACCAATGCCTGGCAAACATGGAGGTGGAAGCTCACAGTCAGCTATTAGATGGAACACAGGGTTCCCAAGGAAGGAGCTAGAGAAAGTACCCAAGGAGCTGAAGGGATCTTCAACCCTATAGGTGGAAGAATAACCATGAACTAACTAGTACCCCCTGAGCTCATGTCTCTAGCTGCATATATAGAAGAGGATGGCCAAGTTAGCCATCATTGAGAAGAGAGGCCCCTTGGTCATGCAGACTTTATATGCCCCAGTACAGGGGAACGCCAGGGCCAAAATGTGGGAGCGGGTGGGTAGAGGAGTAGGGACGGGAGGGGGTAGGGTATAGGGAACTTTCTGGATAACACTTGAAATGTAAATGAAGAAAATATCTAATAAAAGGTGGAAAAAATAAACAGAAAAAATTTTTTAAAAAAGTGAATAGTTAAATATATTATAAATGTGAAATCTTAGTAACAAGGAAGAATGTGTGGGTTTGGATTCAGAATGAACTGTCGAATGAGTTAATGTATTGTGAAAATGATCTTTCCTGCTCTACGCACAGAGTGGCTTAGAAACAATGTTATTTCAGTATCAATTCACACTTCTAATTACATAGATGTGCTTTCTTCATACCATTAATTTTCTTTAAATAGATTATTTCAGTAAGTGGAAGTTGCTAGGCCTTGATAATGCAAACACAGTGAGCTAAAAATGCGTTTGGAAAAAAACAAACTATAGAGAAACTAAGTTCATGGAATTTCTATGAACCAAAGAAGCCATTTCATTCTAAAAAATGAATAATTAATTAATGATAGAGTCAGATCATAGCACATTGAACAAAACAAACTACTGAACTACAGTGATCTTAACATTAGAGATGGGGAAGGACAGAAAATCAAATTTATAGAATAAAAATCTAGCTGTTTGGCACAGAGGAAACTGTGTCACTAAAAAAAAAATCAACTTAAGAAATTCAATGCTCATAATGCCAACTTCCATATAGGAAAAAAGAAAAAAACAACAACAACAACAAAAAAAAAAAACTATACAAACTGAACTCACAATCAAACAGTGGAATAACCTCACTGGTATTGCCTCCAGAATTGAAGAAATGTCATATAAAGCCATAATAACTTAAGCATTTCCTTTCTAAAATTCACATTAAAAAATTGTCCCTGTTGAATCAAAAAGCAGTAGCCAGGCAGACTCTGAAGTTGTGAATGTGCTAGTGTGGCTTTTGAGACAGTGCAGCCTTTCTCCCTTTCTGCTTTTCAATATGAGTATTCATTATCCATCTGCTCCAAAGAATGCATGAATTAGGTAGTTCTTTGTAAGCAGTGATTGGGTGCTTATGACAGTACAAATTCTGACATCTTCATCATAACCTTCAAGTTCTTGGAAGAATGATAATTAAAATCCTGCTCTTAGAACATGTCCATTATTTGGTATTATGGGATAACAACAAAAGTGTGCTATGAAGCTTTCTTCATATTTTCATAAAAGGTTATCTGTGGTAGTGAGGTGTAACACATGCTCTAATCTCAATACTTGGGTGATTTAGAGAGAAAGTCTTTAATTTCAAAGTTAGGCTGTTAACACTACACTTATCTATGATTTCATTTGTATAGACATTCCGTGTATCAAAACTAAAATGGGGTAGTGATGGAAGGAGAAAGAAAATGGGGGGAGAAAGAAAGCTGTAGAGGGAAGAAAGAGTACGAGAAAGAGGAGAGAGAGAAGGGAATGGGGAGGAAACAGTAGGCAGAGTTGGAAAAAGGTGAGGAAGATAAGAAAGAGAGGAGGATAGGGAGAGGGAGAGACAGACAGATTCCTTATAAATCTGGAAAGAATGAAAAAATGAACATGATGTATAATTTCACATTTCCTGGAATATTCCTGGGATAAATTTCAAGAAATACTATTTAATTAAAAATAAATGACAGAGATATTATCTTAATACATATAAATTAATAAAATATGTACCCTATAGTCATGAAGTTTCTGTACAATAACAGAACTGTACAATAATAGTTAAACATTTGTCAAGTGAAATATTATGAATAAAATAAGTACTAGGTTTTCCTGAATTAGTGTTACCTTGAATAAACTATGTAGCCCAAGATGTCCTCAGACTTTTCACTGTCCTCTATAAAACCTGTAAGTGCTGGGTATGCATGTGTGTTTCACCCTTCCTCACCCTATTGTTAGTTTCTGAAAGATCTGAAACTGAAATGACTTTAGTCTTATGAGATTGATTCCAAGGTACTTTGAGATATTTTATCAAAGTAGTTTCGAGAGTTTAAGGAGAGATAAATAGAGTGTTGGCAATTGTTAACAAACACATGTGGATGTTAATGTGACACTCTTGATTTTTGTTCACATTTGAAATGTGGTCATTCCATAAACAGCACCGAGGTTAAACTACTTTTAACCACTTGAAAGAAAGAAGAGAACAATGCACACAAAATATAAAACCACACAAGATAAGATTGCTTTATCTATATTTTAACCCTATCCACTAAGCAAGCACAAGCTGTCAATAATTTGACAGTTCTTATGGAATTTTCTTTTTTCTGATTTTCTTGTATTTGTTATGTAAATACATGGGTTACTGTGTGAGAATGTGTAAGAACACATGCATGTTTATGCTGTGTATACATGTGCATGTGGAGGCCCAAGATCCCATGATGTTGGGATGCTTTTTTGAAGCTCTTGTATAGCTATTCCCCATCTCTATATTGTTGCCATGCCCACCTGGTTGTTATTGGGTTCAAAGAACCTGAATTACTTGTCTGGAAAGGACCATAATAACTGAATCATGTCTCAGGACTCCTGGACTATTTTAATAATCAATTGATATTTTCAGGTCTGAGATATTGTTATGATCACAATTGTCTCTTTGTAGAATAGAAACATTAAGTTTTACTAAATATCCCAAGCATGGACACTAATCTATACATGAACAAAAAAATTGTGGCACCTAGTTACACAATATATTATTGCAACTATATGTGGACTTACCACTTGTTGATCTCTGCTTTTGTTCTTGTGATCTCATGGATTAGACAACAATTAGAAGGGGAACAATTTGGTCTGTAAGACTAGATAGCATTTGCACTGGTATTAGAAGTATTCCTGCATTTATAACAAAGAAAAGAGGTGAAAATGTGCAGGAAAAATAAGATGATACATTATATTTGCAACAAAGTAAATTTCATACTCCTTAGAAGTACCATCTGCAGCTACAATACAAAAACAGAAATAGAAACCCTCAGAGTCTGAGCTTTCTTTTATGTATATATAGCAAACGTTGTTGAGTTTTTCCCTACAGAATAGTGCTATATTCACATGACATCTTAGGTACATTCAAGTAGATTTAAAGCACTTGATGATTTATTGAGAGAGTCATTCACTGCTTTTTTAGTACATATTTGACCCATGGAATATCAAGAATGGAAATATCAAGAATGAATAATAGTTTCAGCCTAAACTAGCAGTAATGCATACAAGATAAAAAATAAGTCAAGCCTGGAAAACTATAACCAAGCAATGTTTAAGATGGAAAAAGGGAAAGACAAGGTTTTACTCCTAAGTGACTTTACTACTTCTAACTTCCTTTTTAAATTTTAATTTTATTTATTTACAATCCAGCCATTGTGCCCCTTTCCAGTCCCCTATTACACAGTTCCTCATTCCATTCCTCTCCCCTTTGTCTCTGAGAAGATGCTCTTTCTCCACCACTCCTCTTCTCTCCCTGAGTCCTCCCTATGCTCCCACTGAGGACACACCAGGCAGTCCTCTCTATATGAGTACTGGGGCCTCAGACAAGCTCATCATTGCTGCCTGGTTTGTGGCTCTGTGTATGGCAGTTCCTAAGTGTGCAGGTGAGTTGAGACTGCTGGTCTTCCTTTATAATCACCCTCCTCTTTAGCTTCTTCCATCATTCTTCTAATTCAACAATAGGGGTCTCCAAAGGTTGGGTGTAAACATCTGTGTCTGTGTCATTAAGCTGCCATAGTCACCATAGAATCAGTTATAATACCATGCCTTGGTGCCTCCTCCTGAAGTGGTTCACAAGTTGAGCTGATCACTGTACATCCTTTCCTTCAGTCTCTTCTCCATTTTTATCCCAGAAGTTCTTTTAGACTGGAACAGTTGTCAGTCAGAAATTTTGCCTGTGTGTTGACAACCCCATTTCCCCAACTGAGTCTCTGTCTATCTACTGGAGGTAGACTTTTTGAGTCTCTCTCCCCACTTTTGGCCATTTCATCTAAGGTCATTCCCATTGAGTCCTGAGAGTCTCTCACACCTCAAGTCTCTGGTACTTTCTAGAGGGTTCCCCCCGCCACATTCCATTTCTACCCTCAATGCTGCTTATCTTCATTCATTCTGCTGACCCTTTGGACTAATCTGTTCCTGCCCATACCTGATCATGTTTCCCTTTTACCCTCCCTCTCCTATCTCCTACTCAGATCCCTTCCTACCTCTGCCTCCTGTGACTAATTTCTTCCCCTTAAATTCTGTGGGTTGTATTCTAGGTATTCTGTACTTTTTGGCTAATACCCACTTATCAGTGAATACATATCATGCATGGCCTTTTAGGTCTTGGTGACCTCACTCAGGATGATATTTTCTAGTTCCATCCATTTGCCTGTAAAACTCGTGATGCCCTTTTTATTAATGGCTGAATAGTATTCCATTAACTTCCATTTTCAGATGGAAAGAAAGTGAAAGAAGCGCTTGGAAGCAATTTGCAGACAAATCCAACCACTTTGTTTTTTTACTCTAGCTTAGTTTGTCAACTTATAAGACCAATGACAAAAAGGAGTAAAGTGTAAATACTCTGGGAAAGAGATTCTAAGACAGCTAAGTATAGAAATCAATGTATCTGTTGGAAAGATTGTTATCCATACACACACACACACACACACACACACACACACACACACGCACACATGCACACGAACACACAAATGCACACACACAATGTAATGCCACCAGCTCAAGTGTCCAAGAGGATAAGGTTCTTACTAATTCAAACCATCTTTGAAAAAGAAAGGATATAAACACCTCCCTTAAATCGTTCCATAGTATAGATATCCACTGAAAGCTAGAGGGCTAGCAAAGCATCAGAATAATTCCTCCCTGCCTAAGGCAACTGAAGAAACAATAGCATTCACTCTTTATAAAATTTATGTAAGAACTGCAATTTTTAGAAAGAAATTTAAAATACCATGCTAAAATTGAAAACAAAGGCAAGTTTAAAATTATATTAAATGTAAATATTGGATTTTTGTCACTTTCAAGTAGATTTCTTTGAAAAACTCCTAACTGATAATGACTTCAATCACTTCTTTAGTTCTGGCATTACTACCTAAATTTTGGGGCTGTCCTAATTAGAAATTTTTGGGTAACAAATGAGTTATGATATTGCAGATTATGTAATCAAAATTTCAAATAGGGCACAGCTGATATACTCAACATTGTCTGAGTCCTCATCTAATAAAAATCAAATAGCTTGATATGCCCATATGGCCGGAGATGTCAGTCATGAGAAAGCTACTTCATGCATGCATTGATCACCTATTCCAGGATTTACTGTGAACCTGTTTACAGGTATTTTCTGGATATTCAGATGATCTTTTTATGTATACATGCTGGGCATCAACAGGAATTGGTTGCATCGTGAGCTAAAGATCTATAGTAAAGGCTATCAGACTCTGAATGGCTCTATGGTTGAGAATCACAGTAGCCAGTGACAGTATCACTATAGCATGCTGTTTAAGCTCTGATGAGCTTGTGATCTTCTACTGGGGATACGTCAAATGATTCTTGAATAAATCTTGAAAAAATTTAGGGGTTCAAAACACAATGGTTATTGAGCTATTTAATCTGTTCTATTGTATTCTGAAAGTTCAAAAAAGTCACTTGTAGACGTTTCAATGCAATGTGTGAGGAAATGGACTGCTTTTTAAGAAACATGAGTGAGCCTTTCTGAATAATATATTGACACAGGAAACTACATAAAAGGGCCCATTAATCGGAACTGTTTATCTAAACAACACAAGAAGCAGATCACTAATTGGCAATATGCATCCAGTGTAATGTAAAATAAAATCAAATATAATAAGGAGAATTTCTTCTCAAGACATTAGACATAGTTCTAAAATAAATACCAAAACAATTGTTTCTGGGTTTTGTTTATTTATTAGACATAATATTCATGCTTAACATTCATTTTTATTCAAAAACTAGTGGATGTGATATATGTAAGGTTCTTTGTTCTCCATAGTTTAAAGGTATCAATAAGGTCAAGTTCTTATTGATAATCACTTAGCAATAAGGCATGCTAAGGCACACAGCTAAATTCAGTAAATAGAAATGTGTCTGTATCTGTGTTCTCCTGAAACTAAAAAAACCTTTAATCTAAGACTTTGTTCTTGACACAAAAGTATACATTTGTCCAGGTATGATGCCACCTGCATTTAAATCCACCATTTAGGCCAAGTTAGGCGGCTCTGAGTTTGAAGCCAAACTAGTCTGCATAGTCTGCGCCAAAGTAGTCAGGAAACAGGGCAACCTATTGAGACGCCACCCAAAAAAGTGAAAAGTATTAGATGATTTCACCTCTGCAAATATGTCCCTTGGTTAAGCCAGGAAATGTAAGATTACAATGGAAATAACACTTTAAATACTGAGCAAATTATAGGAGAGCTTGATAGAACTTCATACAGCTATCTTAATAATTCTGCACTATACAAAATTATATCTTTGAATACTCTCAACCAAATTTTGTTTTAGTTATTTTCTTTGCCTTTTCAGCAGAATTTTCTCTAGAAAACTTCCAACTTTAACAATTGAGGGAAGATGGAATTGTGAAATGACCACACACTCAAGTTTATCTGGGGAGTTCACAGTGTAAATGGGTAAGAAGGGCGTGCATGTGGCAGCTGGATCCAGCAGCTACCAGACAGACCCAGAAAGGCCACAAATGTATGTGAGCAGGGAAGCCCTGGATGTCAGAGCAGTGATTCCTCCAGCCTAGAATGTTCTTCATAGTCACTTTGTGTACTGCAGTCTTACATTTTCACAAGCTCATTTCATCCCTACAAAACCAGGACTAACTCTTCTTAATTAGAAAAGAAAGCCAAGTAAGCATAGGCTTTTATTTTTCCTAAATGGGAAAGGAGATGCCTTAGATAACAGTTTTGTCATCAAGGCAATATCAGATTGCAGACCCTCTAATTATATTGAGCAAAATAACACCGGATCTTAACTGATGGCCTTCCTAATTCAGGAGCTCAGAAATCAAATTAAAATGGGAGATATTATGCTTATGGGCTAATTTGTCCAGAGTTGATTATATTGGAGGCTTACAGAAGAGCTTTGTGAATAATTACTTTGCATTGTCTACTTCCTCAGTATTAGAACTGATATCATCTATCTAGACCCAATCAAGTCAGATCAACATCAAATTAATAAATTGACAGAACCAAGCGTGAATTGAATGTGTAGTCGAGCAGCAACAAGTTTAAACATGCCTATACTTCAGAATACATATGAAGACACAAAACCATACAAGATGTTTAGTTACTATCGAAGTGTACAGTTATGAATAATATATTCATCATTTTCAAAGAAACACATTTTTGTTTCTAATACTCTATTGGACATATGAATATCTTCCATGCTAAAATTTATTCACGCAGAATAATAAGAGGAATGCAAGTAAGAGTTAATTGGGTATACATTTGTTTAACTCAATTTAATTTTATAATTTCATGTGTTTTACATCAATGTCACTTTACA
This sequence comes from Mus minutoides, assembly GCA_902729485.2. Taxonomy (NCBI): domain Eukaryota; kingdom Metazoa; phylum Chordata; class Mammalia; order Rodentia; family Muridae; genus Mus; species Mus minutoides. The sequence continues at coordinate 36,513 of LR750967.1, read as the reverse complement.
CACAGACACACAGACACACACACACACACACACACACACACACACACAGACACACACACAGAGCCATTTAGTTCAAACTCTTTGCCCAATTTTTACTTGATAGAGGACCTACTTACATGAGGGAGCTTACTTCATACTTTCCTCAAATAAAAAATTGACTGTCAAGTGCTTTATAGTTACATGGACCCAGAACTCATGAAGTTTGACTGGCCCAACTTGAGTGAATTTTGGTGTCACTGATGTCACCTGCAGGCTTGTTTCTATATAGGTAGCCAGGTGAGCCTCTTTGGATCTTGATATCTCTTTCCCTTTTCACAAGGAATGATCAGGATAGCCCATTGACACTTAATTCTGGTAATCCTGCTCTTTGGTCAAAATCTGAAGCCAGACATTACCTGCTACCAATTCTAGAAGAAATAAGACATGTGTGTATGAAATAGGAATAAGAAAAAAAATCTAGCCTCATTCTTTCTTTCATCTAACAATGTTGAAGCACTAACATTCTATTACTAGCTGTAGCCTCTTTGTGAAACAAAGCCACTCCTCGAACATAAACAAACCTTCAGAAGCTCTTTGACTTTAATATTCTGTGTTCTTAACAAGCATACATATCCTTTTCTATGATGTGATTCCTGTTCTTGCCTCTGTTTTGAGTTGTTTGTTTGTTTTTATTTTGTATATGTGTGTGCTTATTTTTTATTGGGTTTGTTCTTTGTTTCTTGTTTTGTTTTGTTTTTGTCTGTTTTTTGTTTATCTGTTTTTAAATTTTATTTAATCTTTTCTTTTAAACTCCAGATTTTATCCCCCTCTTGGTCTACCCTCTTATTATGCCATAACCCATACATCCTTTCACACCCAGTCTCCATGAGAATGCCTCCACCCTCCCACTCTCATCCCTTGAGAACTTCCCATTCCCTGGGGCCTCCAGTCTTATGAGGGCTAGGTGCATCTTCTCTAACTGAACCCAGACCTAGAAGTCCTCTGCTATATATGTGTTAGGGTCCTCAAATCAGCTGGTGTATGCTGTCTAGTTGGTGGTGTCCAGTGTCTGAGAGCTCTCGGGGGGTCAGGTTAATTGAGACTGCTGGTCCCCCTACAGGATCACACTCCTCCTCTGCTTCTTCCAGCTTTTTCCTAATTGAACCACAGAGGTCAGAAAATTCTGGTTGGGTGTAAAGTGTCCGAGAACCTCATGAAAGATAAAGTCAATTGGGGCTACAGTCAAAATACAGCATGATTGACCCTATTCAAGTTCCTGATACAAAGTTTTTGAGGGAATAAACAGTTTCATGTCCATAATCATATTGCGTGCGGCAACTCACAATAACTGTGACTCTTCCCATAATTAATCATCTCAATTAAGAAAACATCTCCTAGATATGCCTCTAGCTAGCCTGACCTAGACAATCCATACGAAGAAGAATGTATCATATCTATATATCTAAAACACTTATGTCTAAAAACATCTCCTTGGAATATATGCAAGTCTTTTATAAACTGATCATTTAAAATTACTTTTATAAAATACAGTTCAAAAAATGTATGAGATGTGCACTTCCACATCCATCAATTTGTGGCTATACTAATGCTTACACTCAATGAACTTCATAATATGAAATTACATACTTTTATGTTACAATTTTATTACAATTCTTCATGACTTTTATAATATCCATTTATAGTAATTATGCCTACCATCTGACACTAGCTAATTATGTTAAAATAACATGATATAAAACATTACACAAGAAATTATCGTTGTGGTGGTAGGAGATTAGAAGCATAAAGATTGCTTAAGTGAATAGAGTTCATTGAGTGTATGAGAGACTTTAAAATTCTAAATGATATTAAGCTGAAACTACAGTCAAAGAAATCCTAACTGTGCATGTCTCTAATTGCACTAAAAGATTCAAACATTTAGGATTCTGTCTGTGTCTATGTAATCTAAGATTGGAAACACTGGGTTTTGTCCATCCCTACAGATTCTTTAACACCACAAAGACATGGGCTCTGTAAGTCTTAAAAGTTGTGTTTCTTTCACCTATTTGTTGAATTACTCATAATCAAATCTTGTCAGTTCTAATTCTGGATGTTTTTAATAATTTTGAGAAACGTATCATTTAGGTTCCCGAAACTGCAATGAATACAAATTGTACTAGATAGGGAACGTCTTGGCAGAGAAAGTAATATCCCAGGATTTTCTGGCCACCTTTGCCCTTGCAAAAAAACAAAAACAAAACCAAAACCAAACCAAACCAAACCAAACCAAACCAAACCAAACCAAACCAAAACAAAACAAAAGAAAAGAAAACACCCCAGCAAAACTAACATACTATAAAGTTCAGGATAAGGATCAGTGAAAAAATCTAACTTAGAAAATAAGGCAGAGAACAAAACAAGATTGGGTAAAACATTCTGAGCTCTACTCATGTTCATATGAGTGTATACTTTTTCATATATGCACTAAATATACCTACCACATTAATACATATATATCTACATACAATTAAGTTTTATGAATATAACATAAAGTAAAGGAGAAAAGTTATCACCCTAAATGAAGTCTACACAATGGCTTTGCCCACCTAATGTTCATATTTGGACATTAATTTCAAAGTTAAAACAGAAACTTCCCAAGGTTCCTGTAGCTTTCATTCTTTTCACTATACTACCTTTATGTGTCACCAGTAGCTGTCCACAGGACAGAAAGAGCTGCAATATCTTGAAAGATAAATATGCATAATTCAACTAGGAAAGAATGTTATTAAGAATATGGTACTTACACTCAGTCCCAATACATCTCACTATATCTATGTAGGGATATTTTCAGTCACATATATTTGGTAAGATTGCAGTATAAAAGTTGTTTTTATTTGTGATAAAGACAATTTGATTCTAACACAAAAATAAGTACTTCTTAACCTGAAGAATATATGTACATTTTAAGACACTCTTCTTTTTCTTTGCAATTCTCACAGACATTTTGATAACTCTAAATCCAAATACTGATAATTCTGTATGTCAGATTCCAAATGTAATTTAAAAGCCACAACACTTAAAGCCTTTTATACCATTATAATTGGACGCATTCCATTCTCATTATGCCTTCCAAGTCTCACATTAACTTTTACCAGCCATGTATATTTCAAATATAGCTAAAGCAAAGAGCTAGACAATCATCTCTAGAGAGGATGAACAAGCTTATTCATGATTAATTGGCCCTTTTAAATCTGGCTTCTTCATTGGAAGCCTCTGATACTGACAGTTTGAAGAGATAAATAGGACATGAGTGGTCATTACACAGAGATATGCCCAAGCACATTAGAGTATTCTTGTCTTCACTTTCAATTTACATAATTTCTAAATGGGCTAAGAATGGAAAGGATTGTTCATTGATGGCAGTTCTTACTACAGAACAATCAGCATCACAAAACAGTTTGGCTTAACCCTAGCTGAGAAAGGGATTGCTATAAAGTTTTTCCAATCTGTTTCTTTGTAAAGTTTCCTTTTGAACCCAGCAGCTGTTTCCATCAGCCACAACAGGCACATTTTCAAAGTGGACTAAGCAGGAAACAGGAGCAACTAAAGGACACATACCATGGGAAGTACAATAGTTTGGGTCAATTCAATCAACATATAAGCATTTATATATATATATATATATTTTATTAGAGTAATTCAGACCAATTTCCCTTATGAATATCGATGCAATAATACTCAATAAAATTCTTGCTAACCGAATTCAAGAACACATCAAAACCATCATCCATCATGACCAAGTAGTCTTTGTCCCAGGAATGCAGGGATGGTTTAATATATGGAAATCCATCAACTTATTACACTATATGAACAAACTCAATGATAAAAACCACATGATCATCTTGTTAGATGCTGAGAAAGCATTTGACAAATTCCAACACCCATTCATAATAAAAGTCTTGGAAAGATAAGGAATTCAAGGTCCATACCTAAACATAATAAAAGCAATCTACAGCAAACCAGCAACCAACATCAAACTAAATGGAGAGAAGCTGGAAGCAATCCCATTAAAATCAGGGACTAGACAAGGCTGCCCACTTTCTCCCTACCTATTCAATATAGTACTTGAAGGCCTAGGCAGAGCAATTCCACAACAAAAGGAGGTCAAGGGGATACAAATTGGAAAGGAAGAGCTCAAACTATCGCTATTTGCAGATGATATGATATATATATATATATATATATATATATATATATATATATATCCCCAAAAACTCCACCAGAGAACACCTAAACCTGATAAACAGCTTCAGTGCAGTACCTGGATATAAAATTAACTCAAACAAACCAATGGCCTTTCTCTATACAAAGGATAAATGGGCAGAGAGTGTAATTAGGGAAACAACACCCTTCACAATAGTCACAAACAATATAAAATATCTTGGTGTGATGCTAACTAAGGAAGTGAAAGATCTGTATGATAAGAACTTCAAGTCTCTGAAGAAAGAAATTGAAGAAGATCTCAGAAGATGGAAAGATCTCCCATGCTCATGGATTGGCAGGATCAATATAGTAAAAATGGCTATCTTGCCTAAACCAATCTAGAGATTCAATGCAATCCCCATCAAAATTCCAACTCAATTCTTCAATGATTTAGAAAGGGCAATTTGCAAGTTCATCTGGAATAATAAAAAAACCTAGGATAGCAAAAATGTTTCTCAACGATAAAAGAACCTCTGGTAGAATCACCATGCCTGACCTCAAGCTGTCCTACAGAGCAATTGTAATAACAACTGCATGGTACTGGTACAGCAACAGACAGGTAGATCAATGGAATAGAATTGAAGACCCAGAAATGAATCCACATACTTATGATCATCTGATCTTTGACAAGGGAACTAAAACCATCCAGAGGAAAAAAGACAGCATTTTCAACAAATGGTATTGGCACAACCGGCAGTTATCATGTAGAAGAATGGGAATTGATCCATTCTTATCTCCTTGTACTAAGGTCAAGTCTAAGCGGTTTAAGGAACTCCACATAAAACCAGAGACAGTGAAACTTATTGAGGAGAAAGTGAGGAAAAGCCTCCAAGATATGGGCACTGGGGAAAATTTTCTGAATAGAACAACAGTGGCTTGTGTTGTAAGATCGAGAATTGACAAATGGGACCTCATAAAGTTGCAAAGCTTTCTGTAAGGCAAAAGAAACTGTAAATAAGACATAAAGGCCACCAACAGATTGGGAAAGGATCATTACAAATCCTGAATCAGATAGGGAACTAATATCCAATATATATAAAGAACACAAGAAGGTGGACACTAGAAAATCAAATAACCCCATTAAAAAATGGGGCACAGAGCAAAACAAAGAATTCTCAAATGAGGAATACTGAATAGCTGAAAAGCACCTGAAAAACTGTTCAACATCCTTAATCATCAGGGAAATGCAAATCAAAACAACCCTGAGATTCCACCTCAAGCCAGTCAGAATGGCTAAGATAAAAAATTCAGGTGACAGCAGATGCTGCCGTGGATGTGGAGAAAGAGGAACACTCCTCCATTGCTGGTGGGATGGCAAGCTTGTACAACCACTCTGGAAATCAGTCTGGCGGTTCCTCAGAAAATTGGACATAGTACTACCAGGGGATCCTGCAATACCTCTCTTGGGCATATATCCAGAAGATGCTCCAACTGGTAATAAGAACACATGCTCCACTATGTTCATAGCAGCCTTATTCACAATAACCAGAAGCTAGAAAGAACCCAGATGTCCCTCAACAGAGGAATGGATACAGAAATTGTGGTACATTTACACAATGGAGTACTACACAGCTATTAAAAATAATGAATTTATGAAATTCCTAGGCAAATGGATGGAACTGGAGGGTATCATCCTGTGTGAAGTAACCCATTCACAAAAGAACTCACATAACATGTACTCACTGATAAGTGGATACTAGCCCAGAAACTTAGATTACCCAAGATACAATTTGCAAAACACATGAAACTCAAGAAGAATGAACACTAAAGTGTGGACACTTCACCCCTTCTTAGAATTAGGAAGAAAGCACACATTGAAGGAGTTACAGAGATCACGTGTGGAGCTCAGACAAAAGGATGGACCAACCAGTGACTGCTGCAGCACGAGATTCATCCCATAATCAGCCAGCAAATGCAGACACTATTGCATATGCAAGCAAGATAGTGCTGAACGGGCGCTGATATAGCTGTCTCATGGGAGGCTATCCCAGTGCATGGCAAACACAGAAGTGGATGCTCACAGTCAGCTATTATATGGAACACAGGGTTCCCAATGGAGGAGCTAGAGAAAGTACTGAAAGAGCTGAAGGGATCTCCACCCCTATAGGTTGAAGAACAAAATAAACTAACCAGTACCCCCAGAAAAAAATTTTTTTTTCTTTAAAGTTCCAAGATCTTGTAGATTATTTTGGCTAATTTGCCCAAAGTTGAACTTTATAATGGAGTGGTTAGGGATTGTTTGGAGGAGAGTAAGACTATGCATATTAAGGTCTTACTTATCATAAAATCATAACTTATATAGAAGTTCATACTTAAAACACCTTATTAGTGCTCACCACTTTTCTAGTGTTTTGCATAGAAGATCCCTGATAAGTTGGATACAGATTTATTTTCTACATCTTCTCTACTAGATAAAACATATCCAAGGTCTATTGAGATAACCTGCCTAAATTACCATATCCAGATTTAAAAATTAGAAGGACCCTTTGCCATCATCATCATCCACTATAACATGAGAACCCTAAGGATATTTCAGGTTAATATTGGTGTAGTTAATACCAATTAAATCATGGCCTCAAAAACAAGGGCATGCAATTTGTGAAGTATGCAGACATATATTACATGTAGTATAGAGACACATAATCATGTAAAAATCAGTCCAATCTACAGTCACAAACTCAATATAATCAAATCTCTGTATTTTTATATCTCACTGTAATAATGGTTATAGGAAAATCTGTGGAGCACTAGATGTAATTTTCCTATGAACGGTTTAAAATTATAAGGAGAGTTGAGCATAAAGTTTGTTTGAAAGAGAACATAAATTTAACATGCATCGGGGCCCCTGAGATCATTCTTTAGTACTGGAACACACACACAGACACACAGACACACAGACACACAGACACACAGACACACACACACACACACACACACACACACACACACACATAAACCACATAATGTAGAGAAATATAATTATATCATACAGTACGAAATAATCAAGTGCAATCACCAAACATAATTTATATAAGTTGTTTAGAGGTTGATTTGAACAAACCAAAGACATTATTAACCTTGGGTCAATAGGATAGATTTAAATGTACTTTATGTTAGATGCTGTTTCACAGTTAAAGTTAAAGTAGAAGCAAAAAACTGTTTGTTAGACTTGACCACCCTCATCAAATAAAGTGGTAACCAGTTCGTGTCAGGATATAGGCTTAAAAAATGAAATGTTTAAAAATCAAAGAGATCCTCCAACATATAACAAGGACACATGATCCACTATGTTCATATCATCTTTTTTTTATAATATCCAGAAGCTGGAAAGAACCCAGATGTCCTTCAACAGAGGAATGGAAACAAAAACTGTGGTATATTTGCACAATGGAGTACTACTCAGATATTAAAAACAATGACTTCATGAAATTCTTAGGCAAATGGATGGAACTAGAAAATATCATCCTGAGTGAGGTAGCCCAATCACAAAGGAACACACATGGTATGCATTCACTGATAAGTGAATATTAGCCCCAAAGCACAGAATACCCAAAATACAATTCTCAAACCACATGAAGCTCAAGAAGAAGGAAGACCAAAGTGTGAATGCTTTGGTCCTTCTTAGAATGGAAAACAAAATACTGACATGAGCAATTATGGAGACAAAGTGTGGAGCAGAAACTGAACTAAAGACCATCCAGAGACTGCCCCACCTGTGGATCCATCGAGTATACAGTCACCAAACCCAGACACTATTATGGATGGTAAGAAATGAATGCTGACAGGAGCCTGCTTTAGCTGTCTCCTGAGAGGCTCTGCCAGAGCCTGACAAATGCAGGTGCAGGTGCAGATGTCATAGCCAATCATTGGATTGAGCACAGAGTTCCCAAGGAGGAGTTAGAGAAAGGACTGAAGGAAAACCAACAATGTCAACCAACCAGTGCTCCCAGGGACTAATCCTCCAACCAAAGTGTACACATGGAGGGACCCATGGCTCTAGCTACATATGTAGCAGAGGATAGCCTTTTTGCTCATCAATGGGAGAAGAGGCCCTAGGTCCTGTGAAGGCTAGATGCCCCAGTGTAGGGGAATGCAAGGTTGAGGAGGCAGAAGTGGGCAGACGGGTTGGGACAAACTCTCCTAGAAGCCTGAGGAGGGGGAAAAGGATAGGGGATTTTGGGGGGGTGGAAATTGAGAAAGGGCATAATATTTGAAATGTAAATAAATAAAATATCTATTTAAAAAATCAAAAGTGCCATGATCTAGAGATTAAATAATATTGAACACAATGGAATGCTGGGATGAGGAGTATGTGAAACAAGCAAAATGACAGTTGGTTCCTGCTTAAGCTGAAAAGGGGTATAATTTTATTATGCTGTTATGTCTACACTATGTATTTTTTCTAGTGCCATTTACTAAATGTCTTAATGTTCCCAGAGAGATCACACACCAAATTCCTAGTCATTCAAATTTAGTGAATCCTATGGTGAAAATTGTTATTCTACCAAAATTTCATATGAGCAATCTGTTTCATGCCAATATTAAACTAAATCATATAATTTGTATATCAGCAGTTCTTTGGAATCAATAGTAATATTTACATTAACTGCCAAAATGAGTATAAATTAATGTTCATAGTTGTATTTTGAAAACTTGAATGTATTCAACCTTAAAATGATTTGTTAATGTATTTCAATTATAAATAACCATATATTTCATGATTATTAAATTAGAGAATTAGACACAAATGTGAACACAGGAACATTGATATTTTCTACAATTTTATCTATGCAAAATTATCTAGAATACTTCTTCAGCTTCATAATGTGCCAATATTATTTTCATATTTCTTCAGCAAAATTAATGATTCAATTCAGTTCATTGCCTGAGATTATTGTTTGACAATGAAATACTTATCTTTATTTCTTGATAAAAAAAATCTTATCTTTCTGTAATGTAAAAAGTCATACACATATATCTGCCCACACTTATGTGCACATATATGTGCACATGAAGATAGACACTATATATAAATGCATGAAGGTGGTACATACTTTTGAGAATTCCTAAACTACCATATACTTTTATAAGTTAAATTAATAAAGTAGGAGTAACTATTTTCTGTTGTAGCAGTGAAATTTCATCATGTAGATTAGTGTATCTTCCCTTTTTATTATCCCTAGGAATCATTTCACTAAAGTAGCAAACAAGGGCCGTAAGAGAGACTGCACCAAGTCCTCTGTTAATGTGTCATATCTGCTGTATTAGTGTTTTGGTGGGACTCCTAAAAGTGGGAGCAGAAATTCCTCTGAATTCTTTGCTCTTTTCCTCCTACTGGGTTGCCTTGACCAACTTCAATATGATGTTATTTTCTTGTTTGCTTGGTGTTTTTTTGTTGTTTGTCTTCTTTTTGTTTATTTGTTTTGTTTGCCTTGTTTCATCATATCTTGTTGTGGATGAATGGGGAAGCTCAGAGTGGAGGGAGGGGAAACTATGGTAATGATGAATTGTAGGTTAGGAGAGTCTGTTTTATATGCTTATGTATATGTATATGTGTATATATACATATATATGCACATATATTCATATATATATATATATAATGTTCTATTATATTCAATAATATATATCCCTAGGAAATTATATATATATTATTTTCAATTATGTATAAAATATAATTGCTGAACATTAAATACTATGTCCATAAGTATCTGATATGATAATGTATACTGACCTATTAGAAATCTATGCTTTATGACATTTATACAAAAATTATTTTAGAAATTAAATTCTATTCCTACTTTATTAATAGATTTTAATACTATCTAATATTTTATCATAATAAAATAAAATAATGTGTCTTAAATATTTATAACCAGAAAAGGAAAATAGGCAATATAATAAGTGATAATTTACTCATTAAAGTTAGAATTGAGTAAACAAAGTTGAGTGCCCATAAAGTAAAGAATTATAATGACAGTAAAGTCTGCATGTGTATGAAAAATTCTTGAGATCAAGTAATAGAAATGAGATCAACTTGGAAAATGAAATATAACAAAGATCAGTTAGTTGCAGTCTAAAAATTGCTTGGCATAAGTACATTCCAAAACTTTGATACAATTACTATAGTGATCAGTAAAATTTGTAGAGTGGTTTGCAACCCCATAGGAACAAAAATATTAACCAACCAGACCCCTCAGAGCTCCCAGGAACTAAGTCACCAACCCAGGAGTACATATGGTTCCAACTGCATATGGAGCTGAGGATGCCTTGTCAGGGATCAATGGGCAAAGAGATCCTTGGCCCCATGAAGGCTTGATAGATGCCCCAGTGTAGGGGAATCCAGGGTGGGAAGGCAGGTGTGTGTGAGTGGAGGAACACTCTCATAAAAGCAGGGGGTGGGGGATGAGATAGGATATCCTGGTAGGGGGAACCAGGTAAAGGGATATTTACTTGAAATGTAAATAAATTAAAAAAATAAAAAAAAAATAGTAGAGTTATATAGTGGAAAGCTACACAGGCTGACTTAGCATGTGGTCATCTATTAACATTAAGTTCAGAAATATATTAAGTTTGTACCTTATTCAAAATATTTATTTTCCAAATTTAATGTGCTACATTGAAAATGAGTATCCATTACACAATATTGGAGTTAATATTACAGAGAAAAGATTATTTTAGGCTGTATATTAATATATTAATTTTAACATATATTTTTATTATTGTTATTGTAACCTATCATAATTGTGTTTTGTTATGAAAAATGTTTTAGCAACTATTAGGTATCTTGCTAGATAAAAAATGTTAATGCACTTCAATTTTTTTATTTTCTTATGTTTTGCATATTGTATCTTGGGTATTCTAAGTTTCTGGGCTAATACCCACTTATCAGTGAGTGCATATCAAATGACTTCTTTTGTGATTGGGTTACCTCACTAAAGATGATATCCTCCAGATACATCCATTTGCCCAAGAATGTAATAAATTCATTGTTTTTAATAGCTGAGCAGTACTCCATTGTGTAAATGTACCACATTTTCTGTATCCATTCCTCTGTTGAGTGATATCTGGGTTCTTTCCAGCTTCTGGCTATTATAAATAAGGCTGCTATGAACATAGTGGAGCATGTGTCCTTATTACCAGTTGGAACATCTTCTGGGTATATGCACAGGAGAGGTTTTTCTGGATCTTCCAGTAGTACTATGTTCAATTTTCTGAGGAACCTCCAGATTGATTTCCAGAGTGGTTGTACCAGCTTGCAATCCCACCAGCAATGGAGGAGTGTTCCTCTTTCTCCACATCCTCACCAGCATCTGCTGTCACCTGATTTTTTTATCCCAGCCATTATGACTGGAGTGAGGTAGAAATCAAGGTTGTTTTGATTTGCATTTCCCTGATGATTAAGGATGTTGAACATTTTTTCAGGTGCTTCTCAGCCTCTGCCATTTGGTATTCCTCAGTTGAGAATTCTTTGTTCAGCTCTGTACCCCATTTTTTAATTTTTTTTTTTTTAGGTTCTGGAGCCCAGCCTCTTGAGCTCTTTGTCTATATTGGATATTAGTCCCCTATCAGATTTAGGATTGGTAAAAATCCTTTCCCAATCTGTGGGTGGCCTTTTTGTCTTATTGACAATGTCTTTTGCTTTACAGAAGCTTTGCAATTTCATGAGGTCCCATTTGTCAATTCTTGATCTTACAGCACAAGCTGTTGCTGTTCTGTTTAGGAATTTTTCCCCAGTGCCCATATCTTTGAGGCTTTTCCTACTTTCTCCTCTATAAATTTCAGTGTCTCTGGTTTTATGTGGAGTTCTTTGATCCACTTAGAATTGAAGTGTAGATACTTCATTCCTCCTTAGAATAGAGAACAAAACACCCATGAAAGGAGTTACAGAGACAAAGTATAGAGCTAAGATGATAGGATGGACCATCCAGAGACTACCTCGCCCAGGGATCCATCCCATAATCAGCCACCAAACACAGACACTATTGCATATGCCAGCAAGATTTTGCTGAAAGGAACTTGATATAGCTATCTTAAGTGAGGCTATGCAAGTGCCTGGCAAATATAGAAGAGGATGCTCATAGTTGTCTATAGGATGGAACACTGGGCCCCCAATGGAGGAATTAGAGAAATTTCCCAAGGAGCTCAAGGAGTCTACAACCCTTTAGGTGGAACAACAATATGAATTAACCAGTTCTCCCAGAGCTCGTGTCTCTAGCTGCATATGTAGCAGAAGATGGCCTAGTTGGCCATCATTGGGAAGAGAGGCCCCTTGGTCATGCAAACTTTATATGCCCCAGTACAGGGGAGCACCAGGGCCCAGAAGTAGGAGTGGGCAGGTAGGGGAGCAGAGCAAGGGAGGAAGGGTATAGGGAACTTTCAGAATAGCATTTGAAATATAAATAAACAAAATATCTAATAAAAATGCTAATGCAAAATTAAAGTTTTATTTATTACATTTTTTTAGTTATATGTTTCCTTGTAATAGTGTGATCTCTGTATATTCAGGTTTGCACAAAAACTAGAATGAGGTATACACCCACTTGCATACACACACTCATATACATACACATTTGCGTACACACACAATCACAGATACTGTACAAAAAAAAATGAATGTACAAAAATATTTTGAAAATAGAAATAACTCAATGGAATTACTTATGCTATTCTTGATCACATGACATAAATTATGGATACTCATGCAATAATTACTACACAGGATATATTTAATTTATAACTACAACTTTGTAAACTATGGAGATGTAAATGGTATTAACTTGTCCACTTCCCTCAGAATAGTCTATGGCAATTTACTTCTTTCTTAAAGATATTCCCTAAATAGTCATGAAAACAATCACAAATGTATAAACTTTTAACGTATTATACACATCCAGAATGTTCCACCAGGAAAATGATGCTTGGTGATGTTTTCCAAACCAGGCTGTATTTAGCATTCTAAATAATGATCCACACTTATACATTGGGAACATCAAGCTCCCATTTCTCAAATATGCATGAACCCATATTAAAATGTTAGAGCTCTGCAAAATACTTAGTGGAAGTATGTAACATATTATCTATCAGTTGGTCAATTGTCGATAGATGTTTATATAATACTCAAATATAATTAATAAGACCTAGGAATTTAATTGTAATTATTTTATTTTTTAATGTTTTTTCTTCCCTAAAGACAGAAGGCAATGACTAGCATTGTTCTTTTATCCAATTGTTTCATCTTGTCTTCTAGAATATTATAAGAAAAGAAAGCAACACCATCGATGTAATACAAAGCTTTATTTCAGAATAATGACTTCCAAACTTAGGGGACTTGTTCATCAAGCACCTATAAACTGTTACCTTCTCTCACGACGTCTTGATCATTGATTATTGCTCACCTCTATCCACAGGGTTAGAATTACAATCTCTACTGCGTCCTTGATTATACTGAATATTTTAGTCTACCAATTTAATTGAAATGTTTATTAAATTCTTTCTGGGGAAAGAAAATTAAATGATCTCCGAAAAACAAGACCTTTATTAGTACACCAGTAAGCTTGTAATGTTTATTGCTGTGCAGAGATTCAGCAAATGCCTTTTAACAGAACTTATTTAGTAGCTGTCTCCTAGCAATTTGGTAAAATTCAGCAATAATTTATAATTAGGCATGTAGTTGAATTGACATGAGCATCTGTGAGTGATAGGTGAATTAGCAGTTTATGATTAGTGACGATGAAATAAGGCAGTGTGGGAAGGGATGGAAGGAAATGACCATCAATGATAGCAGTATCATTCATGCCTCTGAATTTACAGAAAATTAATTTGTATTGCCAATGACCTTCAAATTTACACGTGTTGTCAAGAATTATATTTCTGAGCTATGAGATGATTGAAATATATTTTGATATGATATAATCATCTTGATATTTCCATACAAAATAGCTGTAAAATACTTTCTTCAAAATGCATATTTCTTAAATAAATAAGATGGATTCATTGGATATATTGTGTAATTTAAGCTCTAATTGTGTCATTTAAAATCTTGTTAATATTTTTCCACTAAATATCTAATTCAAAATGAAAAACTACTGACTCCATCTTGGGTGGATCCTGAACATAATGAGTAAGTTGTATCATTCTTTTCTATTCATATCCTAAAAATTGAAATTGAAGTAATATATAAAAATTAATAAAGGGTACTACTGATAGTCACTTGGGCCATCCTACTCAACACAAGATGTATATTCAAACACTAATGATAGCCCATGAACTTATAAAGAGCTAGCTTTATCTTATGCCACTACCCTTATACCCTATACAGCAGTTTTGTTCCAGTTTATTGGAAGTTAGCCACATTCAGGCTGTTCTGTAGTATGGTAGTCTAGCTTTTTTCCTTCCTATAATATTATCCTTAAAGATCACTTTAAGGGTATTCCTTAGTGTTCAGATGTTACCTTTACTATATCTCAAAGGGATAGATGGTCTTTGAGTGTTCTCTATAGTAGTCACGAGCAATTGTTTTTCCTAGAAATCTGGGATTGTATCACTCTCTGATATATAATTTTTACTTTTTTTCATTGACTAATTAGGAGTCACATTCCTCTATCTTGATAATAGAAATCATGGACTAAGCTGAGTTTGGTAACACATACTAGTAATCTGAATAATTAGGAATCAATGGCAAAAGTGTTACTGTGAGTCAGAGGCCATCATGGACTCTGTTTAAGGGTAATCTGTTTAAGAGCAGCTTAGCAAACAAAGCCATCCTTGGGAAAAAATGTAAAAGATATTCCATCTCTCCAAATGCATAAAATGGGCCTTTTCGATATCATTTCCTTAATCTTCATTATCCACAACAGAGTCAACATTATAATTTTATGTAAATAAATTACAATAGCCATGTGGATAAAACATTAGTGAACACTAATAAGTACATGCATTATGTATTTGAAATATAGTAAATCTATATCATCTCCAGAGAAAGACAATTGATGTTTGTTTAAGGAACTTCAAAATCACTGAAAGTTCTTTTATGACACTCATTCATAGTATGTGCATAAATGCATGTTCTTTACAGCATATACTCTGCATAACACATTATAGTTTATTTTGTGAAAAATTTCACATCATGTATTTAAGTAAATATTCTCAAATTTGATTGTTTCTCTTTAAAGAACTAAGTACTAATTCAAACCATATTGGAGATTCTTCTTTTGTTTACCATTAATGTATAATTCTCTCTAGGAGAAACAAACAAACAAACAAACAATGATGTTCTGTATATTTAATTCAGTTAGGAGATAGGATGAAAGAAGAAAATAATCTAGTTCTATAAAATAACAAATAAAAAGTAAAATTATATTTTATTTATGGTAACACAAAATATAAAACTAGAAGTAATGGTTTATAAATAATACAAGGATTTTCATCCCTTTATGTATAATGTTTTATAAACTGAGAGGTTAATTTGTTCTATTTATTAGCTGGAAGACAATACTTAAAATGCTACATTCTCTAAAAATTTTAGCTTTTTCATTGGATGATTTATTTATTTACATTTAAAATGTTATCCCTTTTCTAGGCTCCCCCTCCAGAAACTCTCTATCTCATCCCCCCTCCTCTTGCTTCTATGAGGGTGTTCTCCCATCCCCATCTCCCACCTCACCACCCTGGTATTATCCCTACACTGGAGCATCAAGCCTTCACAGGACCAAGGGCCTATCCGCCCATCTTTTTTCACTTATAATGAAATATGAATAAAAATTTTGAGACAGATATTTTATTCATTTTTTGTTATATTTTATTTATAATGCTATTTTATTTTTCATTTTGTTATTATACTTAATTTATTTATTAGTTTTAGTCCAGAATAGTTGAAAGTGATTATATTTATATTTTTGTTCTTAAGTTATTCCATGAACAACAGTGAGAAATACTAACTTAGAAAAATATAATAATCTAGGTTATATTAATATTGAGTATTTGAGTTCATTATAAACTACAGAAGTAAAATAAAAATTTAGATCACAAATTGAAATTCTTTGTGATAAGTATACCTAAGAATTCATAATTCTATTTTATTTTCTCTACAATGTGCTTATCTATATATGTTCCAGAAAAAATTAAAATAAAAACAATCAATATAGAATGGATAAATTTTAATTGGTATTTTATCAAAGTATATTTTCTACAGTATGTAGTTAAATAAATGAAAATTTACAACATGAACTGGAAATAACCAGGTTGTTAAAAAGCAATGTATAGGATAAGTATTTTATACATCAGTTCAAAAACTAAAAGCATGAAGAAGCCATAAACATCATATTAATAACACAGGAAACAATGTTTAATGAAAAGTGAATATGAAAAGAGAACACTTTTAATTTTGAAAAAATTATCAGACTTTAGCAGAAAATTATTTTACCTTAATCATGAAACTTTAATTTAAAGTAAAGATCAGAATTCATTATATTTGTGGTTCAACATTTATTGTGTATGGCAAAAGATAAAGTACCAGATTTATATCAACTAAATGTGCATTGTGTCTCACATTGCTTGCATACATGTAACATATATTCAATGTGCTTTTTTTTCCTGCATGTCAATGTTTGTGATTGTTTTCCTCTGTAGACCCATGATTCATAGGTATTTTCAAACTAAAAACATTCTAATAGCATTGTAAACCTATTCTAAACTCATTTTGTAACAGTGGTACTGCCATAATTAGATTATTGCCAAATTGACACAGTCTAGAATCAACTAAGAGGAAAATGTCAAAGAAAGAGATGCCTAGATCATATTGACATCAGACACTATGGGGATTATATTTTTTTCATTCATTAATTCATTTTAATTAGATCCAAAGTGGAATTCTTGTAAAATATCTTGATTTTTAAAATTATTTTTAGTCTTGCCCCAGAATCTATACTGTATATATTTCTACCCTGACCATGTCAGATCTGAATGCTAAATTCACAGAATGGATATGAGCATCCTTCTATTTGTGACCATTACTCAATGGCTTCAGTACTATGCACACACGGGTAAAATATAAATAAATAAATCTATTTTCCAGAGAAAAGAGATAAATACAAATTCTATAAAAATTATTAACTTGTCTTTATGTTACAGCCTTGATTTTTCTAAGAATATAAAATGTACTAATGTGGAGCTTTTATTCAGCTCTTTTATAAAGGAAAGAACTGATGGGATAATAATCTAAATTCAAGTGAAAACTAGAGAATAAAAGCCCATAGTTCCACCATGAAAGATGTCCAAATGTACCTCACTGATTTAGAAACAAAGTTTATTTTTGACCTATGTAACCACAGATGACAATGGAATTATATTTTCCTAGATAAAAGTATTTGCAAATCTAGTAAATAATGCCTATGTGCTAATGTGACTAATGAGTGTAAGGGATTTTATGTAGTAGCAACATCAAGCATGAAGAGTTCTCTAACCACTCTACAATATGGTACAAAAGTTTTAGTGTAGATTTTGAACAATATACCACAAGCACTTTTTCTTTATCTCTATGTTATAAATATTCTTCTTCTTAAAGAATAAAATTGATTAGAAATTATCCCCACAAAGTCACTTCTGAACACCAATTTGGAAGCTGTTATATATTTGTTTGATCATTGATATAACTGCTGAGCACTGTTAAGTATGTCAGCCTTTTCCACTGCGTGATATTTTTTAGAGTTTCATCTAATAGAATGACCTTGAATAGCAAAATATTATAAATAACTTTAAGATTTGACAGGAGAAAGTTCTTAATTTTTAAGAACTAAGTTTATTTCTTATTGTTGATTTGTCAGTATGTGGGTGTTGCATACATGATCCCACTTGGAGGTGGAAGAACAACATTGTAGAGGTACTTTTCTCCTATTTATACATGGGTTATAGAGTTTCAACTCATGTCATCAAGCCTGTGCAGCAATTATCTTACATAACGCAATGAGCCTTCTCACCCACCCCAAAACTTGATGTTAACCACTAAATTTCCTTGTCAACTATGTGAAATCTCCTCAACATGTTTCCACCACAAATTTAATCATCTTAGATTCATTGACCAGGGATTTATAGTATCAGAAAATAAACGTTAAAATTAGAAGTGAGAATGTATACAAAAAAAAAAAATACTGTAATCAAAATAATACTCCTCTTTATAATGTAAATTGCATAAGGCAACATGTCACCATGTCTTAGGGTTTATATTACTACAATGGAAAGCCATAACCAAAAGCAAATGGGGGAGAAAAGGGTTTATTGAGCTTATACTTCCCCATCAGTGTTTGTCAAAAAGAAAGTCAGGACAGGAATTCAAGCACAGTAGGAATCTGGAGGCCGGAGCTGATGCAGAGGCCATGGAAGGCTGTTGATTACTGGCTTGTTCCTCATGATTTGCTGAATCAGTTTCTCTCTCTCTCTCTCTCTCTCTCTCTCTCTCTCTCTCTCTCTCTCTCTCTCTCTCCCATTAAGTTATTGGAACAAGAATACTTTACATCTTGATCTGCTCCCCCCGCCCAATCCCTCATTCATCCCCCCATTTCCCTTCTTCACTGAACGGGTGAAGCACACCACCACACCCCACCCTGAACATCCTTTCACATTGGCAAATAAAGTCTCTGCAGGGCTCATCCTCTCCCACTGAAGCCAGACAAGGTAGCCCAGGTAGAGAAACAGGATCCACAGATGGCAACAGATTTAGAAACAGCGCCCATTCCAGTTGTCAAGAATCATATGAAGATCAAGCTGCGTATCTGCTTCCTATGTGTGGGGTTCCTAAGTCCTACCCGTGTTTACTCTTTGATCAGTGATTTAATACATGAGATCCTCCATGTTCCAACTTAGTTGACTCTTTGATCTATCTGTGATGTGCCTACCTTCTCTAGAACCCTCAACCTTTTCCCCAGATCCCTGAACTTTGTACATTATTTGGCTGTGGGTTTCTGCATCTGTTTCAGTCAGCTACTGGTTGGAGAATCTCAAAGGATAGTTTTGCTAGGATCTGCAATCATAACAGAGTATCTTTAATAGCGTCAGGGATTGGCACTTACTCATGTGATGGGTCTCAAGTTGAGCCAGTTGTTGTTTAGCCATTCCCTCTTATTCTTTGCTCCATCTTTGTCCATGCATTTCTTGTAAACAGAATAAAATGGTAGTCAAAGTTTTGTGGGTGAGTTGGTGCCTTTATCCCTCCACTGGGATCCTACCTGGATACAGAAGGAAGCCTCTTCAGGCAGCTTTTATATTCCTTGGAGTTTCAGCTAAATTAAACCTCATAGACTCTTGGGAGCTCCCCATCTCAGGTTTCTGGCATGTACTAGAGATGCCTCATATTTGCCCACCCATACCAGTAGTGATTCCCATTCATTCGCCTAGCCCTCTGACCCTCTACCCTTTCTATCCCAACACCTGATCCTGAACCCACTCTGTTCCCCTCACGTACCCTCTCCCATTTAGTTCTTTTCCTCCATCAGCCTCTTATGACTATTTTATTGCCTTGTGTAAGTGAGATTCAAGAATCTTCCCTAGGGCCTTCTTTCTTGTTTAGCTTTGTGTCTATGGAATGTAGCATAGGTATCCTGTACTTTGTGCCTAATATCCTACAAGTGAATACATACTACGCTTGTCCTTTTGAGTATGGGTTACCTCACTCAGGTAACTCTCTCTCACAGAATTAGTAAACGCTTTTCCCAATCTGTCAACTGCTATTTTGTCCTATTGACACTATCCTTTGCCTTATAGAAGTGTTTTCATGTTTTTATAAGGTTCTATTTATTAATTATTAATTTTATTGTCTGAGTCCTTTTTTTATTCCCATTCACTTGCCTCCAAAAAAAAAAAATCATGATATCCTTGTTTTTAATAGCTAACTAATATTCCATTGTGCAAATAAACCACATTTTCTGTATTCATTCTTTGGTTGAAAGGGGTCTGGATTATTTCCAGTTTCTGGCTATTATGAGTAAAGCTGCTATGAACATAGAGGAGTCTTTGTGGTATGGTGAAACATCTTTTGAGTGTATGCCCAGGTATGCTATAGCTATGTTTTCAGGCAGCACTATTACCAATATTGTGATAACCTGTCAGATTGATTTCCAAAGTGGTTGTACAAGGTTGCACTCCCACCAGCAATAGAGGCAAGTTTTCCTTTCTCCATATCCTTGCCAGCTTAAGCTGTCCTTTAGTTTTAAATTGTAGCCTCTCTGGTGGGTATAAGATGGAACCTCAAAGTTATTTTAATTTACAATTTTCCTGATGACTATGGACATTGAACATATCTTTAAGTGTTTCTTAAGAGTCTGACCAGTTGGAGTTCTGTTCAAGTAGTTGTCTCCTATATGAGTGCATTTGAGCTTTCTTATAGAAACTAGGACAAACAAGCCCAATGATGACCCCACACACTGTGGTTTGGACCCTTCCTCATTAGTCACTAATTAATAAAATATCTTATATATGAATCTTGTGGAGACATTTTTATCAACTGTGGTTTCCCCCTTTTAGATAGATCTAGCTTGTGTCAACTTGACTTAAAATTGACCAGTACAGTTGACTGCTTGTCAACCAGACAAAGAAACAGCACTGTTATTTCTAGTTCATCCCCAAGATTATACATTAATATGAACATTGCAACATAAACATTCTAACATTTTAAGGGATCCGGTCTTTTAAAATTTAACCATTTTTAAAAACTTCTCTTTAGAATATCCAATATTGTTAAAAATCCAAAATCACTTTTCAAAGTTCAAATTTATTCAGCTGTGTGTTCCTATAAGAATCAAAACTAAATTAAATTCCTTTTCGCATCCAGAAAGAAAAACCATGAAATAATCACAAATAATTACAACCTGAACAGGGCAAAACAGAATGCAAAAAGTATAAATAACCTAAGGACCAATGCCCAAGATTTACTCACAATCTTCTGGATTCTTTCAATTGATTTCCAAAGTGGTTGTACAAGGTTGCACTCCCACCAGCAATCTTTTGCCCTCTGCAGTACACAGAGCTTGTATTCTATGATTGCGCAGCCAGTCTAAGGCTGCAATTGTTCTTGGTGGCTGTCACATGGTACTGCCAATTCTAAAATCTTAGGGTCTTTTGCTACAACTGGGCTATATTTTTCATCAGTAGCCTTTCCTAGCCTCTTTTTATAGTAATGCCTCAACTTTTCTGCATGACTCCTTGAATCCCAGGCCTTCAAATGCTATTAAGGTTGTACCTTCAACAATGTCCTCTTCTAGTCTCTTAGAGTACTAGGGTTCAGCTATTCTCCATTTCCCCTGCATGCAATCCAAAGCAGTACCACTGGTGTGACTCTTATACTACCAACTTTGGCCTTCAGCATTGACATATAGGCTTGGTCACCTCTAGAATACAACTTCTGCATGTTGACCCTCATATAGCATGTCCCTGAAGATTTCACTGCAATGGTGCCGATCTCTTCTTAATCACTGCTAATTTCTCTGTTGTAGATCACCAGCATTGAGTATCCCAGTAAAACATAGGCTTCTCTTCAACAGTTCTGATATACTGTTAAATGATTATTCTTCAGTCCTAGCAAACTACAAACTTAGAATCCTAATTAAAAAAAAAAAAAAAAGTCAAGCCTGGCGTGGTGGGGCATGCCTTTGATCCCAGCACTTGGGAGGCAGGTGGATTTCTTAGTTCAAGGCCAGCCTGTTCTACAGAGTGAGTTCCAGGACAGCCAGGGCTACATAGAGAAACCCTGTCTCGAAAAAACAAACAAACAAACAAAAAAACAAAACAAACAAACAAAAAAACAAAACAAAAAACAAACAAACAAAAACTCCCATTAGCATTTCAAGTTGCCTCTGAAACTTGACAAGCCCAGCCTCCTTCTTCTGCATCGTTCTCACTATTAGTATCTTCTAAGAAACTACAGGCCAGCTTACCAAGCATTGAACATTCAATAGATTTTCTTGCATACATTTCCAAAATCTTTCTGCCATCCTCCCTAGTCAAAACAGTCCTAGTTAACATTTTCAGTGCTGAAAAGAAACACCATATTTAAAATTAACCTGTGGAGGAAAGAATTTATTTGTCTTATACTTTGATATCACTGTTAATCATCAAAAGAAGTATGGAATGACACTCAAACAGGGCAGGAATCTGGAGTCAAGATTTAATGCAGAGACCATGGAAGGGGTATTGCTTGCTCCTCACAGCTTCTTCTTCTTCTTCTTCTTCTTCTTCTTCTTCTTCTTCTTCTTCTTCTTCTTCTTCTTCTTCTTCTTCTTCTTCTTCTTCTTCTTCTTCTTCTTCTTCTTCTTCAATTGGATATTTTATTTGTTGACAATTTAAATATCATCCCCTTTCCCAGTTTCCCCTCCTCAAACTGGCTATCCCATCCCCACCACCACTACTTCTATATGGGTGCTCCCCCACCCACACAGAAGCACTATGTGGGAGTCCGAGCACTCCCAGCTTACTACCCTTGCATTCCCTTTCATTGATGCCAGGCAATGCCATCCTCTGCTACATAAGTGGCTGGAGCCATGGATCCTCCATGTGTACTCTTTGATTGGTGGTTTAGTCCCTGGGAGCTCTGTGGGGTCTGGTTGGTTGATATTGTTGTTCTTCCTATGTGGCTGCAAACCCCGTCAGCTCCTTCAGTCCTTTCTCTAACTCCTTCATTGGGGTCCCAGTGCTCAGTTCGATGGTTGGCTGCAAGCATCTACCTCTGTGTTTGTAAGAAAGGGTTAGATTTTTTTGAAAAAACCTAGGGCCAAACAACCCAGGGATGAAACCACCTACAATGGGCTAGGCCTTACCTTATCAATCACTGATTAAGAAAATGTCCTGCATCAGGATTTTACAAAGGCATTTCATCAACTGAGATTCCCTCCTTTCAGATTAGACTAGCTTGCATCATATTGATGTGAGAGTAGCCAGGGCAGAGCACATGAATTTTTCCTTACTTATGCAGCTCACAGTTGCATGGCGCTGTGCTTTTTTGTTCATTCTAACACTTGAGCTCATTAAACTGCTCATGCACTCCCCCAAACTGTCAAAATACAATTTGCAAACTTTAAAATGTGATTAAATATATGTCAAACCTTTGCAAATTAGTGTTTATTGAAAGACATTTTTAGAAATCGTATTTATAATCTACTTGTTTAGGAAATCTGAAACACGTGTACCGAATCAAAAATAAACCCATTAATCAACAACAGGCCCATTAAATTATCACCTTTTGAATTACAACAGAAAATATGTCTTTTGACTTTAGTATTCTATATCCTTTCTTGAAAGAAACAATAAAGTTAAATAAAGGTATAAATCCTCTTAAAATATAATAGGTTCTTTTGTAACTTAAATAGTTACTCAGGGCAAGGACATAGATTTCAGGTTTACTTTATTTCTAACATTTAAGTAACTTATTATGATTTATAGTTTCCAGCTAATATATGTAGTATATATACATATATAATCTAACTTATTATATATGCACAGTTAAACAATTACTGGGAATTTTAAACATGGTATTTTCCTAAAATTTTGGATCTTATCATGGGATATGCTGCAGAGCTTTTTTAATGATACATTTAAGAACTAATAGGAGGATTAAGCTGAATAAGCTAAACTGAGATAAATATGGCAAAAAAAAAAAACCTGCATCAAAACCCAAAACATATGAGACTTTTCAAGAGCTGAATAATATGGTGAATTCTGAATATTTAAAGAGGAAGCATAAATTTGAGAGTAATACAAATGAACTCTTTTTATATAACGTACTTAGTCGCGTATGTTAGGGTGGAAAGTATTTTAGAATTACACACTTTAGAATTTGTAATCAGCTGTCCCTTGAGAGGATCTGAAAGATCCTTACCAATACAGATATGGATGCTTGTAGCCATCCATCAGACTGGGACCCCAAAGGAGGAATTAGGGGAAGGGCTGTAGGAGATAAAGGTACCTTATCTGGTATCAATGGGAAGGGAGGCCCTTGGTCCTTTGAAGGCTCAGATGCCCCAGTGTAGAGGAATCTTAGGGTGGTGAGGCAAGAGTAGGTGGGGGAGCACCTTCATAGAAGCAGGGTAAGGGGGACAGGATAGGAATTTTGCAGATGGGAAACCGGGAAAGGAGTTATCATTTGAAATACATATAAATAAAATATACAATTTTACAAAAGGAAAATTGTAATCCAAGCTGTGCTGAGCAGCCAGCTATCCCATGTGGTCCTCCATTCTCCTGCCATCTCTCCCATCATCTCTTCAGACCTGTGATCCTGACCTGTACAGATTAGCTTCCCTTCCCTCACTCATCCTCCCTGCTTACTGAGTCCTCTGGGGCCAGCCAAACTACCCTCAGCAGCCTCTTATACCGAGGGACCTCCATTCACCTGCCACTTCTCCTCCAGCCTTCAGATGACCTGTAGCTCCTGAACAATACTGACCTCCAGATCCTGAGCCATACAACTCTGCATATCCAGAAGCGTACAGGCCAAAGGTATCCATCAGAGGCCTGTCACACAGGAGTATTGAGGTTAATGCCCATCCAATTACCTACTACAACTTCAAAAATGCAAATAACCAAATTAGAAAATCAGGTACAGAGCTAAATAGATAATTCACACCGAAGGAATCTGAAATGATTGTGAAGCTATTAAAGAATGTCCTTAGTCATAAGGGAAAGACAAATCAAATGGACCCTGTGATTCCACCCTACACCAATCAAAATGGCTAAGAAAAAAAAATAGGTAACAGCTTATGCTGGTGAGGATCTGGAAAAGGACAAACTCTCCTCCATTGCTGGTAAGCTTCCAAACTGGTATAACCACTCTGGAAATCAATCGGGTGGTTCCTCAGAAACATTCGAAAGATTCTCTCTGATGCCTACCATCTTTTCTTCCACATTTGTACTTCCCTAAGCTCTGAAGGGAAATAATCAATGGAGACCTCTAATTTAGGGACTCTCCCCCTCTCCATCTTCCTCTCCCTCTCCCCCCCCCCTTCACCCTCCCCTTCCACTTCCTACATGAAGTTGAGCTATGAGTCCCTGATCTGCCCCTGTCTAAGGAAGAGGAAGTCAATTGGACAAGCCACTGATCTAGAAGTCTAGCAGAACATTGTTAAGCATCTTTTAAATTTTAACTATTTATTCATTTATTTATTTGTCATTTATGTTTTGTTATACCCTAGGTCTCTGATCTATCCAGTTTTCAGTTCATTGCTATCCAGACAGTATAGGGACCTGGGCTCCATCTTGTGGTATGGGTCTCAAGATAAATCAAAGGTTGGTTTACCATTGTTCCCACCCCCCCACATTAAGCAGCTCATAACTACCTATGGAGTCCAATATTCTCTTCCAGTGTCTACCTGTAAGAAACTAGTATTTAATATAGAAAAATGAAGAGGATGCCTCACTGGGGTAGAGGGATGGCTCAGCATATAGAGACATCCGTACATAGCCTGGGGACCTGAGTTTGAGCTATAGCTCTCAGATCCTGCCTTCCTTTTCCTAGTTAAGGTCAAACTTAGAGCATTATTAAAGAACTTCACCATTAGTTTTCAGGCAGAAAGACAAATAGGGAGACACACAACCCTCTTTCTCACACATAGATTCTTTATGAAAACACCATTTTCTTAGGTTTTATGTCTATATGTACTCTAGTGCTTGATAATTTTTCCCAAATATAGTAATCTGAAAATATACTGTGCTTTAGAAATGAAAACAAATAATTTCTCACAGCATTATTCAAATCATCTTAAACCTTCTACATGGCTCTATGTGGTTCTACGTGACTATGCTCAAAGATATACTTGCCCATAAAAGAATGTACCATTTTGATTCCCCCCTATGAAAAGTTTAGAGCCACGTCTAATTTTCAAAACTTTCAGATTACACAAGATTCCTACAGAAGCATTAGATTTTTTCCTTGAAAGATGGAAATGATTAGGAAAATTTCACACACCAAACCCTTGTCCATATATATAATTCTTTTATTGCAAGCACAGCTTAACTCCTGTGACCTGAATTTTGCAATGGACTCCATGGAAGATCTATCCTTTCTTCATCAAAGGAAAGATACACCTTTAGATTTGTTCTTACGAGAAGAAAAAAAAAAAAAAAAAACTTAGACCAATATTTCAGACATGTATAATGTGCAAAATACTTAAGAGAGCATGCATTTTATCTCCAACATTTTAATTAAATATATAAATACACATCCATCGTGTGTGTGTGTGTGTGTGTGTGTGTGTGTGTGTGTGTGTGTGTGTGTGTACAACACGTGTATCCTTAGTTCCATTCTGGCTAATGCAAGGCAGAAGGTTACCTGAAATTAAAATACAGGAAACTTTGAGCTACCACATGAATATGTATCCTGTGAACAGTATCTGTTTGTCCTCTTCAAAAGAAACAAGTGATCTTAATTCTTGATCCACCCCTCCAGCCCTGAATTTCCTGAATCTTAGCATTCCTCATTCTAGCACTGCTATAGTTTTCGTAAGATTTGCTTCAGGATGGCATTTTACATATTTGAAGAGATTATTAGACAAAACTGAAGCATTGCAAATAATAGGAAAAATAGTGTTTTAAGATGTAGTTCTTATAAAATTGATTAAAAAATATTCAATACCAATTTTATTACTTATATTATTTAAACCACACTTCTCTCAAAACATAAAAGTTAAACTCAAAATTAGGAAACTTAAAGCATAAAAATAATTTAAAAAGCTACAAAGTGATATACTAGAAGGAAAAAAAATAGATGATGTGTCTGATGTGTAGGTCAGTGTGCAAGTAGACAAACATATTTGAGATCCTAGAATAATTATAAATCTCATGAAATTATTATGAAAATGATAGAATTTATTTTTCATGATATAAATGTTTAAACAAACTAAGTTGAATAGCAATAATATAGAAATATATTAAGAATCTATCTTAAAATTACTTTAATTTAATTCTAATTCAATTATTTAATTTAAATTAGTTACTGATGCTAATTTTTAAATAACTATTAAATTATGCTAAATGTCTAGAAATTAGATTGAGAAGCCTTGGTAAGATAATAAAAACATGTTCATAATTCTGTGCCTGAGCAGCCTTTAAATGTTGTGAGAAAAATAGGACAGTAACATTTTGAAGAGAAATTTATTAAATAATCAACATAAAGGGGGGAAATCTGTACTTTATTAAAAAGAGAGGATTGTTTGATGCCTAAATGTTACAGAATACTATTCATCAAATATATTTTAGTTTTGAGAACTATTTAATGCAGCATAATGTTCAAGAAAGTACTCTATAATAGACAAAATACACAGGAATATATTCATAAATTTCAGAATTCCAGTTTTATACATACATACATACATACATACATATACATACATACATACATACATACATACATACATACATACATACATATATAACATTACATCATTTATCTTTCTTGCAAAGGACATCACTGTCTATACATTTCACTATTTACTATCCATTTGTGTGGAAAAAATGTATTTGGTATGACAATGCTACTCACTGGGGGCTGAGATCATTACCCACACTATTTTCTTTGGTATCAATTTATTGACTAACATTTCTTAGGGAGAACTTAACACTTTTAAATTCAGATATCAAATGTTTAATTAGTATAATGAAATTAATTGGATTCACAACAAAAATTTTATAACTGTGCCCATGTTTTTCAGGATTCAGTTGTCTTTGCACATCTTTGAAATATGTAGCAAAGAATTAACGCACAGCTAGAAAAGTATGTGAGAGTTCAAAGTTGATGACATGCATAGGCTATTCAGCAACTACTTTCCAATTGTAGTTGAAAGTTGTTAAGTTAAGTCCAAGGCCTCAAGATTTCATTGTTTTCTGTTGTGTTTGTGGGATGTAGCTGTTATATCTAGTACCTAGATAGTTGCTTATTGTGGGGTTTGTTGGTGGGTTTAGGATTTGATATAAGATAAGAATTTAATTCTCTTATTTTCTATGAAATATTAGTTGCCTCAGCACTCATTTTGAAATGGCAGCAATTTCTCAGTCTGCTAGGTTAAAATTCTTTGTCACAAATTTTATTAACTCTCTATTGGCAGCCTTTATAACATAAGAGGTGTTAATTGTGTTAGAATTGCTTATTTGATGGCAAAAGAACTCAACCTGGTTCCTAGTTAAGGGGTCCCTTTTCGTGCATGTTTTTCATAAGTACTCACAAGAAAAAAACAAGATTCAATAATAATGAACAACTGACAAAACCTGTCTACTAATCTTTCTTTTTAGTGTCAGGACACAGGAGATAAAAGGAGGTACCTCGCTATGAGTACAAGGCCAATCTGGTCTAGGTAGTGAGCTGCAGCACAGGGAAAACTAGTAAGAAAGGCTCTGTCTCAAAAATTAAAACAAAATAATAATAATAATAAATAATAAGAAGAAATTAATTAATTAATCCTGAGAATGTTCTATACATACTGCTTCATTCTAATAATTTTTGTGTAGAATTTTTATGTATAAGATCACATCATATAAAAATCTCATTTTTCCTGTAAGTACTTCTAGGACAACAGAACATTGACTTTTATCTATATGGAAAAAAAATGAGAGACTTGAAATTATGAAAACCAGGCATGAAAATGAACCCCTTAATTGGGAATCAAGTTGATTTCTTTTGCCATCAAATAAGCAATTCTAGTACAATTAAGACTTGTGTAAAGGCTGCCAACATAGATTTAATAATATTTTCATGTTTAGATATTTTGTAAAATCAATGAAGCAGCCTTGTTTCTTTCTCCAGAAGTCATCTGAGAATCTCAAATAAAACCTACTTTAATTAAAACAAACTATGCTATCTTCCTATAATCTTAATGTTTTTTAAATTTTTGTTTAACATTATTTATTTATTTATTTATTCGTTTGTTTGTTTGTTTGTTTGTTTGTTTTTACACTACAGATTTTATCCTTCTAGTCCACGCTCTGATTGTTCCACATCACATACCTCCTCCCTCCCTCCTGCTGACTCCACAAGAATGTCCCTACCTCCCCCACCTCCCGCCCCACCAGATCTCTAAACTCCCTGGGGCCTCCATTCTCTTGAGGGTTAGGTGTATCTTCTCTGACTGAACCCAGACCCAGCAGTCCACTGCTGTATATGTGTTGGGGGCCTCATATCAGCTGGTGTATGCTGCCTGTTTGGTGGTCCAGTGAGTGAGTGATCTCAGGGATCTAGATTAGTTGAGACTGCTGATCCTCTCACAGGGTCATACTGCTTCTCAGATTTTTCCACCTTTTCCCTAATTCAAGAACAGGGTTCAGCAGCTTCTGTTCATTGGTTGGGTGCAAATATCTGCATCTGACTCTTTCAAATGCTTGTTGGATATTTCATAGGACAGTCTTGATAGGTCCTGTTTTATGAGCACTCCATAGCCTCAGTAATAGTGCAAGGCCTTGGGGCTTCCCTTTAGGCTGGATCCCAAGTTGGGCCTGTAGGTGCACCTTCTTTTCCTTAGGCTTTTCTCCATTTTTTATTCCTTTTGTTCTTTCAGACAGGAAAAATTATGGGTCAGAGTTTTGACTGGGGGATGGCAATCCCATCTCTTCATGCCTTGCCTTTCTGCTGGTAGTGAGCTACACAAGTTTCTTTTCCCCACTTATGGCATTTCATATAAGGTCTCTCCCTTTGAGTCCTAAGAGTTTCTCACCTCCCAGGTCTCTGGTCCATTCTAGAGGGTTCCTCCACCTTCTCCCTCCCAAGGTTGCCTCTCTTCATTCTTTCTGCTGGCTCTCAGGACTTCAGTTCTCCCCCACCTACCCACCCAATCCATGATCCTGTCTGGTGGCCATCAGGAACCACCCAGTAAGAATCTTTTTAGGTTTTATAGCCACTATTTGAAGAAGGTCACCTTAAACCTTTCTAAATCCTATATAAAACTATAGTGAAAAACCAACAAACAACCCAAATGACATATGGCCACCTCTCTGAGGAACCTCTATTCACACTTGAATATACCTTGTTATCTTTGTCTCTGTCTATATATATAGAAGCTATATTGTCTCTGTCTGTATATATATATAGAAGCTATATTCATATTTTTGGTATCACTTGTTCTCTTCTGAATGTCACTCTTTATCTAAACCTTGATGCTTGAGCTTCTGTAAAAAAAAATGTATTCATTAAAGTCCAACTATTCTTCATAAAACTTGAAATTATTTTCTGCTCCAGTTTGGTCTGAGTCAAGTTACCAAATGTCTAGAGGAACTCAGTTGGCTGTGGTGGTTATACTGGAAAATAGATGTTCCTGTCTATGTCCCCCAAACACTGAAAGTATGTGTCCCCCAATCAAGTTGGCATATTGTTTCTGGCTTTTGTTTGCATAATCTTCTACCATCATTGCTTAGGAATTGTTGTATCTACTTTGTATTTTGGAACCTAAATTTAGTTAATTCACATGTGTCCAGGCATTCAGTTTGGTAAGATTTCTTTTAGTATTTTCAAATGCTTGCCTGCATGTCACTGGAACCTCACTCATACATTCACTGGGCTCACCGGTCTACTGAACTCCCTCCACTAAATTCAGCTGAGACACTGAGTACAATCCAAAAGAAAGACAATCTAGATATTACTGCTCTCATGGAATCACTCTGAACCATGAGCGTAGAGAAGAACCAAGGGGCATCTTAAGTAAAACACTCACTGACTGAGCAAACATACCATTATGCCATGGTCTATTGTCTAGTGTCTCTAAGCAGACAGTTTTCTGTGAAGAATTTTTTTTTTGGTCCAGGTGATTGAAAGCCCTCCTCTTAAAGGAGGATACCTTGATGTTTCTTTGTTCTTTAAAGCAAAGTCTTCTAATAGATAACAACCTTATATCCACCCTGACAATTCAGATGGATGTATTTTCACATAGGTCCTAGGATACATCCCAGACCCAGTTCTAATGATCAAAAATATCATTCATCAGACCATAATGGTAAGAATTAAGGAAGCAAAGTAGATGAATCCACAAAAACAGCCATGCTTTCTATGGAGAACAAATAGCACTCCCTTGATGGGCCCCAGTAAAGTCCTTCTGTCTCCACTCTGTCCTTTTTGAATGGCATTTTAAACCTCTGGGGGACTAGAGGGAGGCAATTGTGATATTCTTTCTCTCCTTCTAATGATTATGTTAACAGGAATGTAGGAGGTCTGATCTAAAACCTATTGTGAAGGAAGACTCCTCTTTAATGACATTCAAACATGCTAATTTCTGTGTGTAGAGTTCACATGTGTATAGAAAACAGTGTGTGTGTGTGTGTGTGTGTGTGTGTGTGTGTGTGTGTGTTTGTAGGATATAGAACAACCTCCGTATTACTTCTGTTATTGGCTAGAGACTTCACATATGGTCTCAGCTAGCTAGCCTGTGAGACCCAGGCTGTGTGTTTCTGCCTTCTCTGAGCTGCTAATAGAATGTAGCCACACACAGCTTTATTTTCTTGTGGGTTCCAGTTATTGAACTTAGGTGCTTTTGCTTGTAACTCAAGCATTTAATCTGAGTGAGCTGTCTTCCCAGTCCAAACTTGCTATTTCTAACCAGCAACCACACAACAGTAGTAAAGACAAAGCACATGGACTCTTTGGAGTGTTTTTTATAGGTTTGCAATCATCTTCTTGGTAACGATTTTTCTTTCCTCTTGAGTGTTAGTGTGTTAGCCTTTTCTACGAATTACTTTATTTTATCAAAGTCATCTAATTTGTTGACATGTAGTTTTATTAATTTCCTGAGGATATCATAACAGATAGTTACAAACTTGAAGTCTTGAAATAGCAAACATCCATTCTCTCACATTTCTTTAGGGCAGATATCGAAAATCAATTTGTCAGCAGGGCAACAAGCACCCCGGAGTCTCTTGGGTAGATTTGTGTCTTACTTCTTCCAATTTCTGTTTCTATTCTCCTGGCACTTCATGACATATTACAGCCTAAGTCATTTTTTGCATTCTTCTTCTTCTTCTTGTGCTCATATCTTTTCTTAGACATCATTATTTTTTTTTTTAAATTAAGGATATTTTCTCTTGTTTCAACATTTTTTATTCACTTATACCTGCAAAGATCCGTTCTTTCAAATATGATCACATACACAAATTCTAGTGACTAGTTTCTAGGATCACCATTCCAGGTGTTTCACCAGATCAAGGTTCTAATAATAAGAGCAGCACTAGTATTTCCTTTCAATTTGTACAACTGTGGGTCTTATCTCATTTTGATTCAGTGTCAAAAATCATCTATTTTTCTCTCTGTTTTCTTGAAACAAATTTAGGAGTTCATTGCTGATTTTTCTCTAATATACTTATTTAATTTATTTTTATAAATTGTTGTTCTTGTTTGATTTACTCTTATTAATTTACATTTTGTTTACTAGCCTCACTGTCTTGAGTCTTAAAATATATTTTAGCGTCAAGTTTCTTTATTTATTGTATTTTTAATTTTATTTTTACAGTCATGTTTCTAGTATCAGCAGTGACAGCTTTAGTTGTCTATTAGCAACATCCTGTGATGTCTGCCATTTGCTTATCTTGCAGGAGAGTAGCTAAGAGAATGAAGTTAAAGAATGAGAGGAGCCAATATTGGAGAGAAAGATGAAACCAAGACAACTAAAAACCTCCAGAAATACACGTAGAAAAATAGAAGATGTGCAAGAAAAGTCTACAGTGTGAGTGACCACAAAGTCTGCAGTTGAAGTATATTAAAAATTCCCAGTCCTTTATATAGCACTTCATCATACACTGCTAAATTTTGCTCCCACATCTGTCCAACTTCCACTCATCAACTTGTCTCTTTTTTTATTAAGTATTTCTGAGCAAGTAGGGTGTGGGAATATATGGAATGGATTGGAAAGGAGGAGGAGAGATGCAATTATGGTATGATCACAAAAAAATAAAGAAAAAGAAAAAATTGCCTCCATTTCTATCATTACTATATCACTAATTCTGTCTAGGGCACAAGAATTTGGAAATCGTAGCTAATACCATCTGGACTCTAGTATCCACATGCATCACATATTGTCTTTGTTTACCCCTTTGAGTATTTAAGTATTAGTGCTCTAGTTTTTTATACATTCATGAAATTCTTAAGCTTCTTTTATTGTTTATGTCTAATTCCTCTTATTATGGTCAGGAGACATGGTTTGTATAGTTTTGAGCCTTGTAAATGTACCAGGATTTTATTATGTCATGAGCAAAATGGTCTAGTTGGGAAAATTATGCTTGTGCTGTTGATAACAATATGGATTCTGGGGTTGCCAGGCAGAGCTCCCACAGATGTTGTGTTAGGTTTATTTGTATTCTAATGCTACCCAAATTTGTTGCTTCCTTATTTATGCTATGCTTAGATATATTTACTGCTGAAAGTAAGATATTGGAGTTTTCATTATTATTCACACACCTCTTCTACCTATATATAATTCTATAGAAAGAGAAATTTTTGTGTATTGTGGAGCCTGTTTTTAGATGGATATATGCTTGCAAAAGTGACAAATACCTTAGGGACTGAAACATATATTCTTAGCAGAGTTATTCTCACTCTTAGTTATACTGTTAATCTTAAAGTCTTCTTTGATTTTAAGACAGCTCCTCTGGCTTTCTCTTAGCATGATACAGTCTTTTGTTGCCACTCTGTTCAGTTCTTTGCAGATAAAGGGTCCCTCCTTTCACCATCATGGAATTAGATCATGTTGTTCCACACTGTAGTCATCCAAACCTTTTGATAAGATCATTTTGATCTTGTTCTTGATGGTGTTTCTGAGGTCCTTGAATATATATGTCATTTACATATATAAATAATATACATATTTCACAATTCGTAGTTCACTTTTCCATTATTCCTTTAATTTCTTTAGCAATATTAGCTAATATAGTACATATAATCTTTTACGTTTTAGCTGTCTCTCTAATTTTATATTGTTATTGGTATTCAAGACTAACCAAATATATTTCCTAATTTTCTGATGGAGAAACATATTCACAAGAGAATAAAAATGTATTATCTGTATATTCTTATTACAGCTCTTATCTGTTGTGCTATGTCATATATTTAAAATTTTTACACTACGAACCTAACAATTAATTTTTAGTTTTATTGTCATGTATGGCTTATCAGTGGGGACATAATGCAAAATGGAGTGTCAGGTAGGTTTGTCAATATGTAAACACATAAAAGGTACTTGAAATTCTAATATGGATATGCCTTCATAAACAATACAGTCTTATAGACCTATTACCTTGTATATGATTCACCTTTCAACAAAGTTCACCACGAAGCTCAAGGGATGTTTAAACAATTTTATAAAATTCAATGAAGCTGGAAGAAATGAGAACAAGCATTCCGTAGATATTTTCCATAACAATCTTTCTTTTTGCCAGTTTGGTTTATTTGATTTTTTCCTATGCTGTGGCTTAATATATTTCCATTATTTTACCACAAATTTAGGTTTCCACAACCCTTTACATGATTGTTGTATAACAATACATTTCTTTTTTTTTTTTAATTATTTTTTTCGTTATTAGATATTTTCTTCATTTCCATTTCAAGTGTCATCCAGAAAGTTCCCCATACCCTCCCCCATCCAGCCCTGCTCCCCTACCCACCCTCTCCCACATAATGGCCCTGGCTTTCCCCTGTACTGGGGCATATAAAGTCTGCATGACCAAGGGGCCTCTCTTCCCAATGATGGCCAACTAGGCCATCTTCTTCCATATATGCAGCTAGAGACATGACCACAGGGAGAACTAGTTAGTTCATGTTGTTCTTCCACCTAGAGGGTTGAATATCTCTTCAGCTCCTTGGGTACTTTTTTTTTCTCTTTATTAGATATTTTCTTCATTTACATTTCAAGTGTTATCCAGAATTTTCCAAATACCCTCCCCCATCTCTGCCCTGCTCGCCTACCACCCCCTCCCACATAATGGCCCTGGCGTTCCCCTGTACTGGGGCATAAAAAGTCTGCATTACCAAGGGGCCTCTCCTCCCAATGATGGCCAACTAGGTCATCATCTTCCATATATGCAGCTAGAGACATGAGCACAGGGGGAACTAGTTAGTTCATGTTATTTTTCCACCTATAGGGTTGAAGAACCCTTCAGCTCCTTGGGTACTTTCTCTAGCTCCTTCCTTGGGAGTCCTGTGTTCCAACTAATAGCTGACTGTGAGCATCCACTTCCGTGTTTGCCAGGCACTGATATAGCCTTGCACGAGACAGCTATATCAGGACCCTTTCAGCATTATCTTGCTGGCATATGCAATAGTGTTTGTTTTTGGTGACTGATTATAGGAAGGATCCCTGTGAGCCGCAGTCACTGGTTGATCCATCCTTTTTTTTTTTTTTTTTTTTTTTTTTTTTTTTTTTTTTTTTTTTTTTTCAACTTTTATTAGATATTTTCTTCATTTACATTTCAAGTGTTATCCAGAAAGTTCCCTATACCCTCCCCCCTCCCGGCCCTGCTCCCCTACCCATCCGCTCCCACCCCTTGGCCCCAGCGTTCCCCTGTATTGGGGCTTATAAAGTCTGCATAACCAAGGAGCCTCTCTTCCCACTGATGGCCAACTAGGCCATCCTCTTCTATATATGCAGCTAGAGACATGAGCCCAGGGGGTACTAGTTAGTTCATGGTTATTCTTCCACCTATAGGATTGAAGACCCCTTCAGCTCCTTGGGTACTTTCTCTAGCTCCTTCTTCCTTGGGAACCCTGTGTTCCATCTAATACCTGACTGTGAGCTTCCACCTCCATGTTTGCCAGGCATTGGTATATTTTCCCCTGAGACAGCTATATCCGGGCCCTTTCAGCACCATCTTGCTGGCATATGCTATAGTGTCTATGTTTGGTGACTGATTGTGGGATGGATCCCTGGCAGCCGCAGTCGTTGGGTCCATCCTTTGGATTCAGCTTCACAGATGCTCTCTTTAATTCTTTCAATGTGTGCTTTGTTCTTAATTCTAGGAAGGGGTGACGTGTCCACATTTTGATCTTCCTTCTTCTTGAGTATCATGTGTTTCGTAAATTCTATCTTGGGTAGTATAGGTTTCTGGGCTAATATCCACATATCAGTGAGTACATATTATGTGAGTTCTTTTGTGAATGGGTTACTTCACTCAGGATGATGGCCTCCAGATCCATCCATTGGCCTAGGAATTTCATATATTTATTGTTTTTAATAGCTGAGTAGTACTCCATTGTGTAAATATACCAAATTTTTTGTATCCATTCCTCTGTTGAGGGACATCTGGGTTCTTTCCAGTTTCTGGCTATTATGAATA
>LR749689.1:1835157-2155507 GCA_902729485.2 Mus minutoides | reverse complement strand
TCTTTCTTTCTTTCTTTCTTTCTTTCTTTCTTTCTTTCTTTCTTTCTTTCTTTCTTCCCTATTTCACCACCCCACCCCCTTTTGTGCTTTGTAGAGAATTCATTCCTCTCATAGGATACTTCTCTCCTCATGTAACAAATTAACAGTTTGCATCTTCCAGAAGAAGTTTCGATTCATTAAAAGATCCTTACGGCCAGTGAGTCCTTCACCTGAAGGCTGTATAAGACTCTATGTTCCGGGATTATTTAATCAGGTTTACTGTATGTACTATGCCTGATCATTTTTCATAGAAAATTGTTCTCTTGGCCTTGTAAAGACTCACTGTCATCAAAGTTGATTAATTAGTAGTTAATTAGGTTATTTTCAGGACTTGCTCTTAAAAAGGACAAAGTGACAGACATTTGGAAACAAATTCCTTCTGAAAGCTGGGTGGTGGGTTTCATAGTTTTTCCCTGTCAACTGTATATCAAAATATTCTGTAATGTCTTAGTCAGGGTTTCTATTCCTGCACAAACATCATGACCAAGAAGCAAGCTTGGGAGGAAAGGGTTTATTCGGCTTACACTTCCACACTGCTGTTGATCACCAAAGGATGTCAGGACTGGAACTCAAGCAGGTCAGGAAGCAGGAGCTGATGCA
The DNA here is from genome assembly GCA_902729485.2 of Mus minutoides. Classification (NCBI taxonomy): domain Eukaryota; kingdom Metazoa; phylum Chordata; class Mammalia; order Rodentia; family Muridae; genus Mus; species Mus minutoides. Next base: position 2,154,868 of record LR749689.1, on the reverse strand, counting down.
GAGGCCATGGAGGGATGTTTCTTACTGGCTTGCTTCCCCTGGCTTGCTCAGCCTGCTCTCTTATAGAATCTAAGACTACCAGGGATGGTCCCACCCACAAGGGGACCTCCCCTCTTGATCACCAACTGAGAAAATACCCCACAGGTGGATCTCAGGGAGGCACTTCGCCAACTGAAGCTCCTTTCTCTGTGATAACTCCAGCCTGTGTCAAGTTGACACACAAAACCAGCCAATACATGTAACATTTGAACATTTTATAGAAATTTAAACCAATGAGCAGCAAAAGTAAAAGACAACTGTGGGCATCAGAGTCGCCCTTGTGTGGGGTCCTGGGTGGCATTCCAGCACTGGGAGGGATTTGAAAGCAGGGGTAAGCAGCCTAGGGAGAACAGAGCCTTAAACAGGAGAGTGGGGTGCAGTTAGACGCTCAGAAAGAGGCTTCAGTCATGCTGGGGCTCCTGGACCACTCCAAGTTCCCTTTCTTCCTTATGTTTATCATTTAGAAATGGATTCTCGGGGCTAGAGAGATGGATTAGCAAGTAAGAGTACTGGCTGTACTACCAGAAGACCCAAGTTTGAATCCAGTACCCACACGGCAGCTCACAGCAGTCTGTGACTGCAGAACCACAGCATCTCCTGCCTCCTAACTTCCTTGGCACCAGGCACGCACATGGTACACAGAAATGCATTCAGGCAAAACACTATACAATTAAAAATAAGTAAATAATTTAATGGATTATTTTTTCTTGAACTGGCTTGATGCAAACTCTCTCCCTTGGTGAAAACTCTCTTGCCCAGTAGGTGTGGCAATCCTGCATTTGGAAGGGAGAGACAGGGAAACCTAGGGAAAGCTGGCTAACTAAATGAGCCACAGCTGGTGAACTCTGGGTGCAGTGAGAGACCCTGCCTCAGTAAATAAAGTGGAGAAAGATCAAAGAAGACACCAGGCATCAACTTCAGGCCTCTGAATTCATATCTATGCACACCCACACACATGTAAACATGCATAAACATCCAAAAATAAATTAAAAATTTAAAGATGGCTTTCTCGGCGTTAAGTCAAGTATTTGCCCAAGTGGGCCTGTGCTGGTGATCTTTGGAATCAAAAGATGCCTCTCCTTCGGAGAAGAATCCTGGAATCAGACTGTAAGATGATCAAAGCCAGCTCAGCCCACCCTACTGGAACAAAAGTAACATCACAGAATACAAGCAATTCTGTAAGATGTCTTGGCAGGGAACAGAGCTAACAGGCAATTTGCTGTGGTAATTTCCTGGGGATCATGTTATTCTAAGAAGCAAGATGGCTACTCCAGTTGACTTCTAAGCTTCTTGTGCCAGGCCAGTCTTGCTTGAGGGGCCTTACATTTTGAGTACAACAATTGCAAGGCAATCTCCCCTTTGGATAAGGATGAAAGCTTTGGAGAAGAACTAATCCCCTGCACCCTTCATGTCCCACAAAGGACAACTGCTTTCTACGTAGGGTACTGGAAGCCATCTAAGAGACAGCAGCAAATGGATTCCCAAGGGGTGTGCCAAGAAATTAGCTATTGAAGGAAGTCAGCTCAGAGTCGAACAGGGTTGGTCTTGGTGTGATTATTCTGGCAGGAGCTAAACAGGCTACTGAAACAGCTATCCCCAGGGGAATGGGATTCCCCCTGAACTTTCATACTGAGAGAAGTTGTATGGGGTCCTGGTACCAGCCAGAGGGGGGTTGCCTCCCAGGAAGGGATTCACACAGCTTTGGACAGTGTGTCAGAGCAACTTGCAGGAGAGCCTGGTGAGTGACGTAGGGACAGGTCCACACCTTCTCACACGCCTCTTGTCCTGAATTTAAAACTAATGATGGACTTGAGGCCGCTACACCTCTTTATGTGTCCCTTTTCTCAGTGTTGGAAAACCCCCTTTCCACTTCTCATCACCATTTGTCTCTTTAGTTGGCCTGAGAGGACAAGTGGCTAAGCTGTCAGAACACAGGCATTGATCCCTAAGCCCAGGAATATGCCTACACAGAAGAGCCATCCATATAACAAGTAGCAAGACATCAGTAATCTGAAGGAGAGGTGCCAAGTGAAGCCTGGGCATGGGGAACATTATCAGAAGTAGAGTTCACATAGCCCTAGCTGTCCTGGAACTCAGACATCTGGCTGCTTCTGCCTCCTGTGTACTTTTAGTTTAAAGAAATCTGAATGTGGGGCCCTGAGAGATGGTTCATCCCTTAAGTGTACTTGCTCTTTCAGAGGACGTGAGTTCAGTTTCTGACACCTATGTTAGGCTATTTGCTCACAACCATCTGTAATCCCAGATCCAGGGGAGCTGACGGCGTCTTCTGCTTTCCATGGGATCTGTGATGCACATGGCATTCACATACACAGACATGGATACATAAATTTCCAAAAGAAAAGAAATCTGAATTTAGAAAGAAAAAAAAAAAAAACACTTCACTTCCAAGCTAAGAGAAAAAATGATTACCCCTGTTCCTATTGGGAAAGTGAGGTCATGCCACGTACTTCCTGGGTCAAGAAAGAGCCTGTGCAAAAAAAAAAAAAAAAAAAAAAAGTAAATGCAATTGTCCATTAAGTTGAAAAAAATAATTATAACCATACCCTACCATATAGAAAAAGAATACCCTAAACAATTTCATTTATTTCCATAGTTTTAGTTTTCTTTTATTTACATAAATGAGATAATACTCTAATTTGTAGGAGTCATTCAATCTAGGTACAATCACAAGTGGCAAATTAAAAAAAAAAAAAGATTAGTGATGTATAATGTTTTCCCTGGGATAATTTATTGTCTCCATCACTAAAAGGAAGAAAAGAAAAAGCTCAATGGGTTCTTTAACACGAAGCTTAAAGATGCATAAAAGCATTTCTCACGTTCCTTAGCAATGAAAAGTTCATTATGCCATCCTGTGTAATATGGCTTTTGTGTAGAGAAAGAGAGAGAGAAAGAAAAGACTCTTTGTTTACTGATTTTCTTGGCATTGGGTCTTCACGATGCAATAAGCTTAACCACTGTTCTAAAACTCTGGATAAGAACAGCAACCGTTACTGTTACAAGCGGCCGTCAAGTAAGGCATGAGATTCCATATGATCTCAGGGTTAAAGGACTTGGCTCCAGAAATGTTTCTGGGCACCATGAAATGTAGCATTGGAGAAAAAGCTGACACGGCAGGGCTTGTTCCTTAAGATGACTTGTGCTGTTCGTGACAGCAAATTGAGCTCATTTGTGTTTCGTAATAAGTAAAGACTGTATTGCCCTGTAGTCCAAGTTCAGTTAATGTAGTTAGTCAGCAATATCAGCATGACCTCTGCATCTGTTGCCTTTGCCAAACCTGAGTGCTTGGTGCCTCAGACTAGTTCTCTCCATGGATATAAGATGGTCGCCATGGCTTCAAGGCATAGCTGTGGTCTGAGAAAATAAGCCTGTTTTCTACTATGTATCTCTATAAGATACTATATATCTCTGTAAGTCTTCCCTAAGGACCCCCCTGTGCCTCTTTGTTCTTTCAACTTTTGTCAGTGCCTGGGATCAAATCCTTGTCTTTGTACATGCTGAACCAGCTCCCTAACCACTGAGCAATTCCTAGGCATCTTTCCTCATGACTTACTGACATTTTGTCTCCTATCTATATCCAAACCAATCCCAGATTCAAGAAAGACCAGTGAGAATCCACAGCAAGTCTGAGTATGACGCCTCCTTCGAAGTTCACAGCTAAATAAGGAGATGGGCGTGAACAAAACTAGGGAGAGATAGAAAGGATGGAGAGGAGGTGTGAGCCAATCAGCAAACATTGCTTCTCATAGGAGCTGAGCCATTCTCCAAAAGTGGTGTCCCAGACAGCAGACACAGGCTACCAAATTTCAGAATATAGTGCCCAACTATGTAAGGCAAGTCCTGCTCCTTTGAAGGCATAGACACATGTGTGCACATGTGCCCTGTTAATTTTCATTTCGATTACCAGTTGATCAATGTGTTTCCTCGGTGTTTTCAGGAAGAGACCATGGATTGATATTTTTGGAATCTTTACCTTTCTAACCAAGTCTCTCTGTTGCTTTCACTAACCAAAGACAGATGATGATTAGACAGAAAATCCATATTCATGATCCTTCTCTGTCCAGTCTGTAGGCATGACTACGATGTTTTCTGGAGTAGGTGTGGCAGAAGTTACTGTTTCTTTGCTCTGAAATAAACAAGACATCATTTCTTTTTTTTTTATCCTTTCTTAAAAACATGGGCTGCACCATTTCTTTAGTTTTACCCTGTGTGCAGTGACCTGGCCATGTACTCCAGTGCTCTCTAGGGATGTCTTGTTTTACTGTTCCTTTGCTCCACCCCTTCCACACACACTAATTTGAATTGGGCTCTCTGTCTTCTGCTCCCACTGTCTTCTTTCCCAACACTGACACCTCACCTTTTTCTGTGTGTTATAAGGAATATCTTCACTGTGGTCTGCAGACTTCCTTTCCTGTGCACCCAGGGCTTTGCCTCACTCGCTGAGAACTTACTATATTATTTCTTACTTACTATACTACTGGCTTACTATACTCACTATACTACTGGCTTACTATACTCACTATACTACTGGCTTACTATACTCACTATACTACTGGCTTACTATACTCACTATACTACTGGCTTACTATACTCATTATACTACTGGCTACTATTTTGTTAAGCTTACTTGTCTGCCCATGTCACCTTGATGCTGATGTCCATCTATTATCTTTGCACACACCCTCCTGGTGACTAATTTGCATTTCTTTCATAGAACTTGTCTCTTCCTACACTCTTCCAAGACTATTGCACTTTCCTAAAACAACAACAACAACAACAACAACAAAAAGTTTTCTGGTCTCCTAAGGGAAGCTCTTGTCGGAGGAACGCTCTTCATCTGTCTTCCACCTGATCGCTTTGCACGCTGCTGATCGCTTTGCACTCGCTGATCGCTTTGCACGCTCCCAGGGCATGCTTGGCTTCCTTTGATGGCTCATCTTTGAGAAAAGCCCATGTCAGAATCACCCACAGGCTACAGAGCATGGAGATTGTATTTGCTCTGATGAGACACTTGGGTAATGATTGGACAGTCTCAGCTCCGCAGCTGGACAGCAGGTGGATGAGGACGCTTTCCTGCCCAATTCCGAGAGTCTCAGCTTTCATTCCAGCACAGCCCTGATGCACTGGATTGCTGGCCCAGTTTTAGGCTACTCTTCTGATGACGCATTGCGACTGGGGTACCTCGTCTTTCTATTTCCAAGTATAACCTTTGATTTCTGGAGATAAGAAATACACTCAGGGACCAAAGTCTCCTGGAACAGGTCTCTGAAGGAAGCTTAAAAGACAGAGACAATAGAAGAGAACTAGAGAGTCATGAGCCATTTAACAAAAGGAGAAAAACAGAGAGAAGCTAGAGGATCAAGGAAAGCAGATGGGGTGGGAAGAAGAAAGAACCAGCCATCTTCAGTCTCGTGAGTCTGTTTATCAAGGCTGTTTGAGGTAAGAAGAGCATAGCTTTCAGGGTGATGTGAGCTTTTCTGGGAAAAGCTCATTCTTGGGCCAACAAAGGAAGAAATAATCAACTGCATTTTATTACTGTGAGGTTTTAGCTTTCAGTTAAAGGATAGATTGTGTTGCCTAAGACCCAGGGAGGATTTTGAGATAAGAGATAACTGATTAAATATATTGTCCTGGAGTTTACCTTTTGGCCTTTGTTGGCTTTGGGCTAGGCATGACCAAGTAGCAGAATCTAGGAATGGATAGTAACAGGCGTCTTGAGGCCTGTCTCAGGATTCTAGCTGTGTTTTAAGATTATTTTTAATGATAGGTGTTACAGTGTTTGTTGACACGCTGGCCTCCACAGTTTCAAGTTGCCCTCCCCCGTGCTCCACCTTCCTGCCCACCCTCTCATAGCGCTGGCCTGACGAGGAGTCTTTAACTGCAGCTCACAGTGTAGCAGGAGGGGCTACACTCCTGATGACCACTCAGGCTTCTCAAGCTGTCCACCCAGGTCTCCACAGGAACGTGGTCGCCTCTCACCTTGCTTTTGTCTCCAGAGTCATTGATTTCTGAGCAAATGGCCAGGCCAACTGCCTTCGCCTTAGATCACAGCTTCTTCTAGATTTTGCTACTTGATCCTCTTAGCTTTTGGTGGCACATGGAGCATTGAATTATCTCTGGCTTCCTGGGACTTTAGAGGATACCACGACAGGTTTCCACCCCAGAATGTTTACCCTGATCCATTTGAAATCAGACATGAAGACTGAAGGTGCAGCTCAGCGTGTTTTGAGGCCCGAGGCTGTCTCTAACACTTAACACAGTCCAGTATAGTGTTGACGCCTCTCATGCCAGCACTGGGGAGGCTGAGGCAGAATCCCTTGAGCTTGTGGCATGGCTGTTCCATATGGTGAGACATGATCTCCAAAACAAGCCTGTGGGCTGGTGAAGTATTACAGGTGATAAAGCACTTGCCTAGCATGCACAAAACCCGGGATTCCATCCCTAGCACCACATAAGACTATACAAACATGTCACCTGGAACTCATGAGCTAGAGGCAGGAAAATCAGGAGTTCAAGGTCATCCTTGTCTACATAGTGAATTTGAGAACAGTGCTAGCTAGCTATTGGAGTAAAAAAGGAAAAATAATGAACAAATGCCTTCATAAACAAAATAGTATAACTGACCCAACCTAGATATGAGACAATAATGTACTTGATTTTAAAAGAAAGGCTTTCTTAGTATATGGATCAATGTGTGTGTGCGTGTCGGGAGTGTGGGGGTTAAATGGATCAGTGGGGGGAGGGGGCTAAAATTATGTGGGTAGGTATGTCCACATGCATGTGGGTACTTGTAGGTGCCAGCGGTAGTTGGCTCCCCCAGAAGAATTACTGGCAGTTGTGAGCTGTGTAGTGTGGACGCTGGGAACCAAATGTGAGTCCTTCAAAAGGGCAGTACTCTCTCTTACTGAGCTGTCTCAACAGCCTGTTACCAGCCCCAGGTAGATGTGTTTTCATTCTGTCTGGTTTAACCTATAAGGCTTTTTGAGCTGATTTATGGCCTCTATTGTTAATAGGAATTAGGATTTTTTTTCCCTCTGATGAACAGAAGCAAATTCAAGCATGAAAAACCAGGATGTTAGAACCGCGTGAATTATTTTGAAGCAGTGGAAAGGATCTCGGCTGAAAATGGGAAAGGGGAGTAGAAAGGGATTGTGCTTATTATGGCTTGCTCAGAAAACAGAGCAAGGAGCTCTTGAAAGGACCAAGAAAGAGGTGGATTTGGCTTAACCCAGGCTCACTTGGCATGGAGTGGATGCCTCACCCAAGAAGGCAACAGCCTGCTTCTAGGAAGAGATACACCTGCTTACCCAGAAACCCCCTTTTCCTGGAGACCCTGGGAGCACTTCTGGTCCAGGGTGAGCAGCGTATTTTAATGATCTGGGTTTGCCCTTGGAGTTTCTGCTTTTTGGGGGGTGGGGGGGGGGCTGATAAGGGACTTGGTTATCTTCTCAAAAGAAAATACTCAAGCCGGGCGTGGTGGTGCACGCCTTTAATCCCAGCACTCGGGAGGCAGAGGTAGGCAGATTTCTGAGTTCAAAGTCAGCCTGGTCTACAAAGTGAGTTCCAGGACAGCCAGGGCTATACAGAGAAACCCTGTCTCGAAAAAAACAGAAAAACAAAAAAACCAAAAAAAAAAAAAAAAAAAAAAAAAAAAAAAAAAAAAAAAAAAAAAAAAAAAAAAAAAAAGAAAATACTCCACTGGAGAACTCAGCTGCTCTGTATATTGGGTTCCTTGTGACAAATGAAGACATGCACATCACACGTGCTCCACCCCCCCCCTCAGCTCACCTTTTGAAGGACAGGTGCTGACTGGGCAAGTAGAGCGAGCAACACCACCCACCACCTCACCCTAGCCCTTACTACAGCGGACAGGGAACTTTCTTTTAAAAACATATTAATTTATGCATGTAAGTTGTGTGTGGTGTATGTACTTGTTAGTATGGGTGTGTGCACATGTGTGTAGGTATTTGGAAGACCGATTGACATGGGAGCCTTTCCTCCATCATTTTTTTTCAACTTAATTTTTGAGACAAGGTCTGTCATTGCACCTGAAGCTGTTTGGCTAGGCTGGCTGGCCAGTGAGCTTCAAGCTTCTGCTTGTTACCACACCTTCCAGCACCCCTAGTACTGGGGTCACAGGCACATGTCACCATGCCCAGCCTTTTCCATGGGCTTTTAAGGTTCCAAACGGGGGTCCATATGCTTGTGCTATGGGCACCTCACAGACTGAGCCATCTCTCTAGCCTCTTTCCAGATGGAGGATCAGCCATTAACGGGGCCAGACAATTCACCAAGCTCAAGATGACGGTCCTTCGAGAAGCCGTTGGAACTTTCAGAATTTAATTAATTGATTGGCTAATTAATGTTTCGAGACAGGGTTTCTCTATGTAGCTCTGGCTGTCCTGGAACTCACTATGTAGATCAGGCTGACCTCAGAGAGCTGCCTGCCTCTGCCTCCCTAGAGTGTTGGGATTAAAGGTGTGAGCCACCACACCTGGCCAGAAGCTCCAAAACTGTAAGCCTAGGGCCATCATTCAGTTTGAAGTGAGTACTTCAGAGCTGTTGTAAACCTCATTTGAAGACTGTTTTCTGGAGATACGTTTGTTTGCATTTTAGCTTTTGACATCTGTATCAAAATTTTCATTTGGTATTTGTGGTAGCTCTGGAGAGCCAATAGAAAGGAGAACAAAGATCCTCTCCCTCCACGCCCCTCCAGTCGCTCCTTGGTGTCCTATGGGTGGGTAGGACTTGGACCTTGGTCTGATCCAAAATGCAGTCTGACCTGTCAGTGGGAACAGACACATCTTTAAAGGTCACTGAAGATTTGATTATGGCTTCTTTTAGACTGGTCGAGCTAAATGAGGCAGGAGAAAGCAGACTGCGTGATTTAGCCCCTTTCCAGCAGCCTTTAGCAAACACCCAAAGCCTGTTTGGAGTCTGGCCTCCTCTGAGCAGACTCCAGCCCCGTGGTGGCCCTGTCCCCTGACCAACAGGTGCACAGTTTGTTCCCACACAGACAAGAGAAGAGCTGTTCCCAGAGGGGTGCTGCCATCAGTCAGACTGCTTCAAGGCTAGAACTCGGTTTTACAAACAAATCTTCCTCCGGTTTATTCCACTGGACTGCAGTCCCTGCCTGGTGTGAGGCGCTGGCTCCTGCTAAGCAGCTAAGCCAGGGGCTTTTCTGCTGCACTGTGTAAATGGCAGGGCTCACGTCACATTTCCATGGGTCTTGGACTGTGCCGCAGAGTCCTTTGGGGATGTTCTAAAGTTCATGGTCCTTCGGAGCCAGGAGAGGAAAGCCCAACAGCAAAACAAGTGGAAAGAAAGAAAGGCAGTGTTCTGGTCACGTGGTCTCGGGCCTTTGAAATGCTTGCCCGAATCTGAGAGGTACTGAATACTCTTGTTACATTCCAGGTCTAATGTCTTTTCCCCTTCATCCAAACCCTCCTTCTCCTTATGAAGATTTAGCACCCTCCATTCCTAGAACACTGAATTTGGAGGGTTAGTCTAACTTCTCTAATCTGTAAATTCTCATTTTCCCTTTAGCCCTTTTGCCTAACCTTCCTTTTTCCATCTGGTCATCCCTTACAATCTTGGTTGAAGGCCAGTGTCAAAACAAGCAAAAGTCACAATTGCCCTATTATTAAAAAGAAGACTGCTTCTCAGCCATGTGTTGGTCCACAGTACCTCTCCCTGTTAGCAGGTGGGTTTTTCTCTACTGGAGAACATAGCATCCTTCCACCCTGCCTCCCTGCCATTACTGTTGAATCCAGGAACTCACTGTTTCCATCCTTGTCTGCACAGCATGCACAGCACGCACAGCACTTGGCTCTCGTTCTCTAAGTGAGAGCTCATTACATGACCACTTCTAGAAGCTTTGAGAAATACAGGTCTGAGCTGGCAGCCCTTCCCAAGTGTCGGCTCTGTTTTACAGAATGGATTGGAGACCATGGCTCACCATCTCTGCTGCAGCCCTGAGTCCCCTCAGGAAGTTGTGGCTCTGTGGAAATACATATCTGCCTAGTTAGGGTTTTACTGCTGTGAGCAGACACCGTGACTAACACAACTCTTATAAGGACAACATTTAATTGGGGCTGGCTTACAAGTTCAGAGGTTCAGTCTATTATCATCAAGGTAGGAACATGGTAGCATTCAGGCAGGCAGGGTGCAGGCAGAGCTGAGAGTTCTACATCTTCGTCTGAGGCTGCTAGTGGAATACTGACTTCCAGGCAGCTAGGATGAGGGTCTTAAAGCCCACAACCGCAGTGACACACCTCCTCCAACCTTCTAATAGTGCTACTCCCTGGGCCAAGCATATTCAAACCATCACAACATCCCGTGCTTTCTTGTGTCTCTATTTTGAATTGCTATAAATATTTTTTGCCTACTTTCCTTGGGTATATTTATGCCTTATAAAGGGTGTAGTTATGTCTTGTAAATATTTCTTTTCTTCTCTTTCTCCCACACCCCTCTGCCTCCTTTCTTCTCTCCTTCCATGTCTTCCTTAACTTTTCTTTTAAATTGCCTGGACCGGAAATCACCTCCATCACAGATCTTTTTATTTTCACTTAGCATTGATGAATTGATGTCTATTGATGAATTGATGTGTCTGTCTATCGTTTCTGGCGTCAGTCCTCCACCTCACAGTGACATCCCATCTTACATTTCTGACTGACTTCTGAACATCAGCTTCCTTGACTCATTGAATAATTTGTTTTTCCGATATATTCAACTTTAATTTTTTTCTAGACATTTATAGTAAAACATATTAAAATGCAAGTCAAAGTATCACATTAGTTCGTATGAATTTCTTATAATCTATAGAAGTGATCTGAAAGCATCCATGCTAGTTTTATGGTACTTTATGACATGAAGCACTTAGGAAACCAACTTAAAGGGAAGAGGTTTATCTTGGCTCATGCTTCCGAGGTCTCAGCTTGTCATAGTGAAGAGTGAAGCATCGCATGAGTGTCAGCTAGAAAACAAGGAGATCGAGCCAGAAACCAGGCTTAACCTCCTCAATGGCACGGCCCCAGGGGGCTACTGTCTCCAGCTAGGTCCCACCTACTAAAATCTATACCACCTCCCAGACAGACAGTCCACAGCTGAGGGGAGGACCAAGTGAGCAGACAGCGAACCTGGAGAGGACACTTCACCCTGAAACCACAACAGCATTATTTCTGAACACACCAAACTACACAAATGCAGCCAGATCCAAGTCAGTGCCTTGCAGTGGACCAGCCTTCCCCCAAAGTCTTTCACTTTGGTCCACTGTTGGTTTTGTGTGTGCCAAAGAAGAGGTGACATGATGTAAGAGGTTGGGCTCATTAGGATTTACCTGAAAACATTGAAAATGAAAGCCCACGAGTTGGACTGAATAGTAGAACTTGTGTGAAGCACACACTTAAAAACAGACAACAGAGTTTGGGAAGAATGGGTAGCCCATGGTTTCCACCCAGCCAGGAAGAAGATTGATGGTTAAGGGCTGCTGGACCAAAAACCCAGAATTTTACCTTCAGGGAAAAATTGTCTCGCTGATCCAGATTCCCCCCCCCCCTTTTTTTTTCCTGTTGTTTTAAGATCCTCCATAATTTTCTCCCTCTCCCAGCCTGGTCAACTCCCTCAGCAGTGGGCCATGCTCTGGCCTCACGCTGTGCTCAGTGCGCCAAGGCCTCCCCCTGCCCACTCCTGTCTCTGCTCTCCCCCTTTCTTTTTAAATCTATTTAGAGCACGTTTGACAGGCTAATCTTTCTAAAACACTTTTGCTGTGTCACAGCCAAGAATTCTGCCTAAGGACCTGTTGTCACTTTAGAAATGTGGAGTAGCTTTACATAGTAACAGTCTATAAATAAGTCCGCTTGTTAGGCAAAGCAGCAAGTTTTTAATCTGATGGCAAGTCCAGCGCAGCACAACGTGTACGCGGAGTGATGGACAGAAATAAGAAATCAGGGCCACTCGCCTCTGCCACCTGCCAGCCTCTGAGCCTCGCTGTTTTGTTAGCTTAGGCCGGCAGCATCATTCCTGCCTGACCTCTATAAGCTTTGATGGTTTCCTTCACCTCTCAGAGTGGTGCCTTTGAGGATATACCACTCTCTTGTCTGTTGTTGGGGAGGTCCTCCAACAATTTGTTTCTACCGTCTCACAGCATGGCCGTCTAAACCCTCCTAGGTGCTTCCACACTCCAGCAAGTTGTTCTTGCCTTGTCCTAAATGATGCTGGATGTTGCTGCATCTGAGCTGTGCTGGTCCCCTACTCATCTGTGTCCCAGAGGACAGTCAGTGGACCATCTTGGGCTGCTATGGAAGAGCTGAGGTATTGCTGCGTGCAGGGCATGCAACATAGGAGCTTTGCACATAGAAGTGGCATGTAGCTCTCCACACACATAAAGCTGTGAAGACTTAGTAACATGTCACATGTGTGTCTCTTACTTTGAAAAAAGGCTAAACCATAGTTTACTTCCATGACTGAATGGTGAGTTAGCTCTGCGCACAGGCTGCCTAGATTCAGTCAGTCAGCAAACTTTGTGTTTGAGCAAACTTGTTGAAGTTGCTGCTACATGATTGATATTACCTGTACATCCCTGGCAGTTCTTGCGCACACTTATGTGTGGTACTGGAGAGCTGCTCTCTATTCTTTTTACTGCACCTTCTTAAATCCTCGGGACCAAGGACACTAACCTCTGAGTAGTCAGTAAACTCCGCCTCAGAGAAGCTACATTTTTCTTTCAGCAGCTTCTGCAATCTCTGTGATTACAAAGGAAGCTGCACCAGAGAGGTTCTGCACCTGACCCTGTGCCTTAAGAAGGTAGTTATGGGGCTGAGTGTGGTAGTGCACACCTTTAATCCCAGCTCTCAGGAGGCAGAGGCAGAGGCCAGCCTGGTTTACAGTGAGTCCAGGACAGCCAAAGCTGTTACACAGAGAAACCCTGTCTCAAAAACCCCAAACTGAAACCAAACCAAACAACAACAACAACAACAACAACAACAACAACAACAGAGAAGGCAGTTGTGGTAGCTTGAATAAGAATGGCCCGTGGTGCCTCTCCATAGCAACAAAAATGGTGACTACAACACTAGTCTTGGCAGGGGCTGGGGCACATGGCAGCCAGTAAGTCTAAACTATGGAAGCAGACTGAGGAGTTTAAATCGCATCTGTGTTTAGTGAAAACTTTGGTTTCTTTAAAAACTCAATTATGTTCTTGTTTTAATCCCAGGTGTGGGATATGGGGCTGCCTCAGTTTGTCCACAACCATTAACTATGACTGTCTCGTGCTCTAGGAGGGGTGTGATCTTTGCCAGCTGCAGATAGTTTAATTCTGGGGACCCTGGAGAGGATATAAATGCCAGAGCTGGGGGAGGGACGGGAAGTGCTCTGAAGATGGCTGCTGCTCCTGATTGTTGTTGCGATTTGACAAGATGAAGAAGTTGGAGCTGTCCTGACAGCAAAGATTGGACTTGCCCCAAGGAACTCAATGACTCTAATCAGCAGGAAGTAGCCTGTGGGGTCTAAGTGTTGGACCTTTCCACTCTAACCTTCTTTCTCTCCTACCTAGTATTGGAGGATTCAAGGGATCGGGGTGGAATAAGGGTTGGAAGGGAGTTAGAAGTATAAGAACCCAATAAAATAATACAGCGAGCATGCCAACATCCATATCTGGCCCTGTGATTACATCTGTACCATCCAGAAGGCGTCTGGTATCATGAGGGTTTTGAAACCATGTCTCAAGCCTTCCTACTTCAACTTCCTGTCAGAGAAAAGTTCCTTGTCATACTAGAATTCAGTCCTTATTGGAACTGTAACAACATGGCTCTGCAGAGCTCTGAGAGGTTTTTTGAAAACTGGTCATAATTTTGGAATAATAAAAAATAAATTAATTAAAAACCTAGTGGGGACTGGAGAGATGGCTCAGGGTTAAGAACACTTTCTGAAGACTTGAGTTCGGATCCCACTGCCTACATCATGTGGTTCCAACCACCTGAAAGTCCAGTTCCAGGGGCTCTACACTTCCCTATTCTGGCCTCTGTAAGCACCTGCACTCATAGGTACACATGCACACACACATACATACGCACACACAGATCTTAAAACAAACAAACACCCCCCCTCAAAAATCCCTGGTGAGGACACAATTAGAAAAGCATGTAAAATAGTATATTATTCTCCCTCTCCTGACATCATCTCTTGCTTCTGTCTTCTTTCTAGTACCTGTCAAATGATAAGTGTTAGGTGTTGTTGTAATCATATAATTATTCTAATGCATGAGTGAGAGTAGAGGCTATGTCAATATTTGTGGGCACAGCAAATAAGAGAAGCTCTACTTGATTGTCTTGGTAATTAGACTCTAGGTTACGTAGCTCCAAGGGGACTCACCCTATGTGGTCATGTGTCACAGTTGAGCCCTACTTGTGAGGTGTCTAAAGGGGAAGGGCTTCAGAAGTGAGCCTGGTTAGATAAAGCCAAGCATATGTCAACCACTCAACCACAACCCCATTCCCAGACAGGTTTACCTCTGTGAAGTCAGCCTGGAGGTCTCCACAACGTGCTGTGTTGACTATGGGCCACTACTGAGACATCTCCATGCTTCTGACCATCTCCAGGGAGTCAGAGCGATACCAGCAGTGACCTGGCTCCTTCACACACTCCATAGAACAGTTACTTGGCTCCTGAGGGAGGGCTGCCTTCCATGTTTCTTGGTTCCTTCTGTCTCTGTTTCTATATTGAGAATACAGGGAATAGACTGAAGAGGTCGCGTATATCCAGGACAGGTGAGCTGCTTGGTGGAGGTTGACCTCCTGGAACCCCAGGGAGGAGAGCTTCACTGGGTCACAGGTCCTTCCCGATCCCCATCCATACAAGGGCTAGTTCTTTTCTTTTCTTTTCTTTTCTTTTCTTTTCTTTTCTTTTCTTTTCTTTTCTTTTCTTTTGTTTTTGTTTTTGTTTTTGTTTTTGTTTTTTGAGACAGGGTTTCTCTGTGTAGCCCTGGCTGTCCTGGAACTCACTCTGTAAACCAGGCTGGCCTCGAACTCAGAAATCCGACTGCCTCTGCCTCCAGAGTGCTGGGATTAAAGGCGTGTACCACCACGCTGGGCCCACAAGGGCTATTTCAGCTCATGAGATCCAAGGCTCTCTAGGCCATCTCTACTCTGAGGTCACCAACACCCACATAGTAAGGAGTGGGTGGAACCCTAAAACCAACTCCATCTGTTTGTCTCTTCAGATCCCTGCAGGCACGCCCTCAGTCTTGTGACATGACCAGCCGTGCTCTTGCAGAGGCTCTGTCCTCAGCAGTGGGCTAGGGAGCGCCCCGGGCTGTGCAGTGACAGTGAGCTAAGGGACTGGTCTTGCTCTTGCAAAGCTCCAGGGAGCCAGGGCAATGACTTGAGACCCTGCTTGGAGTCCTGCAATAGTATCACACCCTGCCACACACCTTCAAGTGTGACAGGAATGTGCAGCTTCCAGCACTGATCAGATTAAACTCAGATCTTGGGTGGAGGGTGCTAAAGTGTCAGGTTTTGGGGTGTTGCCTTTTTTTGCCTATTTCAGAAGAATTTGTAAAATGGAAGCTGAACATGATAAATGTTAAACGTAAGCAAACAGATCACCACACATGTAAGGAAAAAGCAAAATATTTAACTACAATGATGCAGAGGATAAGCCGTTAATGTTGGAAACTCCCTTCTTAATAATGGCTGGCACTTATTGGGGCAATTACACTGTAGCAGGCTCTGTTCTAAATACTTTGTTAAATAATTTATTCCCCATTACGGATGTAGGAAAGAATGATATCATTGTTCCTATTCTTTAAGCAGGACGATGAAGGCCAGAGAAGTTGAGTAACTTGCCCAGTGTTGCAGAGCTGGAAAATGGAAGGTCTGTATCCAGGCTTTTCTGGCACCTCGGGGCTAGGTTATCTTTTAATGGAAAAAATTTTTAGGGCAAATCTTAGAAACTTCTGCCCTGTGCTTCTCTCAGTACTCAAACAACAGAGTGAGATATGAATATTAAATATGCAAATAAACGAATGAAGAATAATCTGCAACCACAAATCTTTCCTAGTAAGAGCCCAATTTCTAAAGCAAGCAAGCAAGCAAGCAAGCAAACAAACAAACACCCTCTGATGTTTTGTCCACACTGTGTTCTTCCTCAGCAGTGCCCTAAGTGAGTGTCTGTGAGCCTTTGTTACTCTGAACCTCAGCTCTGGCCTCTCCTCCACATTCTTTTCCTTGTTTTCTCTCCCACCTTGGGTTCTCCTCACTGAGCTCCAATATTCAAAATTGAACTTAACAAAATTTTAATGTTACATGGGCTTTCATGTTGGTTTGCTTACCGCATGGATCAATTCAAGTTCTTGAAACAGAACTACATTGGGAAAGGATGCTTGTCAATGCTGGAGTTGGTCAGAGGAAGGGCTGGAATCATGGTGTGTGTGAGACAACTTCCCAGTGAATGTGGTTAAGCTGTACTATCTCACACAAGAGGGATGCAGGTTGCAGCCATTCTCAATTTAGAGATGGGGAAACTGAGAGACAGGGGTGTGGCTTGTTCTGTGGGTGGAGCTCAGGGGTCTCTGGACTCCTAGTTGAGATGTTGATTAGGGGCTATCTTCTCCTAGCTGTGTGACAGCCTTTGGACTTTGGGCATCTCTGCCTTCCCCCGGCCTTCTCTCTCAATCTCTGCTTGCATTTGGACTTTGGGCATCTCTGCCTTCCCCTGGCCTTCTCTCTCAATCTCTGCTTGCATTTGGACTTTGGGCATCTCTGCCTTCCCCTTGCCTTCTCTCTCAATCTCTGCTTGCATTTGGACTTTGGGCATCTCTGCCTTCCCCTGGCTTCTCTCTCAATCTCTGCTTGCATTTGGACTTTGGGCATCTCTGCCTTCCCCTGGCCTTCTCTCTCAATCTCTGCTTGCATTTGGACTTTGGGCATCTCTGCCTTCCCCGGCCTTCTCTCTCAATCTCTGCTTGCATTTGGACTTTGGGCATCTCTGCCTTCCCCGGCCTTCTCTCTCAATCTCTGCTTGCATTTGGACTTTGGGCATCTCTGCCTTCCCCTGGCCTTCTCTCTCAATCTCTGCTTGCATGGAGCTTGAGGCTGTAATTTACTTTTGATGCCTCGTCCATCACCCAGAAAGTGGGGTGGCTCCAAAGTGGTGCTGAAATGTGTAAGGCCCAGGATTCTCTAGTGAGTTCAATACTTAAAAGTTCCCACTCGTGAGCCTGCAGCGGGAGACACTGGTCTCTTACAGATCTTCCAGATGCTCAGGACCAGGTTACATTGAAAAGGATTCAATAGGTTTCCAGTCTTGTCTCATCCTTGGTTCCTGGAATTGAGTAATTCAGGGCAGCAGACAGTAACTCACCGGCTCAGTCGCCCCTGAGGGAGGGCGTTTCCTATAATCTTGACCTTTCCGCCCAGCTTGGACAGCCATGCTGAGGTTTGCTATGGACCAATGTTCTGCTACTTCATTTCCACCTAGAATGTAGCAACCCAGTGCTGTGCCACCCTGTTACTACTCCTGCAACATAGTGCTGGGTCACACTGTTACCATTCCCAGGGAGATGTGTAGAGGAACAATGACAGACCAAAGTAAGGAAATCACTAAAGTTCAAGTTAGTAAACAAAACAGTTTTATTGGGTTACTTACAGGAATATGGGTGAAGGGTTACCTACAGAAGCAGAAATGACTCAAAGACAGCTGCATTGACAAAGCCCATCCCAGCATGGATGGAAACCTGGAGCACCTTGCATAGCCATCAGGCAGCCCAGCAGGTTGGACAGTGTCCTTTCAGGGTTACTGGTCTTGTCCCGCCTCTTCCAGTAGAGTTGTATGGCTCAGAAGTCCTTATTGCTTATATAAGGTTGTGGTGTGAGGGGCTAAGTGAATCTACTTGGTTTCAAGGACTTCCTAAAGCTTTTGAGTTGTTCACTTTCTGGGGTTCAGTGAACCCCTCAAGATGGAATGTTTCACTTCCCCTTAGATCACCCTGCTTCCTTTAAGATAGAATGTTTTAGAGATAATTGTTACCCAATGCCCAGCTGCGTCCCATGACTCTACTACTCCATTTCTACCTAGAGTGTAGTGACACGGTCATAATCCGTGATTCTGTGACCTCATTTCCATCTAGAGTGTAATGACCCTGCATTTTACATGAAGACTTCACTGACTTTGAGGTCTGACCACCCAATCCCTTTAGCTTCCCTTTTGATTCAAAGAAAAGGGTTGAAGATGTAAAGAGGCTTGTGTGCACATTGCTGAGAACCTATAGACAGGAAAGTGTAGACTCTGTCACCCCAGGATCTCCAGTCAGGTCTCCTTCCTGGTACCATCCCTAGTGCTGGGAGCAGCTTACCCCTGAACTTTGAAGTTGAGTATGACACAATACCTGCATATATAAGACAGCTTGTGGGGCCTCCTGAAGCTCTGCCT
The DNA here is from genome assembly GCA_902729485.2 of Mus minutoides. Taxonomy (NCBI): domain Eukaryota; kingdom Metazoa; phylum Chordata; class Mammalia; order Rodentia; family Muridae; genus Mus; species Mus minutoides. Next base: position 2,136,385 of record LR749689.1, on the reverse strand, counting down.
GGAAATTGCACTGTGACTCAGCCCATGTGGTGTGTGTCCCGAGAATGAGAGTGTTCCTCAGACCTGGGGAGACCTCTGTACAGGACATATGCTGGCATGAACACAACCCCCAGTCGTGGTGCCAGTGGGACCCGTGCACTTCATCTCTACTGCGGCCCTCAGCCTCTCTCCAAACATGCTGGGTCTTTTGTGTGAGCTGAAGTGTTGGTGCCTCTAGTGAGCTTCTCATCGTCCACGTATCGGAGCCTGTGACTCACACTAGCTGTTTCCCACAGGGCTTTCATCATACTAATAAACTGTTAGTAAACTGGTCACCCATCTGTCGGGAATAGTTAGGTGAATTGTGGTGCTGTCACTCAGTGGAATCTTTTGCAGCATTGAGCATAAGGCTAATATCATAGAGACGTAACTGATGACATTTTGCAAAGTAGAAGAAGCAGTCTGGATAAATTTTACCAAATTATGAATCCTTCCCCCTGAAAAAAAAAAAAAAAAAAAAAACCCAAAACAAACAAACCAGTATATACACATGTATATGTATATTTTCTAAGTATCACTATTTATAAAGCTACCTTTTTCTTTTATATTTTTCTTTGTTTTCTTGAAGTTATATATTAATTCCTAATTTTAACAGTGCTATGTTTCTGAAAAGGTACCCTAGAAATTGTTTTGGAAATTCATGGGTTAGATGAGACCCTGACGTATGCAAATCAACCCTTGAAATCAAACTGCTGACGTGGGCTGAACATGCAGATCACAGTCCATGGATTACCAAGGACATGGCTGTAATCTTCTCTTTATTCTCCTGAGCCATTAGTCCCTAAGCAGTGGATAAAGTGACACAGTGCTCAGAGACAATGTGACACCCACACTCTGCTGCCTAAACTGCCTGAAACTGGTCTACAGTCAGTGAGAGACAAGTGGGCCCCACAGTTGCTGGCATACCTCCTGCTGGTGGCTCACATTAATACCCCTAGAGGCAAAGGGCCAGCCTACCATTACCCTGACAACGGCAACCAAATGATGGCTAGAAGGGTGAGAGGAGTCTGAAGATAGATGCACATGGCCTGAAAGATGTAGAAATGGTGATTGGCATGAACTAACCAGTACCCCCAGACCTCGTGTCTCTAGCTTTATATGTAGCAGAAGATGGCCTAGTCGGCCATCATTGGGAAGAGAGGCCCCTTGGTCTTGCAAACTTTATATACCTCAGTACAGGGGAATGCCAGGGCCAAGAAGTGGGAGTGGATGGTAGGGGAACAGGGCGGGGGGGGGGGGTGTATAGGGAACTTTTGGGATAGCATTTGAAATGTAAATAAAGAAAATATCTAATAAAAACTTGAAAAAAAAAAAGAAATGGTGATTGGCAAGTTCCCTGTTTTAACTCAGTGGCAGAAGGAAGGAAGCAAGTGGGTTCCTTAAGTTGCTCCTGTGCCCTGGGATCGTTCGGGTCAGGCTTGGATCCTGTACCCTGGGATCACTTGGGTCAGCCTTGGATCCTGTACTCTGTGATCTCGGATCAGACTTGGAGAGCCACTGTGCAAATGCTGGCCACAGGAGAAACAAACAGCAAAAACACCCACCTTTCTGTGCTCTTCCAGAGATGAAGTGACGCCCTCAGCCCCTCACGGTTGTCCTGGTTGCTGAGGAGCCCCTTAGGGTGATGTGTAGAGTTTAGCATTTGTGGGTCTCTCAGGCACATGGGGGATGCATGCTGGGGTTAAACAAGATGGAGACAGCACCAAAAGACTGAACCCTTCGTCATCCTTTCATCTGTCCACCCAAGGCTTGCCGAGAGCTTGCCAGGTGGCCTGTGCTTACAGCTCAGGGTAAGACAGATAAGGAGCCTGGTCTCACAGCTCATATTTCAGGGTGATGGGAGAGAGGTGATAAGTAGTGGATAATAAATCGTAGTGACAAGTGATATAATGAAAATATAGCAACCCTGGGCTAGACATAATGGCTTGCCAGCTAAAAGCATTAGCTGCTCTTCCAGAGGATCTGGGTTTGATTCCAAGCACCCACACATGACTACAACCATTTCTTATTCTACTTCCAGGGCATCCATTGCTCTCTTCTGGCCTCTGCAAGCCCTGGACATGCACATAGCACACTGCTGTACATCGATGTGAACACTCATATATGTAAATTTTTTTTAAAAAGAGAACAAGTTGTTGGATGAAAAGTTCCTGAGGATAAAAGTACTTGGTTAAATGTGAGGTTCTAAATTCCCACCAGGAGCCCAGGAAGTGGGGAAAAGAGATGATTCTCAGCAAAATATGAGGGGTTTTTACCTAAAGGAATCAATATCCAAATATTAAATGAAGCCCCTTAATTGTGTGTGTGTTTGTGCATGAGTATGTCTGTGTGTGCATGTGTGTGTGTGCATGTGTATGTATATGTGTGTGTGTAACATCTGTGTGTGCACTGTGACTCTCTCCATTGGCTAAATTTTTTTTTCTGATATTTCAGATGTGTGTCTTAGTCTGTTCATGATATTATAATAAAGTACCTTAGACAAAGTAGTTTATTAGCATCAGAAATTTATGTCTCATAGTAGTGAAGTCTGGGAAGTCTAAGATCAAGGCACTGGCAGATCTGAACTTTGTTTCCTCAAGTGCAGGGAAAGAGAGTAGGCCTTGCTAATATCACTCACGAAGGTGGAACTCTCAGGACGATATTTCTCGAAGATCTCTCCAAATACAGCATCTCATATGTGACTTTAGTAGGGCTGGGGGACACTAATATTCAAACTATAATAATATGTTTGGACCTGTCTCACTGAATGGCCTGGGGATACCTGCAAGGTTGGTTCATGTGTGAGGCTTTCAGAGAGAGAGAGAGAGAGAGATCAGAGGAACATTGTGGTCCTGTGTAGTGTAGAATGAGAAGACAAAGGAGAGCTGACTTGAAGTCTGCTGCTCTTCTGCCTCCTCCCTGGAGCACAGCTGATGAACTCAAGCCAGAGTGTTCTGGAGGGAAGCTGCACACAGGCAGTAACCTGTATCCCTGAGGGCTCTGAGAGCCAAGGGGCTAGAAGCAGAGTAATCAATCACACAGGGCAAACGTGTGTGAGTGTGTGTGTGTGTGTGTGTGTGTGTGTGTGTTTGTGTGTGTCTAGCATAATAAACACTGGCACCATTCAGTGATAAGAGAGACAGTGAGGAAGAGGGCACTAGCTGATTTAGTTCTGAGTTTTAGCCCAGTGTTGACATCCGCAGGACTTCCTGGAAACCTGCCCCCTCCACACAGGTCTGCCTTCTCGAAAGGAGCCTGAGATCCCGAATGGCAGCAGGGATGGGGCAGCAGGGATGGATGGGGCAGCAGGGATGGAGGGGGCAGCAGGGATGGAGGGGGCAGCAGGGATGGAGGGGGCAGCAGGGATGGAGGGGGCAGCAGGGATGGAGGGGGCAGCAGGGATGGAGGGGGCAGCAGGATGGATGGGGCAGTGCTGCTGGCTTTACCCAAGAAGCTGGGTCAGGAGAGTGGGTTTGTAAGACACAGAACCTACACAAGAGCAAGAGGACAGGCACTCTTTGTGGGTATTCCTGAGATCTTCGTGAGAGCATCAGTCTGAGTTGATCCTAGAAGTGAAATGTAGACTTGAGAACCCTATAGACATGAGTCAAGATAGGCTCTGGCCTTTATGTATGTCACACATAGTAAGGTATTTCTTCGCTGGTCTGCTACATCATCTATACGGTAAACACAATAATGATACCCATATGTTGAGAGGATTAAAGGAGATAATATGCTCAAGGCACATTATCTGCCCAGTATCTTGGGGTACAGTGCTCAATGATTTTGGGGGTCCCCTGCAAACTCTACTGTTAGCAGAAAACTGAACTTTGGGAGCCAAGAAGAAAGCCCATTCAGCAGAACTTAGGTAGACAGGCTGGAGTCTGACCTTGATGTATGCCCATATGTGCAAGCATGCACATGGGTTTGATATGTCAGCCTAGCGCAAGCTAGAGTTATTTGAAAGGAGAGAACCTCAACTGAAGAAAAATGCCTCTATAAATCTGGGTGTGGTAGTATACACCTTTAATCCTAGCACTTGGGAAGCAGAGGCAGGAGGATCTCTGTGAGTTCAAATCCAGCTCATTCTACAGAGTGAGTCCAGGACAGCCAGCTCTACACAGAGAAATCACTATCTCAAACAACCCACAAAGGAAAGAAAGTATCTCCACAGTATCTGGCTGTAGGGTATTTTCTTAATTAGTGATTAATGGAGGAGAGTCTAAGAGTATTGTGAGTGGTGCCACCCGTGGGCTGGCAGTCCTGGGTTTCTATAGGAAATCAGGCTGAGCAAGTCAGTAAGCAGCACCCCTCCATGGCCTCTGCATCAGCTCCTGCCTCCAGGTTCCTACCCAGTTTGAGTTCCTGTCCCAAGTTCCTTCAATGATGGACTAAGATGTGGAAGTGTGAGCTGAACACACCCTTTCTTCCCCAAGTTGCTTTGGTCATGGTGTTTCATCACAGCAATAGTAATGCTAACTAGGACAGTTATAAATATGTATATGCATGTGTGTATATAAGTGTGTATGTATGCATATGTATGTACACATGCAGATGTGTGTTTGTGTATGTTTCTCCCTCAGGACTAAAATATGAAATTGTTAGAGCTTGGTCAAAGCTGTGGTGCTCTTTTGGGGATCTCAAACTCAGTTCCCAGTGAGTAGCATGGGAGTCATCTGCCAAGGTCCACAGCCATGCATCTCCCTCATGACTGGCTGTCAGCACGATAGGGCCAGGGGAAACTGTAGTGATGGATGATGAGCTGGTGACAGGCCCAGGGAGCAGCCGTACTGGGAGGACAGGTCTGTCAGGGTGGGCACCTCCTCCAGAGGACAAGGGTGGGAGGTGAGGAACCCTTCTCTAACAGGGGAGTGAGGACAAGGTGTCAATCACCACCAGCAGGTGACATGCCACAGCTCCTGTCAGCGCTGCTGGGCTGTCTTCTCACCTATGCAGAATGCGTGAGTCAGAGCAGGCCTACATGCTGGACCTCCCAGGGGCCGGGGCAACTCTCACTGCTGCCTCCTCGAAACTCGCAGAGTTTGTTTAAGCTGATTCTCTGTGTCCGGAAAACTTGTTCCAGCTGGAGCCTCTAAAGTCTTAAAAGGACTGAGTTCTTGCCTGAAAGAAGGTGTCCCGGCAGCCTTACCTTTCCATGATACCATTTGGGGCCAATGTGAGAGACAAAGACTATGACCTAGAGAAGCCATCCATTCACTCCATGCTTTTAGTATCTTCCTATTTTGTGTAATGGACAAAATGCATTCCCAGTATTTGAAGACAATGAAGGCTCAGCTTCTGTCCTCGAGGACTGACAGCTGAACAAGAAAGGGAACAGAGTAATGAGGAGAGCATCCCGTACGGTGCAGAGGGCAGTCTGTGATCCAGGCATGCGCAGAATAGGCTAGAGTCACAGGAGGTAGCGTGTGAGGGACGTGGGAAGAGCAAGTTAGCGTGCTTTAGCCTAGGAAGGAGCAAAGCCAATGGAAGGATGTGAAAGAGTCAAAGAACACGGTCAGAGCAGACAGTAGGAGACCTGAGACTGGTGGGCACAGACAGTGTAGAGTACGAATTTTTAGCTAAACTTCCACAGACTAGGCTAAGAAAGTTAAAATAGAATCTATTATGCTCCTATAGAGAAAAAGAATTTTTACTGGCCTGTGAGAACATAAACCTTACACCCTCAGGCTGGGTGACTACTCCAGGAACCTAAGAAATACTTCTCCTTCCCTGTAATAACCACAGGATGTTCCAACGCCCTCTGTGGAATGTCACAATGACCTCTGTGGAGTGTTTCAAGGCCCAGGAAGTTGTCTAAGGCAGCACAGGACTTAACTGTAAAGCAAATTCATGGCTTGTTTCAATGCCCAGGAAGTTGCCTAAGGTAGTACGTGACTTAACTGTTAGGTAGATTACCTCCCCCTTCCCCCCCCTTGTCTCTTAGAGTTAGCTACCCAGGTATCTTGCTGATGTTTAAACTAGCCAATCATGTGAAACCGCGCCAATTTCCCCAACCCCCCTACCCCATTGCTATAAAAGCCCCTAATTTTCGAGCCTCGAGGTCGACTCCCCTGTCCCCTGCGTGGGATACGGGGTCGTCCTGGAGCTCAGATTAAAAATCCACTCGCATTTTGCATCAAGACAGGTCTCTCGTGATTCGTGGGGTGCGCGAACAGCCCGTGTTTGGAATAGGGGTATTTCTGGTTTCATCTTACAACAGCGCTTTCTAATTGGAGGGCGTGGGGAAGTAGGGGAGGGGAGAGAGGGTCACTCTGTGCCTTTCCAGATGGCGGTACTATGAGAGCGTGAGCAGAGGGTATTCCAGTAGAGGAGCTAGCACAGACCGAGAAGAAACCCAGTGCATGCTGGGTGACGGCAAAGGTGGGCTGGCCTTCGCGAACACGAGTGAAAGGGGCCAGGCTAGGAAGGATGTTTGGACTTTTAATTCCACAAGCAGGTGGAACCGCTCCTCGTTTGTGTTGCTTCAGAGGGATGAAGCTCATGTATGTCCTGGGCGGCATCTAGGAGGATTTTTTCCCTTATATGTAGTCATATAAACTCCAGAACAACCACATACAGGTTTCCTTCATACCATAAAATGCTCATATGTCTCTGCAACCAACCCTTTCCTCCATCACACCACACCCAAACCACCAATGTGGCCTACTCTGCAACTGATTTTCCCAGAACATTCGTTCCTACTTCTGCTACAGATTCCTTTCCCTTAAGATACATTTCAGACTCATCTGTGTTTTGTATGTGCACCAATGGTCTCATGTTTGTTTCTTTNTTTTTTTTTTTTTTTTTTTTTAACCAGGCATGCACATCCTACTAAACACAGTTGGATCTATCCATTGCTAATCTACTCACATTGAGGATATTTGGATTATTTAGGTATAAATAAACTTACTGTTAACCTCATGTGCAACTGGTATGGATTTTTGTGTGAACGTAAATTAACCCAAATGAAAAGTTATCAGCAAATAAGAGTGAAATTACTGGGCCATATAGTACTTAGGAGCGTGTGTTTAACGTCGTTTTAAAAGGAAACCCAGGTCTGGAGGGGTAGCTAGTGGCTGGATGCTTGTCTATCCTTCTCATGGTCTTTGCTCCTATCTGCAGCGGGTCAAAGGGGCAGATCAGAATAAAAACCTACGAAACAGTTTTCAAAGCAGCTATACTTCACACTCGCGCCAGCAGTGTCTGAAAGCTTCCCTTGTCTTGTGACTTCACCAATGGTGTGTGTGTGTGTGTGTGTGCATGTGTGTGTGTGTGTGTGTGTGTGGTGTCATTTTAACCTTCTGAATGGGTGTTTTCTGGAATCTCTAGGGGTGCTAACTTGTTTCCCTTAATGTCTAGCAATGTGGCATGGATTTTCAAGTGGCACCACCACAGTTATGTGTCAGTAGGTTGAGCGTCAGCAGCACCCAGATTTGAGCCCAGTGGCGCAGCACCTTCTAGGAGCTTGTTAGCAGTGTGGTCTCTGAGCCTCATCTGGGTATGTTGCTCTCGCTGTGGTTCCTATATTATATATATATATATATATATATATATATATATATATATATATATATGAATATAATGAAAGTAGAAGAAAAACTGTCAAGGAGATAAAGTGACCTAATTGGGGGGGGGGGGCAGCAAATGAAGAGGAATATGTTTAACACACAGACAATATGGAAACCTTAAAAAAATAAATTAATTTTAAAAACCAGGATCTGAGAGGTAGCTCAAGTCTGTAGAGTTCTTGCCTAGCATAACATAAAACCAGGCCAGGTGTCTGGGGACTATAGTCACGGCTGTTGGGGAGTAGAGGGAGCAAAGTTCAAGGTTATGCTCTGCTACACATGGAGTCTGAGGCTAACCTGGGCTACCAGAGACACTCTCCCAAAACAATGAATATCAAATTAACCATTCTTGATCTCTCTTTGCTGAAAAATATGGCAGATTATAGAAAAAAAAGATCCCTATAGCAACTGATTAAAAAAAAACCCTCCTTGTGTGGTTTGTTAGCTTGTTGAATGTTGAACAGCACTGAGGGTTAGAAAACATTAGGGAAAGAAAGTTAACAGACTCAGGAAGGCAGCTGTGACATGTGATGATCCCAGGGACGCTAAGCAGAGCAGCCAGAAGGCTGGGAAAGAGGACTGGACTTCTCTGCTAGGCTGGCCAGGAGGTCTGCAGCCTCAGGGTTTTGTCCCTATCTGTCCTCTTAGCTGATCCCTGTGTTGCACAAAGGCTGTCACACAGAGGGGACTTCAGAGGGAGCCATGCCTGAGGAAGCAGACACGTCAGCTCAGACACCCAGTCATGAGCTCCAGGACAAGTGTGGGGAGATGTGCCAGTCCGTGAGGCCAAACAGGGAGACAAGCGTTTAGCTGGTTACACTGGTGTCTTACCGAGCACACCTAGATAAGGCCCAGCCCTCTGAAGAGAGTTCAGACAGGCTTATCATTAGTATGTTAAGTATCATAGCAGAAATATAGCTAACTACTGTACAGTCCAGAGAAGGTAGAGATTAAAAGGGGTGGAGACTTGAGGGTGGCGGGCAGAAGGATTCAAGAAAGCCAACAATGAATATGCATTGAAGAATCTTAGTAATAGCTAACATTTATAGGACAGTATGGGCTGTAACCAATCATATTGTAGTTTTTTGAGACAGAGTCTCACATAGTCCAGGCTGGCCTCCAAGTTGCCATGTAGGTAAGGATAACATTAGTTTCTCATCCTCCTGCCATTTAATGCCTAGTGATGGGATTACAGGCATGAACCTCCACACTCCTCTATGAGATACTGGAAATCAAACCCAGGACTTCGTACATGCTAGCAGGTACTCTATCCACTGAGAACATACTCCTAGATTATAATGTATAATGCATATAAGTGCCTCATAAAATGCAGACTGTCCTTAGACTCTGTACAGAGCAGTTTACCGTGGCACTGAGGATTTGGTAACTTGCTCCTTACCTCCTAGAGCTCAGGCTGCCCCGCACTGATATTTGTGTTCTTATCTGAAGTTGCATTGTGAGTCTCGGTGTTCCAGGAAAAGCCAGGGATAACAGAATATAGCCAAGTAGTCTATGGCCTTCAGGGAGCACCCAGGCTTTGCTGCTACTTTGCCCAGAGGGATTAAAGGTAGCCTTCTGGTTGTCTGTGAAAGACTCAGCTCTGGGACACGTGGGTTTCCACTACTGCCGGGCAGCCCCAGGTCAGGCCTCCATGGTCATCTGGTCCTGCTGGTGCCTTTCTCTGCAGGCAGAGCTGGACAGTGTCAAAGGCTTGGCTCTCCTCCGACTCCACATAACTGTGGATTTCTCCTCTATCTAAGGAGATAAAGGCAAAGGCTGGTCTTTGCTATTTCTCGGCCTTCTCTGACAGAAGAAAGGCCTGTACATTGTACAGATTTCCAAAAGGGAACTAACTGGGTGGTGGTTTGAAGAAGTAAACATGGAGATAGAAGCTCGACATGACCCACCCCAGCCTTTAGAAAGGCTTTGTGGCTCCTCCACATGGCTAAGGATCTATCTCCTCAACATTCATCTTATGGAGCCTTGACACTGGCCTGACCCACTACGGGCTGTCAGGATGCCGGCTGTGCCAACCACCTTAGGAGGCTGGATCTGGGAGAGGCTATGCCTCACGGGGTGTCACATCTCTGCCTGTCACTTACTTCTCACATGTCAGTAGAGAGTTGGTTAATGTGTTTGGGTCTTAGATTTTTCCCTTGGTAAAAAACACAGAATATATAGTTCCTCCCTCTTACGCATGCATTATACAAGCTGACCTGGGAAGAGTAACTTTAGGAGGCAGTGTATGCTGAGTCCTAATGGAAGAGCGATCTTTGGAATCTGCCTTCCTGATTGATTTAGAACACCAGTTTGTAGATATGACCTCTAGCAAGACCCTGAGCCTCTCTAGGCTTCAGCTACCACTGCTGAAAGCTAGGGCCAACGCCAACTCTCTGACAGGGAAGGGATTCAAAGCTGCGCTGGCTGTCATTTGGCCTAGTCTATACGGAATGATGCTGCCATAGTGACAGAGCTTCCTGAACCACTAGACCTGTGCTGGAGGGAGAGAAGCCATACCTTCTCTCTAGCTGGTCCTAAGTGGTACCCTCACACCTAGGCAAAGCGGTTTCAGGCTTGAGCAATTGAGAAGTTGAACTTTCCTTCAAGACTACTGTGTTGGTGCTCTCAGACCAGAGTGGCTGAGAGGCCGTGAGGAATCCACCCCCTCAGGCAACACAACATCCACTAAACAAGACTAAGATCTCACAAAAAGAAACCCCAGCTACTTGGTGATCATTCAGCTCTAAGCACATATAATACCAGGAACAGTATCTGCTGTACTTGGTGGGACAGATCCATCTTAATTAGGTGTCTAGCGCAGTGATGATCACCATGACCAAAAGCAACTTGGGAAGGAGTCGGCTTATTCCAGCTTCCAGATCTTAGGTCCCACTCTGTCACTGAGGGAGGTAGGGGCAGGAATGGAGGCAGAGGCCGTGGAGAAACTCTGCGAGCTGGCTTGCTCAGCCTACTTTCTTATGCTCCTCGGGACCAGTTGCCCAGAGATGACATAGCCACAAAGAGCCACTTCCGCCAGTGTCACCATTCATCAAGAAAATGTCCCATAGGCTTATGAACAGGCCAAGCTGATGGAGGCATTCTCTCAGCTGAGGTTCCTTCTTCCCAAACGTCTAAGTTTGTATCAGGATTTTAAAAACCAACCAGCACAATGTTTATAATCTCAGAACTCAAGAGGCTGAATCAGGAGGATCAAAGCCACAAGCTCCATGCCAATCTGGACTATAAAACAAGTCCCTGTCTTAAACACACACAAAAATAACAAAACAAAAGTCATAGGTATATAATATATAACAGGCTATGTGCCTCTCCTTCACCTTAAGTGATATATATATATATATATATATATATATATATATATATATATGTGTGTGTGTGTATGTGTGTGTGTGTTTTGAGATATATATATATATATATATATATATATATATATATATATATATATATATATATATATATCTCAAAACTAGCTAGTACACCAGGTGAATGATGAAGCTGGCAGGCTTTACACCAGGACAGATGTTGTCTGTCTTTCTCAGAACCAAGAAGGCCTGACTTCTACACTAGCCACACCTCTCAAGGAGGATAGAAGCTACAGGGCCTGGGGTCTAGCTGGCACCATGCTATTTCAGCCATGTCTCATTGGATGGCAAATACAGGAACTGTTTTATGAGGACCTGGGCAGTGCAAAGTCTTCAAGGTCACACTGCACTGTCTCCACAGGAGAGCTGACCTCTCAGGCCAGGCACCACTTGTGGTGCTGGCTAGAGAAATGGCTCTCAATGTCCTGGCAAGGCTATGTTACCAGGGTGTGCCAAGACAAGAAGAAAAAGTTAAGGCTACATTGCCAAATACAGGGTGTGGGGGGGGGATCCTTTTACCCCAAACTTCTCAGTGACTTACCAACACAGTGGCAAAGAGTTTCCGCAGCTTAGGAAGTTCTGCCAGCAGCTAGGAAGTTTCTGCTCTCTTGTTTGTACAACCAGAAAAAAAAAAAAAAGCAGGTTCCAAATGCTTCCATCGGGCCATAACAAAGGGCGTGACTTTGGCCGGGTCCAAATTGTAACATTTTGGCTGCCATTTTTCTTTTTACAAAACTCAAGCTTTGCCTACAGTTAGTTGACTTCACGTTCTGGATCCTCATGTGGGTCTCCATCCAGCACCTTAGGTACTTTGGAAACAGATTCTGCTCCTGTGTGGTGGCTTCATAAGGTGCCATCTCGGCCACAAGGACACCTGGAACCCCAGGGTTTCCTTTCCTCTAAGACTTTCCACGAGAGATTTAGGAGAAGGAGTTGAGGCCATTTAAACACATCTTAAAGTTACACTTATGTATGTGTTGATTGGCGCTAGGGAGGATGGGGTTGGCACAACTTTGTCTCAGCCATCTTTCTAGCTTGGTGGCTTCCATTTTTATGCTTAAAAGATGAGTCCCCAGCCACCTCTGTGGCTTGTGTCTTACAGGTTGTCCAAGGTTCAACTTCTTCCCTCTAGATCCTGGTCTGGCTGTGGCGTACCTCAGACAAAGGGCACAAACATCTTCATTTCCCACCCTCAAGGCTGGAGAGGAAAGCTACCCGGGAGACCCATGGTCCCTACAAGTTCTAGTTTGCCTCTGTTCTCTCCCTCATGACCCCTGTGCTCCTTCTCTGTCCATCTGCAGTGACTCTGACGTCATCATCAGCCCCAAAGGCAGATGGTGTGCACAGCCTCCTCCGTCAGATTCCCAGGTGCTTATGGTTTAATCCCGAGCGTCTGTAAGAACAAATCTCCTACATTGTCCTTCATGATTCTGCTTGCTGGCTGATAGAACGCGAGAGCCAGCTCATCATCACAGACTTAGGATAATGTGGCTATCGACAGCTAAAAGCTTTTAACTAGAAATTTTCCCGTCGGCTTGTTGTCTTTGAGTGAGGCTCATTGTAGGGTCGTTGACCAAGTGATAAGACCAGGCATCCTTAGCGCTCCCTGCTCTGCTTGCTTTCTCCATTCTCCACAGAGGCTCTGAAGCGTCTGCTCCACTGACCCCATTCCCAGCACATCCTGCTCCTCAGAGTCAGGTCCAGCCGATGCAAACTCTCACATCCCAGACCGTCCCTGTGGTGGCTTCTTTCATTCGCTCATGTCTGAGCAGTAAGTCTTTTCCTTTGCCGCACTGCCTCTCTTTGGGCACACAAGCCCATCTCCTCTTCCTTATTCTTGCGTTCCTCCTTTTTCTCTCTGGTGTTTCATTCTTTTGCTTCCCACAGACTCCTTCCCCTTACCTTAAACACTCAGGGGTCACCCACTACATTTCTTAGGGTGCCTTCCGTTGATGCTTTCTATACACCCCCCAGCAACTCATCCTTTCTCTTTGTCCAGTGTAGAACTAATACCTCTTACCTTCAAAGCAGTTTCACCCCCACCTTCTGTGTCAGAGGTTCTCAGTCACTCCATAGTGTGACCCAGGTCAGTGGGGACCGGGTTCCCTATATGCTCACCCATCTCATGGCCACACTGTGTGGGTAAAGACTGCTATCCCAGAGCAGTTAGAGAATGCTGACAGGAAAAGATAGGCAGACTGGCCTTCTTAAAAAACCTGAAAGCTTCTAGAAAAATAGATTCTTTCTCTATTAAATTAACAAATTAAACAAATTAGTATCTCACAATGTGAAAAGATTGTCATTAATTACTAATGATGAAACAGATAAGTATAATTCCTTGGGAATACAGCAAAGCCAAGAAGAGTCCAGGGAATAAAAGTGTCCATACCACTTAAACACTATTTCTGCTTCCAGAAATCTCTCTTAAGGAAGACACTCAAGCGTTGAAACACAGTAAGTACAAAAAAATGCTCACGCCAGGGTTCCAATGATGAGAAATTGGAAACGACTGAAAGGAAGCAAGAGAGGACCAAGGAAGGCTCTCTGAGCCTCGCCCCTCAACAGGCACACACACACCCGCAGGTCCAACTTGTGGCAGGCTGAGGCAGGAGGATTACAAGCTTGAGGCCAGTCTGGGTATACTGTTTCTGAAAGGAAAATAAGAAAACATGGTCAGGACACTAAGGTGCAAACTGAAAGGTAGACGTGAAGATCAGGATGTGAAGAAAATACTTAGGAGACAACACATGGGAAAAAGCAAGACACAGTTATAATTATAATGCAGGGAAAGTTGGTTCAGGTCAAATCTGGTTTAAACTAGAGATAAGGCTCTCTGCAAGTGTCATAATTTCACATTTAGACAGCAAGTCCCAAATATGAACCTGGGGATTTAGACAGATAGGCTTAGGCTTCTCCCTCCCTCCTCCCTCCCTCCCTCCTCCCTCCCTCCCTCTCTTCATTCCCCCTCCTCCCCTTCTCCCTCCCTCCTCCCTCCCTTCCTACTTCCCTCCCTCCCTTCTTCCCTCCTCTCCTCCCTTACCCCCCTCCTCTCTGTTGTTTGTTTAAACAGGACACTTTCTTCCAGACCTCTTTAAAATTTTCAGCTTGACTTTTGTTGACTTTTATTTTCAAATGCATTTGAAAACAAGACTAATGAGCTGTTTTGTCCTGGGCTGTCCTGATAGCTTGAATCTTGTAAACAGGCTCCAGATGACAGCACAGCCCCTCCAACTCAGTCCTTTTTAGGGAAGAGGCTCTCACTCCCCAGCCGCACTGGTTTATGGGTGTTTGACTCTCTGCCCTCACTTCAGTTTCAGCAGCAGTGTGATTTCTGCAGTGAATTTTCCCTGTGACAAAAGGAAGAAGGACTCATGCGTGGAGTCCAGGCTGAGGCTCGTGCGTGCAGTCCAGGCTGAGGCTCATGCGTGCAGTCCAGGCTGAGGCTCATGCGTGGAGTTCAGACTGATTCTAGACAGCACTCCTACAGGCTGCTGCTGCTGCTGTTGCTCTTAGCTCTGTCTTGGAGCTCTTGATCTGGACTTGATGATAGAAGAGACAATTATAAGTAAAACTATGGAACTACCCTTGAATGATAAATATACATCCTCAGCAAAGCTAAACATGTGTCTGATTGGGAATCCAAGGAAGATTGCCAGGCTGGAGTTATCACAGAGAAAGGAGCTTCAGTTGAGGAAATGCCTCCATGAGATCCAACTGTAAGGCATTTTCTCAGTTAGTGATCAAGGGGAAAAGGCCCCTTGTGGGTAGGAGCATCTCTGGACTGGTTCTATAAGAGAGCAGGCTGAGCAAGCCAGGGGAAGCAAGCCAGTAAAGAACATCCCTCCACAGCTCCTGCATCAGCTCCTGCTTTCTGAACTGCTTGAGTTCCTGTCCTGACTTCCTTTGGTGATGAACAGCAATGTGGAAGAGTAAGCTGAATAAACCCTTTTCTCCCCACTGCTTCTTGGTCATGATGTTTGTGCAGGAATAGAAACCCTGACTAAGACACCTGGCCTTTGCTTTGACTCAGGGTTTCATGCCCCCCGATGCTGGCCTCATGCAGCTGATGCTGGCCTTACACTCTTTTAAGCCTGAACTTCTGCTGTGCCATCCTCTAACTCCCAAGTGCTGAAATTGCAGACATGGACAACCGCATGCAGTTTTATGAGTTACTGGGGATCCTAGCAAGATTTCGTTACATGCTGAGAAGACTCTACCAACTAAGGCACAGCTCCAGTCCTTCCTTCACTTTACATAGGAGGAGATGAGCACCACACTAGAAACTAGACCACCAAGTGCCTCGCCCCCACACCAAGCTCAAAGGGCCATAGGGCTTGGAGAGGCTTATATTTTAATCAGGTACAGACATCATTTATTTATTTTATTTCCTACAGATATGCATTTAAGCTACACTGGAAAGTAGGACCATCCAGTAGGACCTGGATTTGAAGAAGTTGGAAAACACTCTTGATTGGGAGTTGGTCTCATGGCGTTCTTCACCTCACCACCCTCTCTCACTCTTTGCGCTCTCCACCGTGTTCCCTTTCTTCCCCCATGTCATTTCCTTTTCTTTCTGTCTCCCTACCCTTCATTCTCATCTCAGAAGCTCACAGGCAAATCTCAGAGTGATTAGGCCTGAAATTAGGCTGGGACCAAGAAGAGAGATGGTGCCAGGGGACAGACTGACCAGCGCAGGGGTGCATTGCTGTGGCGGGATGGAGTGGTCAGGGGCCCAGGCAGGAACTGAGGAAGCCTCTTGCTTGTCTTCCCCATCACCCTCCTCTCAGGCCTTTACTGGTAACTAGACTGTCTCTGAAGGAAGGAAGACCCTGGAAGCCATAGCTGTCTTGAAACCATCTCTTACATCAGCTCCAGACCCCGTCTCCCTGGTAAAGAAGTTTTTCTAAATGCCTAAATCTCCTAACTCTCCTGACTGGCCAGAAAGACCCAGAGCAGTCTCAAACACCCAGCCAGGCACCCACCCACTTGTAATTAGAGCCAGCTAGGCCTGGGTGATGTTGGCCTATGAATTTTTCTGCATTTCTCCTAGATGCAAACCCACCGTGCTTTGGAGCCACGTTCCGGCCGCCGCACTGCTGCTTTATGCTGTGTGTACGCTATCGTGTCCTGCTCACGCCAATGCTTGCAAAGGGGCCTAAAGTAGTCTGGAATACCAGGTGGGTCCCTGCTCCAGAGTTAAACTGATCATGCTATTTCCTCCCCACTTAAATGGGGCGGGGGGTTCTTCCAATAGCAAACCCTGATGCCATCTGAACTGTGTCCTGAAGAACTGGCTGGCAAGGAATTGGAACCAGCTCTTAAGGGAGGGGCTCTGACATTGTGGTCACCAGTTCTACAAAATGGTGTTGAGCAGAAGCTCAGGTTGCCATGAGACCAGAAGGTGACCTTGGTATACATGTCAGCCCTTGGGACTGGTACCAAGAGGGAGCATACTCAGAACCATCTTCTTCAGCCTCTAGGAACAGCGTGGGCTTCTCCATACCACGCTGTGGACAAGGAGACAAGTCAAGGATCTGGCTGGCTGGCTGGTGACCAGAATGGTACCTTATATCACAAAGATAACTTGGGAACCATGGACCAGAACCATGCCTTTGACTTGGGAGCTCACTGGAAATGCCAGACTCAAGCCATACCTCAGCCACAGAAACTGCCTACAGTAAGACCCCAGGTGATCGATGCTAGTGTTCCAGAAACTCAGTTGTAGAGCTATGCACTGCTAATTCACACAAAGTCCTCGTCTGAGGGAGACAGAGAGAGTGACTTACCTAAGGAGCAGAGCTAAAACTAGACATTTCTCTGAAAAAAAAATTCCTTTTTAGTTTTAACTACAATTTAAGTTTGTCATCTACCAGAGTTAATGATTTTCACATTCTTGTGCAACAGATTTTCATGGACTTATTTTTATTTTATTTTATTTTTTTTTAACAGTGCTGGGAGTTAAATTCGGGATGTGTACATGCTGGGCCTGTGCGCCACCACTGAGCTGTACCTCCAGTTCTAAAAAAAAGGGGCTGGTGAGATGGCTCAGCGGGTAAGAGCACCCGACTGCTCTTCCGAAGGTGATAAGTTCAAATCCCAGCATCCACATGGTGGCTCACAACCATCCGTAACGAGATCTGGCGCCCTCTTCTGGAGGGTCTGAAGACAGCTACAGTGTACTTACATATATTAAATAAAATAAATCTTTAAAAAAAATAAATAAATAAAAAAAAGAAAAAAAAATTTCTCAACTGTTGTTAGTTTGGAGGGCTTTCTAGTGCAACACTTTGCCTGTGGCAACAGTCAGGAGAGACTTGTGGCAGTGGATGCTTCTCTCAAAGTGCTTTCTCTCTCTTTCTCTTTCTCTCTCTCTCTCTTTCTGTGTGTGTATGTGTGTGTGTGTGTGTGTGTATATGGGTGAGTTGTGTGTATGGGGTGTGTGTGTGTGTGTGTGTGTGTGTGTGTGTGTGTGTGTGTGTGTGTGTGTGTGTGTGTGTGTGTGTGTGTGTGTGTGTGTGTGTGTGTGTGTGTGTGTGTGTGTGTGTGTGTGTGTGTGTGTGTGTGTGTGTGTGTGTGTGTGTGTGTGTGTGTGTGTAGCGCATCAGGTTCCCCAAGGCTGCAGTTACAGGCAGTTGTGTGCTCCCTGACATGGGTGCTAGGAACCTGACTCAGGTTCTTTGCAAGAACTCCTAACAGCTGAGCGATCTCTCCAGCTCCATAGCGGTTGCTGTACTCCACTCTTGCCATGGGCTTAGTGTTGTTCCCATTGAGTGGGGATATTTATTTTTCGTACTTTTAATCAGGTAAGGGATAGAACACTGAAAACAGCTAGTAAATTCAGGAGCCGAGTTCCCGGCATGGAGAGCTGGATCTGGACTTCCCAGTAGCAACTGAGAAATGAGGATATGAGTGAATCTGCCGAGGACGAGACAACTATCTTCAGGTCAATGCTGAGGAGTAAGGCTGAGCTGAGCGTGTCTGAATTCTTCACACTGCAACCACAAAGCTCGGGCTCAAGAAGGCGAATCTGAGTTACAAAAACATCACCTAAAGAAACTCCTACAACGCTTCGAGGATGTTTATGGTTTTCTCAGATTACATCCATCACTGTCTTTGACCACGTGTGGCCTAGAGGCCACAGGCTGGAAATGCCTGATCTTTAGAGCAGTTTCCAGACATGAGGTTTTAGGAATCAAAATTTTTTCCTTCACTTCTATTGGGGATGGGGGTAGGGTGCCTGTGATTTAGGATTAGAAACTGTGTGTGTGTTTCCTCACAGGCTAGATTGAAAGAAGGAATCAGTTTTGCTATTAATGAAACACACCAAGTTGTGTCCAAATCTCCCACCTGGCTTACTTGTCGGCCTCAGCCCTACCTTTGGGTGGTGTCCTAAGGTAACTGTCAGCATGGCTTGCCTACAGAACTCGTGAGTAATTCAAACTCGGCTCTTCCAGCTATAGCACACCTCCTCCTCAGTTCAGCTAACAAGAAGATACCTTTAAAGCAGAGAAGGTGATTTGGCCTGGAGGAGCTTCCTGGAGACCCCGTCCCATAGAACTTGTTAACTGCAAACAGATCAAAACCATATGGCACTCAGCGAACTTCCCCCAGAATGTGCCAGATTAATAATCTAGGGAATTGCTCTTTTCAAAACATTTGGGGCTTATTAGCAAATCCAAGACATCTAGATCCATTCTGAAACGTATTGTTAGACCAGCGGTGGACTTGAGGGTCAAAGGGAAGCATCTTTGCTCCCCCATTAATGATTATTCTCTAAGTGTATTATTTAGTAACTAAGACCCACACAGGGTCTGATCGGGCTGAGGTCTAGAAGACACCTCACCAGCTACGCCTCCGTGTGAGTGAGGTCCCAGCAAATACTGCATCAGGCACATTGGGGAGGAACACACCCTCTCTGCTTCTATTTTCAGAAAATTAATGAACGATTTCAGTTATGGCAAAACAGCCCTGTAGAGCAAGGGTCAGTTTGCTCTTTTAATCAAGAAGCTTTGCCAAATATTTACTAAAATAGGGCAGAGTCCTTGTAAAAGTATAAATAGTTTTGTTTCTTATTTAAAATAAAAAAGGTCCCTAGCACCTTATATGGTCTGCTCCTTTGATAGCACTCAAGTGTTTCTATAGCAGGATTTCCATTGTGGCCTCTGTTAAGAGAAAAAAAGGGAAAGAAAGAAACAAAATCATAGCAAAAGGTCTGAGAAAAGTGATGCTTTGTGCTTAAAAAAGAAGAAGGAAAAAAGAAAGAAAGAAGACTGCAGATTAGGCTGGAGGACAGAGCCTGTGACAGCTCATATGGACACAGAAGCCATGGGCAGGGCTCAGTTAGGTGGTCCTGCAGTTGGCTCCTTTCTGATAGAACCTTAACTATTCTGTTGTCCCTCTCTCCTCGGTGTGACTCAGGGCTCCTTGTTCAGCTTCTCTAGTCATGGGAGTCTTAGGAATAGTCATGTGACCTGACGGTGCAGTGTTGAGAGCTCTGAGGAACCTGGAAGAGATTTTCCCGTTCCTAAGGAGAAGGAAGAAGGAGCAGATGACTCTTTCCTCAATTGCCACGGTGGGGTCTCCACCATCTTGCTTCCTGGAGAGAAAGAGGATTGGGCAAGGTGATTGTGGAATTCACCTGACTTTGCCTTTCTTGCTCTGTGAAATGATAACTTTCCTTAACTCAGTTTGAGAAGGTTAGTCCAGCTGCCTGCAGCCTTCAAACTGGCTTGATGCAGCTCCCACGCTCACATGAAGACTTCCCATCTGTCCTTCTCTTACACCACCCTGGAAACCTCGCACATCATTTTGCCAGAAAAGGCTTCCGAGAGGATGAAGTTTCCTTAAACACTACAACAAAAAGCTAACACATGGCCGATAGGTCTACACGGTGACTCTTTAAGGGTCATGGCCTACTTTATAGCCATTGCGCAAAGCAGAAGGACCAGAATGACTCGTGAAGACCTTTCTGTGGTAAAGACATGCATATCAGCAGCACTCGTGTTTCTGGGGCTGTTGAGTAGGTCCACCCACACTTGGTCACGTATACCACCTGTGACCAGTAAGACCAGTAAGATGGTGAGGGTTTGGCTTGGTGGTGCAAAGCTAAGATAATGGACTTTACCAGCTTAACCTTGAGGGAGAGCTCTGAGGAACGCCTCAGAAACAAGCTACAGATACCATGTGTGCTTGCCACTCCCAATCCCCAAACTGGGATCTTAAGTTTCAGAAAGAGCTCCTTTGCCCTGGGTGAAAAGGGCAAAGTATGGAATCTCCTAAGTATAACATGTTAATATTTGTGCTGTGCTTTTCCGGTGTTAACTTGATCTTAGGTTGCTCCTTGGCAGTGAGAGTCAGCCAACGTGATAAGGAGCAAATATACCTTTTACATTAGAATTTATTGTTTCTCCTTCATCGACTGTCTTTATGTAAAATATGCTAGAACCAGTACAAGGGTCAGGAAGAAATCTATTTTTTTTCTTTTTAAAGGTTTATCTTATATTTAGTTATGTGTGCATGTTTATTTGGGCATACGCATTTAAGAGCATTATATCCCTCTAGTACTGGTATTACGAGCATTTGTGTGCCATCCAACACGGGTGTTGGGAACCACACTTGGGTCCTCTTCAGCTCTGGCTCTTGGCCTCATTAACAGTATCAGGTTCTTTTTAAAAAGTGGTTGGAAACTCCTCTAACAACCCTGCCACTGTTGCCCCAGTGGGCATATCTTCCAAGCAGAAAGTTATTATAGCTCACAGCGGGAGTGCTGAAGTTAGACAGGTGTCAGGATAGACAGGCCCAGCAGAAAAATCTTCTATTATTCTGCCTAAAGAACATATCAATAAAATGACTCCTCCTGACATATTGCTATATGGCTATATAACCATAGACTAATGCCTCACTAGGTCTGCACCAGATATGCTTCTTCTTGCAGTAGGTGGTAATTAACACAGAGACCCACAACTAGATAATGTGCAGAGGGTGAGAGAATCCAGAGTGCTCAGCCCTGAATAGGGGTGTCTTTATTACACTCCCTCCAATCAAGGCTCGGGCATCTATGAAGAAAGGGGAGGGGCAGGAAGTGTGTAAGAGACTGAAGTGAGAATAATTTTAAGGACGCAGCATTTTCCAGACAGAAGAGAGCAGACTGTCATAGGAACTCACAGCAACTGTGGCAGCATGTCCAAGACCTGCACAAGCTTGAGCTGGACAAAATCCCAGCACACAGGAAGAGAGGCAGGCACAGTGTGTTACTATACTGGCTGGTGTGTGTGTGTGTGTGTGTGTGTGTGTGTGTGTGTGTGTGTCCTTGGCACAGCTGGAGTTATCATAGACAAAGAAGCCTCCCTTGAAGAAATGCCTCCATGAGATCCAGCTGTAAGGCATTTTTCTCAATTAGTGATCAAGGGTGGGAGGGCCATTCCTGGGCTGGTAGTCCTGGGTTCTACAAGAAGGCAAGCAGAGCAAGCCAGGGGAAGCAAGCTAGGAAATAACATCCCTCCATGGCCTCTGCATCAGCTCCTGCCTCCAAATTCCTACCCTGTGTCAGTTCCAGTCCTGACTTCCTTTGGTGATGAACAGCAGTATGGAAGTGTAAGCTGAATAAACCCTTTCCTCCCCAACTTGCTTCTTGGCCATGATGTTTTGTACAGGAATAGAAACCCTGACTAAGACACTCATCCTATCTTAAAAAAACAAAAAACAAAAAACTATTTTAAAAATCATAGCTGAAAAGAAAGGGAAAAGTTAGTTTCCCCAACCGAGTGTATCAACCACACTGCAGGGCAGACCCCGTGCTCAGGAGCAGTTGGACAACACAAATGGTTTCCATGATTTTAATGACTTTACTTTTTTTTAAGAGAGGGAAAGAACCTGAAGCTAGATGGGTAGGAAGCAGGAAGAGGGTTGGGAACAAAAAAAGAATATGATACACGTATACTGAATGAAATTCTTAGACAATAAATAAAAATTAAAGTATGCAATAGCATCAGTGCTCGTGGGCCCCGCTCCTGTTCTCTGAGTGTCCGGTGGAGTGAAGCGTGGGCCCCGCTCCTGTTCTCTGAGTGTCCGGTGGAGTGAAGCGTGGGCCCCGCTCCTGTTCTCTGAGTGTCCGGTGGAGTGAAGCGTTGGGTTTCCAGCTCTTCTTTAGTGATCGTGGGCCCCGCTCCTGTTCTCTGAGCGTCCGGTGAGTGAAGCATTGGGTTTCCAGCCCTTCTTTAGGTGATTCTGGATGTGTGCCGTGACTCGGGTTCTGAGTGGGTTCTGGTTTTAACTTTACCAGGAGCTCTATACCATTTCTGTAATACTTGCTCCATTTGTGTTGCTATCAAAGGTGAGTGTGTACTTCAGTTTTTCCAGGTCCTTCCAAACCCTGGCCAACACCCATCTTCCTTTTCTTTTTCCAGTCAGGGATCTCTCTGTGCCGCCAGGACACTCTTGCCTTAATGCCCCTGGTAACTGGAGGGCACACACACCTACTCTTTGTTTGATTGTAGGCATCCTGACAGCTGTGAGGCAGTTTTGATTTGCATTTCCCTGATCATTACCGACAGTGGACAGGTTTTCATACGTCCGTTGGTCACTTAGTACATCCTTTCTGGAGAAATGGCATTTCAAGCACTTAGCCTGTTTTTAAACTAGTCAATAGGGTTTGTTTGTTTTGTTGTTTTATTTGTTTGTTTGTTTGGTTGGTTGGTTGGTTGGTTTTTTGAGACAGGGTTTCTCTGTGTAGCCCTGGCTGTCCTGGAACTCACTCTGTAGACTAGGCTGGCCTCGAACTCAGAAATCTGCCTGCCTCTGCCTCCCAAGTGCTGGGATCAAAGGTGTGCGCCACCACTGCCCGGCTTTTTTTCCTTTTCTTATTGAGTTGTTTGAATTTCTCATATATTTTGGAAATTGACTTCTTGTCATGCCAATGACTTTAAGTTTTCACATTTGTATTTGTGAAGATAAGTACAGTGCCCTGGCTACCTTCTGGATATTTACACCCGTAGACAAATGCTGCCCTCACTCTTACTCAGAGAAGCCTTTTCACAAGAATGGTGGTGAACTCAGAAGCACATGGCTGGTCAGGTGCTGAGGATAAGTGACAGCTACAACACACTCAGTTCCAAATAGGATTTCTGTACCACCCCCTCTAAAGCTGACTCAGCATCTTGCAAGCATGACTCAGCATCTTGCAAGCACGACTCAGCCTATTCAATCCTGGTCTCACAGCACCTTGGCCACCTGCAAAGGGCCTGCACAAGACTGAACCAGTCAGCAGTCAACCACAGAGCAAGGAGAGATTCCCATGGCCCTACTCAGCCCTGCTGAACTATAGGCTCCTGACAGATTCAGTGGGGAGAAGACACTCTCCTCAGCTGTGTACTAACAAACCTGTCAGGCTTCGAGGAATAGTTTCAAACTCATGGCCACACAGACAGCCCATTATACACAGTGGCCACAAAGCAAATGAATGTAGGAAAGGATTTGCAGGGAGGAAGGGGAGGGTAACACAGGTAGGAGGGAGATAAAGATGACCGTAGTCAATATATGCACTCTCTATATACATGAAACTGTCATACAACAAATTTAATAAAGGATTTCTAAAAACAAAACAAACAAACCCAAAACCTCACAAATCACAAACCAAATGCCTGTGCCCCAGCAGTTAAAGCAGAAAGAGTCTCAGGTTGCTGTGACCTTCTGGCACACATGACCACGTTCTCTGGTGGAGCACTACTCAGAAAGAATTACTGCCCTATAAATGTAAGGAGACACTGAGAGTCCTTCCCTTCTCCTCTGTCCTGGAGAGGTACAGTGCCTTCCTTGTGTGCTGCTCTGCCCAGGATGACACAAACACTTCACCCCTTAGCACACACACCCTGACCCCAGTTTCACGACTTCTGGGATTCTGCCCTCTGATGTGAAATCCAACCCCAGGGCTCATGAGCTATGCTCTCCTGGGTTTTTGCCTATTGCTACAGCAGAAGGAAAGCAGGTCAGAGCCATAACACAAAAACACACCAGTTTCTTTTGCGGCGATCACATTCTCCAGGGCAGTCTTCACTTTGAAAAAAAAAAAAAAAAAAACGCTTTCCCGTATGTTATCTCATGAGAAATTCTTAATCCTGGTAGGGTTCTACAGACACAAAAGCAGGAGAGATGTAAAAGCTCAAATTACTTTCTCAAGCTTCTAGTCTGATGTAAGGCTGGCACTTGTGCACAGTCCCTTCACTCCAAATGTTCTGTGTTGGTTTTGTTCCACGCCCCTTTCTTGCCTTGCAGAAGCACAGGACCAAGGTCTGATGGCCATGAACACGGGCTGCGTCCAGTTCTGCCACTCACTAGTTTGGTGAACTTAGGAACGTTGCTAAGTCTCGGGGCTTGACTTGGCTTTCCCACCTATAAAACAGAAATGGTACTATGTACGTCACTGGGTTTGGAGCTAAATGTGTTGATGCAGGAAGAACATTAATCATAATGCTTGCAAAAAGCACAGGGCTCAAGGCTCCTCAGCGTGAAGCAGCTATCAAAAAGAAACCGGTCTTAGTTAAGAACGTAGAATGTGAAGCTCACACTCTTGTTAATTGTGTGGATTTAAAGTGGCTTATGAGCTTGTTTTCTGTCTCCCTAAATCAAGGCAATTGGGGTACAGTAAGAAAAGTCCTAAGAATCATTCTATATGATCTCTGAGTTTCATATAAGGTTCTCCGTTGTCTGGGGAATAAGCAGGTGTGTGTGTGTGTGTGTGTGTGTGTGTGTGTGTGTGTGTGTGTGTGCATTTGCATGAGCATTCATGTGTGTGTGCATCTTTGTCTTTGAATGTGTGCATGTGCACTTGTGTGTGTACCAGTGTCTGTGTGTGTGTCTATCTGTGTGTGTCTGTGTGTGTTCCCTTGGTGTTTAGGGAGATGGATGAAGGGGGTGAAAGGGCTTCAGTATCACATTTATCATCATTTCCTTTAAGTTCACATTTACCCTACATCCAAGCCAAGCAGTTAGCAATGCAGATTAAAATGCAAAGGACATTTGGAAGTTGCCACAACTCTCTTGGAAAGCTTAAGAGCCCACAGACTAAGCTGCTGTTGATTTCATGGACTTAATTCTTGCATGGCCACAATATGATTTGTTAGTCAGATTTCTTGGGTTCATGGGTTTTGCTTAAAATACTGCAGGGAAAACAGTAATGATCATAAATATTTTGGGGGGGACAAACAAGTCAGCTGTAATACTCAGGCACCTGAAGGAACGTTAGTGAGACAGAAAGCCAGCTAGTGCTGAAGGAGCAGGACATTTAGAGGGGCGGAGCCACTTCAAGGGCCCCTGGGCCCCAGTCTCAATGCTTCTAAAGGAAACTATTTGCTGAAGGTACCACACAGAAACAAAATAAAGAGGCATTAGTAAAGATTCCTTCACAAGAAAGAGGAACACTCCTCCATTGCTGGTGGGATTGCAAGCTTGTACAACCACTCTGGAAATCAGTCTGGTGGTTCCTCAGAAAATTGGACATAGTACCAGAAGATCCAGCAATACATCTCCTGGGCATATACCCAGAAGATGTTCCAACTGGTAATAAGGACACATGCTCCATTATGTTCATAGCAGCCTTATTTATAATAGCCAGAATCTGGAAAGAACCCAGATGTCCCTCAACAGAGGAATGGATACAGAAAATATGGTACATTTACACAATGGAGCACTACTCAGCTATTAAAAACAATGAATTCATGAAATTCCTAGGCAAATGGATGGATCTGGAGGGTATCATCCTGAGTGAGGTAACCCAATCACAAAAGAACTCACATAATATGCACTCACTGATAAATGGATATTAGCCCAGAAACTTAGACTATCCAAGATACAATTTGCAAAATGCAAGAAAATCAAGAAGAAGGAAGACCAAAGCTTGGATACTTCATTCCTCCTTAGACTAGGGAACAAAATACCCATGTAAGAAGTTACAGAGACAAAGTTTGGAGATGAGACAGAAAGAAGGACCATGCAGAGACTGCCCCATCCAGGTATCGATACCATAATCAACCACCAAACACAGACACAATTGCATATGCCAGCAAGATTTTGCTGACAGGACCCTGATATAGCTGCCTCTTGTGAGGCTATGCCAGTGCCTGGCAAATACAGAAGTGGATGCTCACAGTCATCTATTGGATGGAACACATGGCCCCCAATGGAGGAGCTAGAGAAAGTACCCAAGGAGCTGAAGGGGGTCTGTAAATCTATAGGAGGAACAGCAATATGAACTAACCAGTACCCCCTAAACTCGTGTCTCTAGATGCATATGTAGCAGAAGATGGCCTAATCGGCCATCACTGGGAGGAGAGGCCCTTGGTTTTGCAAAGATTATATGCCCCAATACAGGGGACTACCAGGGCCAGGAAGCGGGAGTGGGTGGATTGGGGAGCAGGGCAGGGGGAGGGTACAAGGGACTTTGGGGATAGCATTTGAATTGTAAATGAAGAAAATATCTAATAAAAATTGTAAATAATAATAATAGTAATAAGATTCTTTCACAGGGCAACAGTGATCACTGAAGGCCTGCCTCAAGACCCAGGTCCTTCTTGCCCAGGGGGTGCATGGCTGAGTTCCCAGAGATAAAGCCGTTTCAGAGCTCAGCTCTTTCTGGGTTGGGTGGTGTGTGTGTGTGTGTGTGTGTGTGTGTGTGTGTGTGTGTGTGTGTGTAAGGGGCGGGTCTCTGCTGGAAGGGGCGGGTCTCTGCTGGAAGGGGCGGGTCTCTGCTGGAAGGGGTGGGGCTCTGCTGGAGCATCATCAGTTCAGTCTTTCCTGTCAACACCTACCTTCCCTTCCTCCAAAGCTCAGGCCCAGAAAGGGTTATAGGACCCTAGTGTGACTCCCTCCTTCCTCCTGTGGCAGAGCTTTCTTTGGACACTATCCTTGTTACCTCTTCTGATAACGTGGAGTCCCATGTAGCTCCTGCATTAGAGGACAGCCACCTTGTAAAAGGTTCTCGTCTCTCCCTTCTGGGGTAGTGACTGTCCAAGGTCTTAAGATGTAAGTAGGAGGGACCAAAGGAAGCCCACTTAGACTCCTTCTCCCAGTCTCATCCTACAGAAGACTACATGGTCACTTTAAAGAACACTCCTGCTGAAAGAAATCCTAACTTCCACCCAAACAAATGCCCCATTGCATTCAAAGTTCTGTGTACTGGGCTGGGGAGCAGCAAGAACATAAAGATTTGTGTTCCATCCCCTGTGCCCTCAGTAGAAACCCAGATGTGGTAGCATGCTCCTGGAATCCTGTCACCAGGGAAGAGACAAGCACATCACTGCACTTCATGCCTGGCCTACACAAACTCACACACACACACACACATATACACACACACATACACACACTCACACACGCATACAAACACACACACACTCACACACACACATCCATACACATATATACACATACATATATACACACTCACACACACATACACACACACACACTCATAACAGGTACCTATAGCAAGGCTTTCTCCTTTTGGTTTAACACACTGATGTCTTCAGTAGTGCTCTGAAAGTCAGCTCCACTAAAGGCTACATAATCACCTGAGGTATATGTTAAAACGCAGAGTCCTAGATCCTCTCCCTGGCCTAGTGGCTCAGAAGCCCCGATGATATATCCAGAAATGGGCATTTCATCTATTGATCCTGATCCATACCAAAGTTGACCGTGATCAATGAGGCTTGCCAATAAGTATTCACCCATTCAGTTCCTGAAGACTTGTTGAGAAATAGTTATGCATCAGGAATGTTTTCTGCTCTGGAAACTTGGGATGGGAGGAGGGGTAAGTAGACACCCAGAGAGGCACACCTTCCCCTGGGGGAGGCAAATGACACAGTAAAGAGACACTGCTGTGGTCTGGATACAAAAATATGCTCTCAGGGATTCATGTGCTGAAGAAAGCTTGGTCCCTGATGCAGTGTGCAGAGGCAGAGAAGTGAGTGGGTCAGGACTCTGATTTAATCAATGGATTAATCCATTGATAGATCCATAATTGGTTTTGCTTTTGAGACAGGTATAGCCAGCTTGCTATGTATTGAAGGATATCCTTAAACCTCTGATTTTCCTGGCTCTTCCTACCAATGCTGGGATTATATAAGCCTTTGCCTCCTTATTCTGACTTATGCAGGGCTGGGGATCAAACCCAGGCTTCAGGCATGCTAGAAGAGCATTTTGCCAACTGAGCCCCACCCAAGTTCTAGATTCATGTTCACGTGGGCCACTCAGAGTGGTGAGAGAGATGAAGCTTGGTTAGAGAAAGCAGAGCTCTGGAGAAAAACTTTGAAGGTCGGATCTTGTCCTTGGCTTTTCCCGCTTCCTGTGTGCTTCCTCGGTGTGCAGCCACGGCACAAGCAGCTTTGCTTTACAGGCTATTCCCACCATCGTACTCTGCCCAGTGAGGACTCAGACATCTCCACCAGCCCTTAAGTTGTTTGTCTCAGGGAATTCTTCATAGTATCAGGAAGTAACGAGAGAAGCCATTCTAGTGTGAGGTAGTGACGAGTACGATGAGCAAAATAAAAATATATGAGCGTGGAGACCACAAGACAGCCTTGCTTCCTGGAAGGATGACTGCCAGGTAGTAACGGGCAAGCACCTACACAAACGGAACAGCCCGTGCAAAGGCCCCAAGACAGGGAAGATGACCGACGGGGTTGAAATGTGGGGAGCCAGAGGGAGTCGGGGACCGAGGCGTACAGCTCTCGGACTGCAGAGCTTGTGGTCCACGGAAAGCCCTTAGAGGACTCTGCTCTTCCTCTAGAGTCATGAACCACGAAGGGATTTTCTACACAGAGGAAGAATATCCGTGCTCCATATCCGGCTGGAACAAGGATCTGCCTGCTCCGCTTGCTCTGTGTCCTGCCTCTCCTGTTCCCATTCAGTTCTGTGGCTGCTAAGAGACCTTGGTTCAAGTTAGCAAGAGTCGCTTCAGGACACAGATCCTGCCATTTGTAGCCTTTGTCTACGGATGAGGCATGAAGTACGGTTGTACCAGGAAGCATTCGCGAGCCCCACAAGACCAACCTGGAGCAGACTCCGATACAATAGCATTAGGATCTCGTTATTCCAAGTTCGAGCCTGGGCTTACTCATTACCAACCCGCAGGACAGTTTGGTGACACAGCCCTGAAATCTCATCGGGACAAAGTTTTATAGGAAATAGCTAGCAAAAGGTGGAGGTTTCTAGTCTGACAAGCGTCTAATGAGGGGGTGGGTTATGGTGCCCTTTAACATAATTGGGTGGTGCCGGGAACCAAAACATAAACTTGACTTCTGTTTTCCTCCTGATTGGTGGTTGTTAGAAAGTGATGTGTCAGGAGCAGGCTTATAACCCGAGGGTGCAGATTTGTTGGAGAATAATCTGGAAACTGGTGCTAGATGCAGGCGTTGTTGTGGGGTAACCTGGAACCTGGTACTAGGTACCAGCCTGTTAACTCAAGTTCAACCTTAGGCCAGGTTCTCTAAGATAGAGTCTAAACCCCAAAGATCGGGTCCCTCAGTACCATCTCATTCAGTTCTGAGGCAGGCTAAGTGGCCATCCCCTGGTGTTTTCCTGTGAGAACTGCAGCTTAGGGATTACACAGTTTGGAAGCTGGAAAGGAGGCTAATTTTAATCGGATTTCTGATTTTTAATCAACATCTCCCACCATCTTCCCTGACCCAGCTACCAAGCTTCCCTGTATCCCTGTAGGAAAAATCAAGCACAAAGAACACAGAAGAGTTCATAAGGAAACGAAGGGGAGCTGACTTTGGACAGCCAGGAAAGGTGAAAGCAAACACTCCTATCACAGAACCCTGCGTTTTCAGATGAACCTGAGGCATCCTTTTACTAAAGTCCTGTGTACTGGACTGTGAGTCACACAAGCCCAGAAAAGCTCCCCAACCACACGAAGCTGAATTCATACAATCCCAGCCTGTTTGCTCCCTCTGCCTCAGCTGGATCTGACCACAGCTACATCCTGTTCTGTGAACCACAACTCAAAGTTGCTTCCAAACCTGCTTATTTTTCCCTCCTTCAAGCTGTCCTTTGTATTTTTAGGGAGTTATCTCCTGACACAGCACCTGAGGTTGGGAAGCACAGTCTCTGGTTTTTCTATTATCTGGGAGGTTGCAGAGAGCCCCGACCAGAAGCCACTCACCTCCACACACCAAAAGACAAGACTGTGTGAATGTGTGTGCATGTGTGTAGGACAAAGGACAACCCTGGTGTCAGTTCTCAGGACACTAACAACCTTGTTTATTGAGACAGGATGTTCTGGAGTTTACCGGTCAGGCTAGGCTGGTGGATCATCAAGACACTGGGCTGTGGTATGGGTTTCTGCCTCCAGAGTGCACATCAGCTTCTTCCTTCCTTCCTTCCTTCCTTCCTTCCTTCCTTCCTTCCTTCCTTCCTTCCTTCCTTCCTTCTTTCCTTCCTTCCTTTCTTTCTTCTTCTTCTTTTTTTTTTTAATGTTTCCAGGACTTGCACCTCATGTTTGCAGCCAATGGAAACCTTTCTCTAGTCCAAGGCAACTTTTGTATAACATTCTGTAGGTAGCCATAGTCAGCCAGAGGCTGTCTAATCTGAAGGCATGGGATATGAGCTGATAGTTTAAAATTTAAAGTAACAGGAGCCGTTAATTGGTAAATTAGCATAATGAGCGGAAAAATCACCAGGAAGTATTTACCTTTACTAACACAGTAGATTATTAGTCATCCAATCACCCACCCCTAAATCTAATCCCTCAAATTCTGAATTAAATAAACTGCAGATATTTATGTTTAACTTACCCAGATGTCAGTAAGGATTTGGAACTGCCCGACAGCTGGTCCGAGAGAACTTTCTCTTTATTTATTATTTTTTAATCTATAAAGAAGACAAAGGTGAGGGAGGGGCGGGTGGGAACCCGGCTGACCTGGAGCCAGCTGTGTTTCTTCTTCAGGAAGGGCCGCTGAGGAGGCGATAGCTTGTTTAATCTCAGAAATGTAAACAGAAGGAAGCTTGTCACAATTAAGTTAGAGTTTAAGCGCTAATTAAGTCTGATGCCCTGTAACGGAGATTTAGATTTAGTAAATATTGATCCCAAGTGGCTCTCCATTTTTTACACATCTCACATTAATCTTAATGTAAACCAATGTACATGTAGTCTTCTTACAGTAAAAGCTGCTCATATCTTTATTCAAAGAGACATGAGATTGGAAACCACAAAGATTACATTTCCCAGGAATATATGTGAAAGACCACAGCGTTGGAACAGAGTTATCTGTATTTCTGCCAGATTGCTTGGGGCTGGTCAGAACACACAAGAGCAGTAGGAGATTGCTAAAAAAAAAAAAATCCTGCACACTATTAAACATAGAGAGGTGGGGGGGGGTGGAGAGAGAGAGGGAGAGGGAGAAAGAGAGGGAGAAGGAGAAAGAGAGGGAGAGAGAGATATACATAAACCAACCCAATGTGTTACAGACACCAGGGGTTTAAGATAGACTAGACTAACTGGAACTGTGTGTTACAAATATCTGAAAACAGGCAGTGGTGGGACACGCCTTTAGCCCCAGCATTGGGAGACAGATGCAGGAAAATCTGAGTTCAAGACCAGCCTGACTTCCTTCTGTGATGGACTGTGACTTCCTTCTGTGATGGACTGTGACTTCCTTCTGTGATGGACTGTGACTTCCTTCTGTGATGGACTGTGATGGGGACTAAGCTACTAAGCTATTTCCTCCCCAAGTTGTCTTGGGTGTTTCATCACAGCAGGAGAACCCCTTATCAAAGGAAGGTACAGCAGGACTTCACACTGGGTAGAATGAGTTTTTGGATTTGGGCCATCAGGTGGGTGGTAGAGTCTCTCCTGAAGTGGAAATCTTTGGGAGAAACAGTTCTGAAGGTGATTACAAAAACCTCCAAAACTTCCAGTGGGTGTCTGGGACAGCAGTTACGCATCCAAATAGGGTGTCAAATAAGCACTTGCATGTGTGTTCTGGAAGCTCAAGGAAGCTCAGGTTGAAAGAGAACAAGATTCGAGGGGCAGTCCTGATGTGAGCACTGTAGAGGAAAATCAAGAGAAGAGACACTCTTAATTAGGGGCTCACTTACAATATATTTAAATTTTTATTTTTACTGTTCATGTTTGCATATGTGTGTCAATGCGAGTATATGAATGCAGGTGCCCTGGGGCCAGAAAAGGTTGCCTGACTGTCAGATCCCCTGGATCTAGTTGCAGGTGGTTGTGTGTAGAGAGAATCTAAGCATCGCCTGTAGATAAAAAAGCTCGTGGCCAATGAGCTGAGGCAGGAAGTAGGAGGTGGGACAACTGGGAGGGAGAGAGGATTCTGGGAAATAGAGAGGATTCTGGGAAATAGTCAGAAACCCGAGAGATTCAACTTCAAATGCTGAGGAGACAGAGATCAGACGATGAGGAGAGGAAACCGGCCACGTAGCTGAATTCAGGTTAGAATAGAAGGGATAACTGAGTTACGAGCTAGTCGGAGAATAAGCCGAAGCTTAAAACCTAGGCATTTACTAATAAATAAGAATCTCAGAGTCGTTATTTCTGGGAACTAAGTGGTGGGAAGGAAAAGCCAGAAGTAACAGTTAGGAACAGTTCTATGCGGATGCTGGGATCCAAACTCGGGTCCTCTGCGAGAGCAGGATGCACTGTTAACCGCTGAGCCACCTCTCCAGCATCTACAGAATCTTTACCACTTTGTACTTGTGGACTCCTAGAATAGAAAATGTACCCACATCTAAACATGAGCAGTCCAGGGCCGTGATATGAGTTTGAGTAATTGGCCTCAGAGTTATTTTTAAACTTTACAAATCAAGAGTTTACCGTAGCAATATTTTCACATCCAGTGTAGAGTCAGACATCTGGGGCTTACACGATAGTTACACCAGTTAACTAGCTGAATGATTTTACACAAATCAGTTACACAAGTCTCCTCTTTGAGGAGACCATTTAAGGTCAAACACCTAGGTCAATTCCTAGCTCACAGATCTCATAAGAGGAAGCCCTAGTTAAGTGAATAATGCATGTTCTCCCAGATGTTCAAACCTGGTAAGATGACACAGATAAGCTAAGGCATAGTGAGAAGACTGAGGTAAATAAGCCAAGAACCTCCTTCAGACACTGGAACCTTCCAAGCAGCAGGAGTCGGACCCTGCGAGCAGCTGAGCGTCAGTGCTTTAGAAGTGTTTCTTTGCTCATGAAGGACGTGGACTCCTTAGGACAGAAAGTTGGTTCAATCATGGTCCCTTCCTGCCTTTGCAGGAATCAGCCTTCCCTCCTGCCTGCCTCTTACCCACCTGTGTCTCCCTTCCTAACAGGAATCTTTTTTTTATTATTTCTTTTAATTAATTAACTAATTAATTGTATATAAGTACACCATTGATCTCTTCAGATACACCAGAAGAGGTTCAGATACACCAGAAGAGGGCATCAGACCACATTTCAGATGGTTGTGAGCCACCATGTGGTCGCTGGGAATTGAACTCAGGACCTCTGGAAGAGCAGTCAGTGCTCTTAACCACTGAGCCATCTCTCCAGCTCCCAACAGGAGTCTTACTCAGCTCCCCCAGGTTAGCACTTGGTTCTCACATGTTTCCCTGAATAAGCAGCTTCAGTTCAGTCACAAAGGCCATAGCGACCCAAAGACATACTGTTAAGTCCAGCTCTGACTACTGGGTTCAGATGCTGCTGGGTCACTCTGATATACAACCAGTCACTTGGCCTAGAGACCCTGAGCTCAAAGGCTCTGAGAGGATCAGGGTTGAAATCCCTCTTTTCGTGGCCAGCTCCTGTCTAGGGCATTGTGTGTAACTCATAGGTGTAGACTCCCTCTCCAAAGACAGCACAGGCTGCCGTCCTTGCTGGACTTGGCTGCTTGGGCCCCCAGCCTAATTCCCTCTGGATCCTAAGACATTACTTTCTATCTATCACAGCACACCAGCTGGAAAAGCCAAAGGATGAAACCTAAGCAGGGGACACCATGTACTTCCTGCCTTACGCTCGTCCCTCTGGCAGCCGGTCTTGATCCAGGGGCCAAGAGCAGAGCTCGGTGCATTGCTGAGCGCGTGGAACTCAGCCAGGGTTGGGCTACAAGGCAATGGTGATCCATAGCACCAGGCGAGGCGATGGGTGATGCACTGCCCCAGGAATTTATAGCTCAGGGAGGAGGGCAACAGCAAAACTCTGCAAATGTGAAATGCTGTCTGCTGAAGGCAGCAAACATCCCCTCTAATACAGCGTCTAACAGCCTTTTAAACGAACTAATTAAGATGATTGACTATTGGGCAGATTGACTGTCCTCTTATTGGTCTTGCCAGGTTTATTTTTACTTCTGATTCTGGTCTTGCTACTTTTCAACCCTGTGCTTGAAAATTCAGGAGTGTGGTATCCTTCTGGGCCAAGGAACGTAGGCCAAGCCTTGCTTTCTATCATCAGACAGAGCCAACAAGGATCTGTTCCTGGGTGGAGGTGGAGGAGGGACAGAGGTGGGTTTATTTCAAAGATAGGCTTAGACATTGGACCCTCTTCCCTTGTGCTGGCCTCTCCCTGGGCTTAGTGTCAGGTTTTATATTTACAATTTGAGTTCTTTTTCTTTAAAGGGGGTAGAAAGAACATGGCTTGAGGCCTCACTAAAGGTAGCTCTGTGTGTTAGAGGATGAGCAAGTTTTTGCTAACCCATCCTGGGTGGCTGAGAACTGAGCTAGGAATCCACACAGGGCATGGTCTCCATGGCAACAGCACCCAGAGCAATAGCCATGAATCACGTGACCCAGGTCTCAGCACTCCAGAGAGAAGTTTGCAACACTTTAAAAGTAAGGGAGTCGCCAAACAGGACAGCCTGAGCGAGCGGGGCGACCGGGCCGACTGGAGTGAGGGGGGGGGCGATCAGAGCAAGCGGGGCTGGGGGGGGGGGGTGGCCGGAGTGAGCAGAGCTGGCCGGAGCGTGCGGGGTTGACCGGAACAAGGGGAAAAAAAAAAAGTAAGGGAGTCTCTAAGCGAAGTGCTTTACAGTGGACTGTTGGAGCAACAGATTCTCACCAAGCAAGGCTGTGGGGCTCATGATATAATTCGGCTGGTAGGATGCCTGCCCAGCATGCACAAAGCATACACAAAGTTCAGTCTTCCAGCACCACATTTAACTGGGCAAGATGGTACATGTTTGCAATCCCAGAACTCAGGAGGTAGAAGCAGGATGATCAAGAGTTCAAAGTCATCCTCAGCTATATAGCCAGCTTGAGGGCTCCCTAGGATACATTAGAGACCCACTCCCAGGAAACAAGACCAAACCAGGCTATGGGGTGGTGCTGAACACCCACCCTCCTCTCACAGGAACCCTTGCCATGTCTCCACCAGACCTCCTCACCTGGGAGGCTTATGTTTCAGGTTCCCTGTTCCTTCTACAGTTTTGGCTGTCCCTGCTGTGGCGGTTTCTGCTGTGGGGGTGTCTGCGGCTTCTGTATTATCCCAGTCATTTCCCTAGGAAGCTTGCCAAATTCCTAGCTTCATGTTACCTGAGTGGGGAACAGGGAATGTAAATAGTATATAGATTCTGAACAACACTGTAAATGCTTTACAGACTGTGTGTTCCAGGGAGTAGCTGAGCCATAAAATCGAAATTAAAGCAACGTGTTTACAGAAATGTGCCAATTATAAAACCTCTGCTTTCTAAATGTAGCTTTTGTGATATGGGACTTTGGGTCCTCAGAGGGTGGCTCGCAGCTGGGAGAGGCAGGGGGTTCTCTGGTAGCCTTCTGTGAGTGCCTCAGCAAAACGTCTCGGTTCCATTCTCCGCAGCACCCTGGAGTGACTCTTCTTGTGGGCAATCGGTCCTCCCTGACTCGGTAATGACTTGGAGAGGACCCTTCCTATGTGTCCTTCCAGGATCGGGCAAGCGCCTCCCTGAGTGACAAGCACAGGGCTCTCAGCATCCTTCTCAGGATGCAGGTTGTAAACAAGATTGGTGGAGCACACCTGCGGCCATGGTGTGTAAATAACCCCCCCCCCCCCAGCAAACAGGACACGCTCGCAGAAAATGCCCTTGGGTTCACCATTCCCAGAACTAGAAATGGAAACCTTTCTCCTTCCTCCCTCTTCTTCCCTCCTTCCTGTTTCTACAGGAAGGCTCTGATCATTTCCTACTCTCTAATTCATTCTGCCCTGCTGTGGCTTGGCTTGGCTTGGCTAGTGGTGTAAAAGACAGGTCAGAAGGCACTCTCATTTCCACTGCTGCCCATAACAGGAGAAGGGGCAGCTGTGTGTGTGTATGTGAGAGACAGAGAGAGAGAGAGAGAGAGAGAGAGAGAGAGAGAGAGAGAGAGAGGGAGACAGAGAGACACACACAGAGAGACACACAGAGAGAAAGAAAGAGAGGAGAGGGGAAGGGGAGGGGAGGGGAGGAGAGGGGAAAGGGAGGGGAAAGGAAGAGAAGAGAGGAGAGGAGAGGAGAGGAGAGGAGAGGAGAGGAGAAGAGAGGAGGAGGGGAAGGGAGGAGAGGAAGAGGAGAGAGGGGAGGAGGGGAGAGAGGGGTAGTCTGGCCATCCTAGCTTTGAAATCTGACCTGGCCAACCTTAAGCATTCAGTCCCCTTGAGCTTCTAGCTCCTTCCACCAGTGGATAATGGAGAAACCTTTTGACGCTAGTATAGGACTTCAGGTCTAGGTGGTAGGTACCACTAAGTGGTAAGTTTATGTTTATCACTTACATGATTTGGAAAATTGTTTATTTACAAGAGTTCTGGAAGTTTAGGAAGAAACAACCTGGAGACGAGTTGTATAGGTTGGGTGGGCTTCTGATGGATGCAAGCTGGTGGCTCATAAATTAAACAGCATTTCAGGAACTGGCAAAAGTCACTCAGCGGGAGGCTCGGCTCACAGGCCTTTTGGACTAATCTTGGCTTGAGACTCACTGAAGACCAACCTATCAAGTTCATTCACTGTGAGCCAAATCATTTAATATTTGGTCATGATTGAGCATGCAAGAGCAGGAGTTCAGAATGTTTTCTTAGTAGACTGTGCATAATAAGAAAATCCCACCCTGTCTGGAGTATCTCTAGCAGTCATCCCCAAAGTGAAATACTTACATGGTACCGCATGGTCTTCAGAAGTACTGAAGTAGAGGGCCAGAGAGATTCTTGCAGAGGACCTGAGTTCAGTTCCCAGCACCCACCACATTAGACTGTAACTCCAGCTCCAGGGGATCCAACACCCTCTTCTGGCCCCTGCAGGCACCTGCACTCATGTACACACACACACACAATTTGAAAAGAAATGACGTAGGAAAGCTACAGGCATCTTTTTATGCCTTGATGTAATTTAGTTGTCCACCAAGGGTCTCCATGTGATGGTGTGAGAGCCAATGGATCCCTTTAAGAGACGTGAGGCCTAGTGGGAGCCCCATCGTGGATGTATCTGCCCACCTTCCACGGGAAACACAAGAGGGTTAACATAAAAACTGGAGGCTGGCTCCATCTGGTTCCCTGGCATTTTATCTCCAAATGTGAATGCTTGTCCCCAAGAGAGTTCCTGCCATCTCCATGGACCACGACAAGATGTAGCTGATAGGATCGTCACCAGACTGAGACTGGTCAATACAGGAGCCATGCCCTTGATCCTCCAAAACAGAACGAAGTAAACCTCTCATCTTCACAAAGTCAACTGCCTTGAGTAAATGCTCAAAAGCAACAAAAGTCCACCAAGAGTCCACNTTTTTTTGGATGTCTTTATATAGTAGACTGGCTTTTAACTAGGGGCAATTTTGCAATACCCCCACCCACCTGCAGGACACTTGGAAGTGTCTACAGGCATTTTGGTTATTACCAGTGGAGGGTGGCAGCCTCTGGCATCTCATGGGTAGAGGCCAGGACTACAACGCATAGAACAGATGCAGCACTCAGAAAGGGTTGTCTAACCTAAAATGGCAAGAATGCTGAGGTTCTTAAAAACAGGCTCTGTGGAGGTGCGTCTCCGAGGCAATCTCAAATCCCACCAGCTTGACAATGAAAGCCAATCACCACACACCCTTTCCAACTCCAGGCTACTCAAGTTGAAAACTGTCATCTCCCAAATCTGCTCTACACCCTCACCTCCTGGAAGTCCACCACTGAAGCTGGAATTTCCTCTTTCCCTCCTCTGAAGTCTTCATGGCCTGATCACACCCTACCCTGAGCTGAAGTTACCTGTGGCTGTGTCTTTCTCCCCCAACCTTCCTGTTAGAGGTACAGACTTCCTGTTTTATTCCTCGTAGCAAAGGACAGATAAAAATAGGAGTGAGCAGCCACACAGATTCCCGCAGGAACGCTGCCCCATTGTGAGCCAAACACTAGTCAAGCACAAGTCTGGGGACTCGTGCCCAAGCACATTCCTCCACCAGACGTCTCTTCCATACTCCATGTCTTTGACAAAGCCATTTTCCCCCTTTTATTCTTTGAGAAAACATCCCAGACATGTAGGATAAAGGTCACCCCATCAAGTAGAACAGTAACCAGCTGAATTTATGTCTCTGTCCCAAGCTCCACGAAGCCAAAGTGCACATAGGGCAGATGCAAGCATAAGAGGAGATTGTGGTGTGAAGGGCAGCAATGCAGAGAGCACTGAGACCCCTGCCCTCCGTGCAGCCAAGGGCACTGTCCAGTCTCTATGAGACCGTTGTTAAGGTCCATAAAGTGTCAAAGGAAAGTTCACATTTCCATGGAAGACCCAGAGGCCACGAAGAGAAACCAGGCAAGTCTGTGGGTCTTCTGTCTGACTCCTCTTTGTCAAAACCCACATATGGCCCTGTTTCATTCTGGTGGGTATCTGCATGTGTTCCTGGGTGGAGAGCGTATTGTGCAGCTGGCCCCTGAGTAATGATTCCGGCCTTCGACCATGTATGTCTCTAGACAGGGCTGCCTTCTGCTCTCAATTTCCAGTCTGGCAATAGAAACTGCGTATTCATCTCAAGTGCAGAGAGTTAAGGGCGTTGCCACGGCATTTTTCTCCCTTCCCACAAGACTCAGCCATGAGGGAAAGGTTTTGACTGAGTTTTTCTATGATGCAAATTCATGGCTGAGGTCAATACCAGTCTAGGGCCTAGTATATAGTAGGTGTTATGTTCAAACTTTGTATTATGGAAAGTTACTAGAACTTGGAAAGGGAAAGAATGCACGAGGAAGGTTTCAAACTCCAGAAAAAGGCGGCTCCAGCTACAGTTAAGGACTCACGGCTGTTACTACTTTATATTCCCCCACTTGCTTCCTTTCCCATCAGCCACACAAATTCCTCGTAAACAGTGTTATATGAGACTCTAAAAGAAGTCTCCCCTTAAAACATAGGTCTGATGTTATTATTATATCTAAAGACTAATTATAAACCCTTAGTATCATAAAATCTTAGTTCAAACTTTAAGTCAATTAAATGTTGTGATCTAAAAACAAAACAAAACAAACCAAATCTCCTTACTTGGTCCTATTTTCTGTGCCTCTGTCCCTCCTTTGGTATCATTTTAGTATTCTTTATCTTCTATTTTTCTATAAATTGCCAGCTGGATCTTTTTGAAAAAAGAAATTTTTTAAATTGTATGTGAGTGTTTTGCATACATGTATGTCTGTGTACCGTGTGCATGCCAGAGAAGGTTATGATACTGCCTGGAACTGGAGGCACAGCCCTTTGCAGACTGCCAGGTGGGGCCTCTGGAACAGCACTCGGTGCTCCTAACATCTTTCCAGCCCCAGGCTAATTGGATCTTGCTGTATGCCGCTGCTCTTATTATTTCTGGAAATCCTGCTGCAACGTGCTGACCTGTTCCTCCGTCAGCACGCAGCACCTGGCCTCTCTCTTTTGCAACACTAGCAACTATGGAGGGTCACATGTCCTAGATATACTGACTCATTAAAAGGTGAAAAAAATCATGATAATTTCCTAACTGGATCTTTACTTCTTGATTTTGAGCTGTAATCCTTAGAAGAAGAGAAGAGAAATGTCACATCTACACTTAGTCACCCTCTGTAATGGTTCTTCTAGGAGAGGTAGAATAAACGGTGGAGGTTTTGTTTGTTTTGCTTTTTTTTTTTTTAACTAATCAGTAGCATAATTTTAAAAAATCATATTCCTATAAAATTACAAATCATTTTCTTTTTAGAGTTGTCTCAAATTCAAGAGGTAAACTTTTTTTTTAACTCTGTCACAGTGGATATCAATATTGACAGACTGGTTCTCCTTGGCCAGTGAGAATCTGTATAGTCCTTCAACACAGTTCTTGCTGACTTTGACCCTGTTCTCATAATCTAGTGTGACAAAATGCAAGTTTCAGGGACATCTTTTATGCTCCCTTCTCTAAGTGTGGAACTGTGTTTCTCTAGAGTTTCTTATTTCTGTTAGAGGAAGTTGTTCTAGAAGTCACCATAGGCCCCAGTCTTTTCTGGAGGCTGAGCTGGAAGCATGTTTAGTTCTCGCCATAAAGCGTGAGTTCACACCATAAAGCGTGAGTTCACACCTACGAACAGTTCCAATCCTGCGTCTCCTCTTTCTTGTAACGTAGAAGATTGTGTTCAAAGACACCGGATGTGATACATCTTCACATAATTGGACAATTGTTCTAAGCACCCATGTGCACGCTTCTTGCAGAACAAAGTACCAGCTTTTGCACAATCTGACAATATAA
This sequence comes from Mus minutoides, assembly GCA_902729485.2. Classification (NCBI taxonomy): domain Eukaryota; kingdom Metazoa; phylum Chordata; class Mammalia; order Rodentia; family Muridae; genus Mus; species Mus minutoides. The sequence goes on along the minus strand of LR749689.1, from coordinate 2,095,782 downwards.
TTCTTGTGAAGTGGTTTTTGTAAGTTTCTCCTCTTGTACCTGGGGTTGAACCCAGGGCCTTGCAGATGCTGAGTGTTCTACCAATGGCCACTTCCTATTTGGAAATAGGGTCTCACTAAGTTTTCCAGGCGGCACTTGAACTTGCCATCCCCACCCCTGACTCAGCCTCCCACATAGCTGGAGTCTCAGGCCTGGACCAGGACACCAAGCCTTATTCCTGCCATCCTTGTCGACAGATGCACCCAGTGGGCCTGCAGGAGGTTGCAGTACCCTGGAATAGCTCTTCTCAGTGTGCTGTGTTATGTTAATCAGATGTAGGTTCAACTGCTTGGGTTATTTTTTATTATGCTTTTTTAAAATGTAAGTAGGTAGGAGGGACTGGAGAGACGGCTCAGCAGTTAGGAGTACTTGCTGCTCTGTCAGAATTTGATTCCCAGAACTCAATATCTGGCAGCTCACAGTTGCTGTAACTCCAGCTCCACGGGCCTCAGTGCCCTGTTCTGGCCTCTGTTGGTACCCACATGCATGGGCACAGACACACAAATACAAAATAAAATGTTTTATAGACAAAGATGCTTGCAGCCAACCATCAGACTGAGCACAGGGGCCCCAATGAAGGAATTAGGGGAAGGACTGAAGGTGCCAAAGGGGTTTGCAACCCCACAGGAAGAACTATATCAACCCACCAGAACCCCCACCCCAGAGCTCCCAGGGACTAAACCACCAAAGAATACACATGGAGGGACCATTGGCTCCAGCTGCATATATAACAGAGGATTGTCTTATCTGGCATCAATGGGAGGGGAGGCCCTTGGTCCTGTGAAGGCTCAATGCCCCCCAGCATAGGGGGGTGCTAGGGTGCTGAGGTGAGAGGGGTAGATAGGTCGGGAGACACCCTCATAGAAGCAGTGGGGAGGGAGATGGGATAGGGGGTTTGCAGAGGGGAAACTGGGAAGAGGGATAACATTTGAAATGTAAATAAATAAAATAACCAATAAACAAATAAAAAGAAAAAAGTAAAAAATTAAAGATTCTTTGTGTGTGTGTGAGAGAGAGAGACAGAGACAGAGACAGAGACCAAGATGAAGACCAGGTGTTGAGAACAGAACTCGGAGCCTCTGGAAAAGCAGTACGTGGTCCTAACCGCTCAGTCCTCTCTGAAACCCCCTTAATAAAATATTTTTAAAGTAAGTTTTTGGTGATTACATGAAACTTTACTGATTCTAAAGTCAAATTGCCAAATGCAGTTATAAAGGAGTCTAACTCCATTCTTATCTCAAGAACCCGTTTTCTTCTCTTACAGCTAATCATCTTTAATTATGTGGTTGATATTTCTGGGTTTCAGTTTTATAATGTCACACAATGGACACCGCTCCCTTCCTGTGTGTATACATGCACAAGTGTCTTACTGTCGGTTCTTTTGGATTATATCATAGGGCTTGCTCCATATTGATGCACAGATATTTCCTAGTCCTTCTTAGCATGTGTGGGTACAATAGTTTACTCTCCTGGTTCCTCAGTTAACAACGAAAACCACTAAAACTCTTGGAATGAGATTATATCATTAGATTGTAAAAAATGCTGGTTATTTTTTTTCTGAAAAAGTCATGGTTGTATGTTAAGATTTATACTTGAATTCTCTCTCTCTCACTCTCTCTTGTCAAAATAAGAGACTTGTAGCTATTCACAAAATTATGGATTTAGGTTTGATTAATCAAAATGACCTTGCTAAATACAGAATACTTTCTTCCTCTTAATTACTGCATTAAAGAGAGCTTACCATACTCTTCACCTCATAATCACGCTTCAATTACTAAAGCCAGGAGATTAGCACGGCATAATACTACCTCTAATCCTGGACTCGGTTCAGCTTTCCCCAGCCACCTCTCTGAAGGTAAAGGACACCACACATCCCACAGGGTCACATCCTTCAGTGTCTGTCATTTAAAAATGTTTCTCCTGCTTTGATTTTCATGAACTTGATATATTTGGTGATTAAAAATCAAGCCAATTACGTTGTACTGTGTGTTCCTCCATTCATGTTTATAGTAAGTTTTTATTAAGATAGGTCGTATTAATTCCGACTACGTTAGTGTTAGTCCCAGGACCTTGGTGGAGAAGGTGGGGCAGGATGAAGAGAAAGAAATATCTAGTAGAGAGGCCGGTTCTCTTTGTACATGTGCTTATCTCACTGCACACAAAGGAAGGGGACCTCTTTAACGGAGAGCCGGCCTGGGAAAGGAAGCCAATTCCCCCGGAAGCCCTGTAAGATAAGAAATCTGGGGCTCTGTAAACTCATTGGCTTCCGTGTCTTTTTACCTTCCTTAGTGTCCTCCTCAGTCTCAGATCATTTCAGGTTGGGGGGGGAGGGGTAAAAGTCCCTTAGGCTGAACCTTGGAAATGTGTCAAGACAGCTACTGCGTAAGAAACTGGGTTTCTCAGGTCTCTGGTATGGTAAGTCCATAGCAAGCACTTGAATGTCAGCAGCTGCTACCACACGGTTAAGAGCACGCCTTTCTCTGGCCATGGTCTGGTGCTCCATTCATCTCCCTCATCCCCCTGCTGTAGGAACACCCTCCTCCTCACCCTCCCCCCATTGACACTCGATGCCTCCTCAACAGGAGCTGAGTTTTTATTAGAGCAAGAGGAATGGTGTGTCCCTGTTTAGCATCGTGCTCCTAGGGCAGGAAACTGCTAGGTGAGGGCTCAGGTTGATGTGGGAGGAGTCAGGAGCCGCTGGGGCATCTGGAAGGAGAGCCCGGTGTACATCTGACTGAGGCCTTTGCACCTGCGCAGTCCACTCATCAAGGAAAACTCAAAGTGTTCTTCGCACAACAGCCTTTTGAGTTTCAGTTTGAGATTCAGAAGTCAATATTTGCTCATGGGAACTCTGCTTGCTTCCCCCCCCCCCCACTTCACCCCTGGGCCTTTAAAACTCCTTTCTGTCAGTGTCTAGCATAAGGAGCAACAGTCATCGAAAGTCCTAGAGCACCTCCCCTCCCCTCGAGCATTTTTAACCCTCTGGTGACTGGTATCCAGGTAAAGTCAGCGCTCTCTAGGTTTTCATTGATCATTTTATGAATAGGACAGATAGAAAACACAACATTGCCAGAGTGGCTTGTGGCTTTTGTCAGAGGGCTTAAATTTGAAAGCCCTCCTTGCCTTGTAAGGAGCCTTTTGAAAGACGATCCTTTTGAGACCCTGTGGTTCCAGAGGAAGTACTCAGCTTTAAGGGGAAATGCTGGCTCTGTCCCCTGGTCCCACAAGTGGACATGTGTCACAAACACACACATACACACCCTTTCACTGGCTCCTCTGCTTCCTGACCTAGCAATCAGATAATTCAGTGAAGGAAATGTTAAAGTAGTATCAAGCTGAATTTTGGAAAGTGATTTTCTGGCATAGCTCCCCCCATTAAGGCTAGCCTTTCTCTGGCCATGGTCTATCTTTGGTCTAAAGGCAGTGTCACCTGGGAGAATGGAGCCGACAAGAGACAGACTAAAGTCTCACGCAGTAGCCATCTTTACTCAAACATCGAGACAGTTTATACTCTGAGGGTTAAGAAGGTCACATGAGCAAAGTTCTCATGGGTTCAAGCTGCATGCAATCACAAGGACAAGCTGCTCCTGGCAAGTACATGTTTTTCTATAGATTCATATTTTTAAAAATTTAAACATTTAATTAAAAACTCCAGCATGCAACAATGAGTAATCTGAAGTAAACTCACTCCTATCCGCTAGCTACACTTGGGTGGAGCATGAAAACACATTCCAAGAACAATTCCAGGTTTGGAGAAACTGAGGTCACGGGACTCTTGTTGTCTTGGAGTGTTCTTGAAAGCACCCAGAGTTCTCCTCACGGGACTCTGTTCTCGGGCTATGTTCTGTCTGACAAGTACCAACACCCAATTTGGAAAAAAAAAAAAATTCCTACCAAATACAACAATGTAAGAGACGCTAAACAGTATGAGGGCAATCACAGAGCGAGGTAGAAACCACTGAGAGAGAAGCCAACACAATTTACAAATAGGCCCAGAGCCAGCAGCAAGTAGGTGGGTTTCATAGAGGGGGTGACTGGTGAACAGGACCAAAATATGAACAGGATTTAGGCTCCGGGACAAAGTGCTTTCCACGCAAATGTGAGCACTGAGGTTGGATCCATAGAACTCACATAAAGCCAGATGTGGAAGAGAATATCATTCATCCCACACTAATGCAAAGGGGGAAACCCAGGGGAAGCGCTGGTAGCTTGCTATCCAGCGAGCCTGACAGATGCAGTGAGAACAAAAGACTGCCCCAAACAAAGTGGACAGTGAGTGCTGACACCCAAGGCTGCCCTCTAACCCTGACACATGCGCGCACACACACACACATACACACACACACACACACACACACACACACACACACACACACACGAGTCATCATAAAAATGAACGGGATTTGCAGTTAAGAAGATAGAGCAGGCTGAGGGGCTGTGTTTACAAGAAGACTGTGAATCTTATGTAGGGCTTCAGTTGTCCGTCTTAATATTTATTACAATACAAGAAACAATGTTACTTCTCTTTTGCAGGTGAGGGACACAGGTTTAGACCCTGCTGGAGGCCTTCCAGCTGGGCAAAAGGAAGCTGTGGTGTTGTCTCCTGCAGTCCTACAGGTCATCATCAGAGCTGAGCTGGTCAATGTGGCAGCTACCAGCCACAGGCTCCTGGAAACGTGGCCCCTACCAATTGCCACAAGAGAAGAAGTACACAGCTGAGATGAGAGACTTTGCAAACAGAAAAAGAAAAAGAAAAAAAAAAAAACAGGCTAGTAAGGTAGCCCACTAGGTCAAGTGAATTCTGTCCCCAGGAACTATATCCCTGGGTTCACCGGCCAGTCAGCCTAGACTACTGGAAAGATCCAGTCTCACAAAAGGTGGACAGCACCTGAGAATTGACAGGAGGCATCCATACACAGGCAATCACATGTGCAATAGCACACACATGAACATGCACGCATACGAAATATCTCACTAGCAATGTTTATATTAATTGCATGTTAAAATGGTCATAGATTAGATACATTGAGTAAAATGTGTATGATCAAAGCTAATTCCAAGAATTTCAATGTTTTACCTTTTTGTAAAGGTTACAAAGTACACGTATGGCATATTTCTTTGAGGCAACACTGTTGGAGCCACCAGGCTCCGAAGCAACAGTGTGGGTAGCCGGTCCTGGGGACAAAGGAATAAATGTCTGCCGTTCTCTTTGCATTCTGCCTGTGGACTCTGACCTGTGCTCCCTCATGCGCTGTGCCTTGCGGTCACTCCTCACCGACCAGGCAGCTTGGAGTCAGAGCCTGCTTTTCCACTTCAGAGCAGCGAATGACTGTGGGTGTGACTCTGGCATGATGCTGACAGGTCTGTTTCTGAATATTACCCACAGGGAATTTAAACCACGTGTGCTTTCCCAAAGGGCTGAAGACTGAAATGCTAGGAACCTCTAGTGCTGAGGCAAGGCCTGGAGGAAGTAACTTCCGCCCTAAACCAGGCTCTGTGAGGCTGGTTTCCTTCTACACTAGACTTTGAGAGCACCAGGTGCTGGCCTGTACTGGCAAGCTTCTGACCACAGCCCAAGTCCTGAGCTCCAAACCCAGGACCTGCATGCTTTGCAATCTCCGTCTTCTGCTTCCGTGCCTTCTCTCCAGCTGCGCAGGGTCTGGCTTTTGTCAGCCCCTCTCACTTCTGAACATCAGTGCCTTCAGGCTCCCTATGACTGATTTAATTTTATTGTCTTGCACAGACCAGCTCAGCAGAGATATCATCTTTTCTCTAACTTCCTCAAGTAAAATGCATCCTCTTTGTCTTGTTGAAGAGCTGAGATCCCTGCTTGGTAATGGGCTCTGTGTGGATTGTGGAAGACGACTGTACTATCTGATCATCTATGATACATACACGCACACATGCACACTCACACACACACACACACCCTGACACAGTAGAACGCCCCTGTTGGAAGTCCCCCCAACCCCCCAGGGCTGCTGGTGCTGCCTGACTGTTAAGATGCAGGATTAGAAGAAGAAACTGGTGGCAATTTTCCCATTTTGTTTTATTTGTATTTGTTTCTTTAACTTCTGATAGAGCAGTTAGAAAAGAATACCACACAGGAGAGAAACCATGATACCTCCCTGGCCTGACACTGCAGTGAGGCCCAGTTCAGGGGAGGAGAACACTGGCTTTGCTCAAAGCTCTTTAAAATAAATTATTTAATATTCTCAGGCATTTGTCTGGCAGTGTGCCTGCCTGGTGCCAGGAGAGTCCAGAAGCAGGTGTTGGATCCCCTGGGACTGGAGTTACAGAGGGCTATGAGTGATAGTGTGGTTTCTGGATCTCAAACCCAGATCTTCCTCAGGAAGAGCAGTCAGTACTTGTAACCACTGACCCATCTCTCCAGCCTTGCTCAAAGGCTCAGAACATGTAGAACTGAATCTCCTGGCACTGGAGTCTCATACTCTGACATATGATGCAGGGGTTGGTCTATGTGGGGGAGGGGATTTCTGCCACAACCTGAGGTTCCTCCCTCAATTACCTGCTTCCCCCAATGGTCTCACTGTCTCATAAAATTCAGCAGATTATCATTATTATTAATCTTGTCATTGTTTTAGGAGACAGGCTGTCACACTGCAACCCAGGTTGATCTGGACATCAACACCAGACTTTGGTAATCTTGATGATTATCCTGTCTCAGGCTGCTAAATACTTGGATTACAAACAAGAACATCCACACCCTACTTTGTTCATTTGTGTCAATCCCCTGCTTCAGCCTTCTGAGTGCTAGGATTGAAGGCCTTGAGCAGGATCACCGTACCTAGCAGAAGAGGGAGGCTGGCTTTTTTTTCTCTTCACAGTGGTGGGGGTTAAACCCAAGCCCTTGTGAATACCAGGCAAGCATTCTACCTCCGAGCCATACCCACAGCCCTTTGAAACACTGTTTCCACTATATCTCAGAGCTTTGTGTATTAGACTTCCCTCATTTTGACACGGTTTGATGCCTGCCTTTCAAGCTGGCCACGGTTCTGCTGTGGTAGCATCTAGGGACTCAGACCCTATCTGCCTTGCCTGAGGCTGATTCAGACTATGGTGATTAGAACTGGGCTGGTATCTTGGACACGACAGGAGCACCTGGAGGATACCGGTAGGGCTTGTCTGTCAGGGGTCAAGGTTCATCACTTGCCAGCGGTGATGTCTCGGCCACTTGCTTTATCCCTTGGAAGCTGTCATGTTTGTTTTCCTGCCGCTGACCCTGCCCCACCCAGGTAGCATTGCCTTGGTATAGGAAAAAATGGTTGACCTCCCAGACACACCGTTACTTCCTCTGAGAAGCCTGCCCATGGCAGATATAATTTCACACAAAAACTCACCTATTTTCTTACAATCTGAAGGCAGACAGATTAACAGGATGATCTCTATTTTCTTCCTGATTGTGTATTTGTGGTTAGAACTAGGTTTTTGTGCAACGGAGAGAGGGAAACCTACTCTCTGCTCTGGAAACAATCATGGAATCTGCCCAGTAGCGAGCATGTATGGAAATGCACAGTGGAATGGCCACCTGGTAGCCGGCTCTTTTTTCATTTTATTTTTATTGTATATTAATGGACATTTTGCCCCCATGTCTGTCTGTGCACTATAGGTGTGGATTGCTCAAGGTTGCCAGAAAGGAGCATCAGATCTCCCAGGACTGAAGTCACTGTAAGTCCCGTGTGAGTGCTGGGGCCACAGCCAGGACTGTGACGGCTGCAGTGCTCATGACTGTTCATCCACCTCTCCAGCCTGTGATGGTCGCTTCTGTTATGGCATCTTCCTTCTTCTCTTCCTTTCCTCTCTCTTGCTCTCACATCTCCTAGTGAGAAACATATGATACAGGCACAGGGAGCCACTGACATGAGGTATAATGAGGACCCTTCATGTTTCAAAGGTTCCTAAGGAGACATGACAGATCTATGCACTGATGTTCTCAGGGGGCCAAATTCCTATACAGACTTGGAGGGAGCACATCAAGCACTCCCTTTGGTGTTGAGATGGGCAATAATGATCTTAGGAGGTCCCTGCCCTCATGAGTGGACCAGTGCCCAGGGGAGGACCAGAGGGGGCAGGGTAGCCCACTTGCCCCTTTCTTATCTGTCACACAAGAACACAGCATTCCGATTTCCTCCTGAAAGATGCTCTCCCAGAGGCAGAAAGGAGCACATTCCAAGCACAGAAGAAACATTGTATTGATCTTCTACTTCCAACTTGCAGAGCTAGAGAATACATTTCTGCTGCTTGCAAATTACCCAGTCTTGGATATTTGTGGGAGGGGATGGTATTGCAGCACACGGCCTCTGACAGATCTTCAAAGTGGTAGAGAATATCAGCTGGGAGCTCAATGGAGCGCTTCCACAGGCACGGGGCAGTAATCCGTGTGTCTCTCTGCCTGCCCTGCTCCTGGGGAGTAGAACTCAAGCTAGCCTTTCTTTTTGAATTATGTGAACACCTGGGTTTGGGATACGTCGTTAGACAATAAAGGGACCAGGTCAGGATGCTTGGTTTCTCCGATCCTGCAGTGTGATCAGCCATACGATGTTAAGCCACTTTCTGTGTGGAGAAACCAAGTGTGGCTGTATTTGCCTCATGGTTTTGTGAACTGGTCCTAGTGCAAACATCTAGGATGCTCATCCATATAAACAACTGGAATACAAGTGGTTTCAACCCTGGTCCACAGTTGTCAGTTGGTGACGGAGCAGATCCTAATGATCAAGTCAGAGCGTGAGGGTTCTGAGAGTTACAGAGTCAGAAACAGGCAGCAGAATGTACTTGAAATCTATTTTGTGTTTATAATGAGAAGTAAGATGCCCGTTCTTGGGGAGGGGGCACCTAAAGCAAGGGAGAGGCAGGAGAGACGGCTCCACAGTTAGGAGCACTGCCAGAGGCAGAGGGGCTGGAGAGACGGCTCCACAGTTAGGAGCACTGCCAGAGGCAGAGGGGCTGGAGAGAGGGCTCCACAGTTAGGAGCACTGCCAGAGGCAGAGGGGCTGGAGAGACGGCTCCACAGTTAGGAGCACTGCCAGAGGCAGAGGGGCTGGAGGGATGGCTCCACAGTTAGGAGCACTGCCAGAGGCAGAGGGGCTGGAGGGATGGCTCCACAGTTAGGAGCACTGCCAGAGGCAGAGGGGCTGGAGAGACGGCTCCACAGTTAGGAACACTGCCAGAGGCAGAGGGGCTGGAGAGATGGCTCCACAGTTAGGAACACTGCCAGAGGCAGAGGGGCTGGAGAGATGGCTCCACAGTTAGGAACACTGCGTTAGAACTCAGACTGAAAGCCCATGGTGGCTCACAACCATCGGTCATTCCAGTCCCAGGGGAGATCTGACGCCCTCTTCTGTCCTTGTTGGGCATTGCAAGCACATGGCGCACAGAGGTGCCTGTAGGCAAAGCAAACATTACACGTAAATTAAAAACAATAAAAACGACAGGGGGAGAGAGAGACACACACAGAGACAGAGACAGAGACAGAGACAGAGACAGAGACAGAGACAGAGACAGAGACAGAGAGAGTTGTACATACCAAACAGGCCTGAGGCAGTCTTGTCCCAGGAAGCTCAGAGGTAACACATGGTGTAATTCAGGCTGGCCTCCAACTTAGGATCCTCCTGCCTCAGCACCCCATGTTCTGGAACTATTGGCATGCACCATCACACCCAGATAAAATATATTCCATCTAGTGGAAACTGTGTGTGCTAAACCTTTTCACTGTAATAATTCTAAGGGTGTGTGATATCTTATATACAGTGTTTGCTACAGAGGCTTAAAGAAGCAAGTTCTGTTTCCAAAAGAGATGACGTCTTAGTCCCAGACCTGCTGTACCTGACCCAGCACCTCCAGTTCCTCCTGTTTCTGACCTGCATTATCAAGAAGTCACAGCACGTGGCAGGAGACTCTGCCCTGTGACCTGTATTCAGATAAACAGTTTGAACATTCTATCTGAAATGAGTGTGAAGACAGAGGGTGTGATCCTGAAGGAAGCTGCTATGATCAGAAGCTGTCCTGGTTAGCACTGTCAATTTGACACAGCCCAGCATCATCTGAGAGGGGAAAAGTTGAAGAAGAAGTTACAGCTCAAATAGGCCTGTGGGCATGTTTGCGGGGAGGTTGATTTGGGGAGGGCCCAACTCATTGTGGGAAGCCCCATGCCTCCACAGGTGGTCTGGGCTGTACAAGAAAGCAAGCTAAGTGTTAATGAGAGTTGGCGAGAACGTTGTGTTCCCTCCTCATGGTTTCTGCCCTCAAATTCCTGCTTGAGTTTTGGTCCTCTAAGAATAAACTTGGATGGCCACAAAACAAGAACTTCTTGAGGGGACTGAGGGACTCACACAACCCTATCTTTAGTAATAAATATAAGAAGCAACAGCTGAGTGTCTACTATGTGCCAACCACCCTACCAAGTGCTCCACCACCCTACCGAGTGCTCCACCACCCTACCGAGTGCTCCACCACCCTACCGAGTGCACCACCACCCTACCGAGTGCTTCACCACCCTACTGAGGGCTCCACCACCCTACCGAGGGCTCCACTACCCTACCGAGTGCTCCACCACCCTACCGAGTGCTCCACACATGTTTCGTGTAATTTCTCATAATGTGTGTCAAGTGAGGAAAGCGATACTGATTTCTAGTCAGAAAACATAGGCCAGGTATGAAAATTCAAATTTTTCTAATTAAGCTAATAAAATGTATTACAACTCAAAAAAAGTATACAACTCAGTATTGACATTTTTTTTTTAAAGATTTATTTTTATTTATTATATGTAAGTACACTGTAGCTGTCTTCAGACGCTCCAGAAGAGGGAGCCAGATCTTGTTACGGATGGTTGTGAGCCACCATGTGGTTGCTGGGATTTGAACTTATCACCTTCGGAAGAGCAGTCGGGTGCTCTTAACCGCTGAGCCATCTCACCAGCCCAGTATTGACATTTTTTAAGTCATCAAAATAATTTATAATAGTTAAATGCCCACATATCTTCTGAAGCTAAAAGTAATATGCACTCAATAGTTTTTAAAATCTGTTCGGAACATTAAACATGATAGAAGGAGAAAAAAATCTCTTATGAAGTCCTTTATGAAAGGAAATTGTGTAATGTTCCTGATTAGACAGAAACCGTTCCATCTCTGAGAGAGAATATGCAGCATAACTGTGGCTTCATAGAATGAACTGGGTAGTTGTTCCTTCTCTTTTTAGGTCTTTGAAGGTCTGATAGAATTCTGCACTAAAACCATCTGGTCCTGGACTTTTTTTGATTGGGAGACTTTTAATGAAGAATTCTATTTCTTTACGAGTTATGGGGCTATTTAGATGGTTTATCTGATCCTGATTTAATGTTGGTATTTGGTATATGTCTAGAAAATTGTCCATTTCATCCAGATTTTCCAGTTTTGTTGAATATAGGCTTTTGTAGAAGGATCTGACGATTATTTTTAATTTCCTCAGTTTCCATTGTTATGTCTTCTTTTTCATTTCTGATTTTATTTATTTGGATACTGTCTCTGTGTCCTCTGGTTAGTCTGGCTAAGGGTTTATCTATCTTGTTGATTTTCTCAAAGAACCAGCTCCTGGTTTTGTTAATTCTTTGTATAGTTCTTTTATTTTTCTACTTGGTTGATTTCAGCCCTGAGTTTGATTATTTCCTGCTGTCTACTCCTCTTGGGTTAATTTGCTTCCTTTTGTTCTAGAGCTTTCAAGTGTGCTGTCAAGCTGCTAATGTATGCTCTCTTTGGTTTCTTTTGGGAGGCAGTCAGAGCTATGAGTTTTCCTCTTAGCACTGCTTTCATTGTGTCCCATAAGTTTTGGTATGATGTTTCTTCATTTTCACTGAATTCTAAAAAGTCTTTAATTTATTTCTTTATATCTTCCTTGACCAAATTATCATTGAGTAAAGAGTTGTTCAGATTCCAAGTATATGTGGGCTTTCTATTGCTTTTGATGGTATTTAAGACCAGCCTTAGTCTGTGGTGTCTGATAGGATGCATGGGATTATTTCAATCTTCTTGTATCTGATGAGGCCTGTTTTGTGACCTATTACATGGTCAGTTTTGGAGAAGGTGCCATGAGGTGCTGAGAAGAAGGTATATCCTTTTGATTTAGGATGAAATGTTCTATAGATATCTGTTAAATTTGTTTGGTCCATAACTTCTGTTAGTTTCACTGTGTCTCTGTTTAGTTTGTGTTTCCATGATTTGTCCATTGATGAGAGTAGAGTGTTGAAGTCTACCACTATTATTGTGTGAGGTGCAATGTGTGCTTTGAGCTTTGGTAAAGTTTCTTTTATGAATGTAGGTGCCCTTGCATTTGGAGCATAGATGTTCAGAATTGAGAGTTCATCTTGGAAGATTTTTCCTTTGATGAGTATGAAGTGTCTTTCCTTATCCTTTTTGATAACTTTTGGTTGAAAGTTGATTTTATTCTATATTAGAATAGTTACTCCAGCTTGTTTCTTGGGATCATTTGCTTTGAAAATTGTTTCCCAGCCCTTTACTCTGAGGTAGTGTCTGTCTTTGACAATGAGGTGGGTTTCCTGTATGCAGCAAAATGTTGGGTCCTGTTTACGTAACCAGTCTGTTAGTCTATGTCTTTTTATTGGGGATTGAGTCCATTGGTGTTAAGAGATATTAAGAAATAGTGATTGTTGCTTCCTGTTATTTTTATGTTATTTTTATATTTGTGTGGCTATCTTCTTTTGGGTTTATTGAAAGATTACTTTCTTGCTTTTTCTAGAGTGTAGTTTCCCTCCTTGTGTTGGCATTTTCTATCTATTATCCTTTGTAGGCCTGGTTTTGTAGAAAGATATTGTGTAAATTTGGTTTTGTCATAGATTACCTTAGTTTCTCTATCTATGGTAATTGAGAGTTTTGCTGGGTATAGTATCCTGGGATGGCATTTGTGTTCTCTTAGAGTCTGTAGGACATATGCCCAGGATCTTCTAGCTCTCATAATCTCTGGTGAGAAGTTTAGTGTAATTCTGATAGGTCTGCCTTTATATGTTTGTACTGGCTAGTTTTGTGTCAACTTGACACAGCTGGGGTTATTACAGAGAAGCTTCAGTTGGGGAAGTACCTCCATGTGATCTAGCTGTGGGGTATTTTCTCAATTAGTGATCAAGGGGGAAAGGCCCCTTGTGGGTGGGACCATCTCTGGGCTGGCAGTCTTGGGTTCTATAAGAGAGCAGGCTGAGCAAGCCAGGGGAAGCAAGCCAGTAAAGAACATCCCTCCACAGCTTCTGCATCAGCTCCTGCTTCCTGACCTGCTTGAGTTCCAGTCCTGACTTCCTTCAGTGATGAACAGCAGTATGGATGTGTAAGCTGAATAAACCTTTCCTCCCCAACTGCTTCTTGGTCATGATGTTTGTAACCTTGTAACCTTGACTAAGACAACCTTTTTCCCTTACTGCTTTTAATATTCTTTCCTTGTTTTCTGCATTTAGTGTTTTGATTATTATGTGATGGGAGGTATTTCTTTTCTGGTCCAGTCTATTAGGAATTCTGTAGGCTTCTTTTATGTTTATGATCATCTCTTTCTTTAGTTTAGGAAAGTTTTCTTCTATAATTTTGTTGATGATCCTTTAAGTTGGGAGTCATTGCTCTCTTCTATACCTATTATCCTTAGGTTTGGTCTTCTCATTGTGCCCTGGATTTCCTGGATGTTTTGGGTTAGGAGCTTTTTGCATTTTCTTTGACTTTTATGTCAATGTTTTCGATGATATCTTCTGCACCTGAGATTCTCTCTTCTATCTCTTGTATTCTGTTGGTGCTGCTTGCATCTATGACTCTTGATCTCTTTCCTAGGTTTTCTCTCTCCAGGGTTGTCTCCCTTTGTGACTTCTTTATTGTTTCTATTTCCATTTTTAGATCCTGGATGGTTTTGCTTAATTCCTTCACCTGTTTGGTTGTGTTTTCCTGTAATTCTTTAAGGGATTTTTGTCTTTCCTCTTTAAGGGCTTCTAGTTGTTTACCTGTATTCTCCTGTATTTCTTTAAGGGACTTACTTATGTCCTTTTTAAAGTCCTCTATCATCATCATGAGCTGTGACTTTAAATCAGAGTCTTGCTTTTCTGGCGTGTTGGGGTATCCAGGGCTTCCTATGGTAGGAGAACTGGGTTCTGGTGATGCCAAGTAGCCTTGGTTTCTGTTGCTTATGTTCTTGCCCTTGCCTCTCATCATCTGGTTATCTCTGGTATTAGATGGTCTTGCTGTACTTGACTGTGGCTTGTCCCTTCTAGAAGCCTGTGTGTCAGTACTCTTGGGAGACCAGTTTTCTCTGGGAGGAATTTGGGTATAGAGAGCTGTGGCACAGGGTCAGCTGTGGGGTGCAGAGGGAAACCAGAAGAATCCTGTCCCAGTCTGTTCCTTGGTTCCTGTGCCCTGATAGTTCTGAGCAGGTCCCTCTTGGGCCAGGAATTTGAGCAAAAGTGGTGGTTTTACCTCTGCTCACAGGCATGTCCATATTCCTAGGAGATGACCTCTCTCTAGGCAGTATTTGGGTATGAAGCACTGTGGCACTGGATCAGCTCTGGGTGCAGACAGAAACTGGAAGGAAAAAAATCACATTTTTAACTACAATCTCTCCAATATAATGCTTTTAGAGTAGTGGGAGAAAGCAGCATTGAATAAGAAAGTAACCATATTTGAGGTGGTAGAAAGAAGAGCATGTCCCAGGATCTGTGTCCTGCTTCATTTCTACATAAAGCATTAGCATGGCTTCTGTTAGCTTGTAAATGTAGCTTTTATGTCCTCAGAAAAGGGGACAAGAGAAGAGCCATACCTGAGCTTTACACATACACAGCTTGGGCTGAGCCCAGAGCATTTCTATTTAACTATTACCGGGCCTAGGTCTAGAAGCTTCTAGCCTTCATACAATCTAATCTTCTGCAAGGCTGGACCTTGAAGACTTCAGCTTCCAGCCTCTGGCTGCTAACCTAGACCTAGAATGTCTCAGCCTCTGAGACTTATTGCTGAATAAACTTGCCCTTTCCAGTTCTCTCTGAACTCTGGTTAGCTGGTTCTGGCTCAAACTCCTCTCAAAGCTGACTGATTCAAACTGGCCTCTTTCTGTTTCTCACTGAATTGTTCTGCTTGGAAAACCTGCTTCTGAACCTCCATGAACTGAACTGCACTGACTGTAGGGACTAAAAGGAACAGCACGAACTCAACTCCACCCATCTATGCTCAGCTCCACCGGTCTCCCTACACAGCTCTTAAGTAGCCTCTCTTTCCTGTCCTCATGAGAGTTGGGTATGCCCTATCTCTGACTCATTCTGAGAAATATTTCTCTGATTTGTCACTTTGTCAGCCCCTCAATTAGGCCCCCAATTGTTTGGGATTAAAGGTATATACTAAGGGCCTATCTATATTCCAGGCAGATCACACAGACCTAGGTCTTTGGATACGATCCCTTGCCAGAGTAGCCATGTTGCTGGATTAAATTCCTCTACATTACCTGCTTCTCTCTGCTTGCTGGCCTATAAGTGGAACCCACCTTTGCAGTCCTGAAATATCTTTCTCAAAGAACTAAAAGGTGATGGGCTCTAATTCAGGTCGTCTGAATGGCTTTAGCATTTTGGCTTCTAGAATGCCACAATGTAGCCAATGTAATCATGGTAGAATGGACAACCCATCTACCTATGTCTGCATGGCAGGACATAGATGTAATTCTGTGCACTGTGCTCTGTCCCTTTACAGGTGGACATAGGAAATCATATATCTCTATCAGCACTCTGGAGGCAGCATGGGGTAGTCTGGAAGAGAAGCTGGTCCAGGATCTTACTGGTAGCCACTGTGGAAGGCAGCTGGCGTGGTATGGCAGCCAAGATGAGCCGGATCCATCCTCCTGTCCTGTCCTGTCCTCCCCAACATTGTCACTGTCTTTGCCGTAAATAACAAAGCGTTAAGATATTTCTTTGCTACTTTCTGAAGGGAAAGCTTGTATTAACTCCATGTATCGTTTAACCAAGGTAGAAAGGGGTCCTAGTGTGGCCACCTTCCCATGAGAAGCAGAGGTGAGTCAGGGCAAGTTTCAGGAACAGGGCTAGGTCCCTTGGAACAGGGAGACTGTGTAGCTTAAAGGTGTTGAGTAACCTTGGTCTCCGTGAATGACAGTGTGGTGGTGGGGGAGGACTACCGAGATGATTCAAAACATTTACTTCTTTCCATGGATGTCAACTGTGTGATAGATGAGGTGCCATCAGGGTCCTGGAACTACAGTGCCCTGGGCACCTCAGTAGACTTCATTTATTAGGTGGCGTGTGTCTGACTTGTTCTGAGAAAGATATATATATATATATATATATATATATATATATATATATATATTAGTGATATATATATATAGATAGATATAGATATAGATATAGATATATTAGTGGTGACATGGTAAAACTGCATTCTGGGCTACAAATATCAATTTTCAGTAAGGCATCAGATGTTTGAAGTAGTCATACTGGACTTTAAACCCTGTTTGTGTCATATAGAACCTAAAGCCCTGCGAAGATTTATTTACCTGAGCCTCAGCTGTGTGCTCCCAGTGGGGACAACTTGGCTCTGATTATGAAAACAGACTGAGGTCACGTCAGTTGGTGCTGAGCACAGTCCCCTGGCTGCAAGGTAAGATGGAGCAGGTGGGGAACACTGAGCAAGGCTGCCTGCCGACTCCTCAGACCTGGCTTGTGTCCTCGTGTGCTGACTTTGAATCTCCCACTTACCAGCCTAGTAGAGATGTTAAGAGAACTGCCCAGGTTAATAGAAGAATCAGACAGAAGGCTGGGAGCCACCCTTAGGGATCAAGCTGAAAGCTGGGAACAAAAGAAAATGCTAAAACATTAAGAAGTGGGGCTGTAATACATATTTTCTCTTTCCTTTTTTGAATAAAGCATCAGGTTAAGTATTAAGAATTATTCTTTTCTTATACTTGGCATGCATATTATTTGAACTTGTTTAAAGAACATTTACCATGACAGCCCCATTATCTGCCTACTTCATTTTCAATTGTCTAATAAAAAAAAAAAAAAACCTATGGACACACATGGTTAGTACTACCTATGTAGTCAGCATTCCATAATGGTCCATTAAAATTTATTCTCTGAAAAAAAAAAAAAGAAGTGGGGCTGGAGAGATGGTTCAATAGGTTATAGGTAGAGGACTAGGATTCAGTTCCCAATCACATGGCAGTTCACAACTGTTGAATTCCAGAGGGACAAATCTTCTCTTCTGGCCTCTGCTAAAAGTTCATGCACATGGTACACAGGGATACATGCAAGGCACATGCACACACACACACACACACACTCATGCACATACACACCACACACACACACACACACACACAGACATGCACACACACAGAGTACAATTGGTACTACCTGTGTGTGCAAGGGTAAGACCCATATCTCAGGTCTCACATCCTGAAGAAAACCAACTCCCTCCCCCAGCAGGTAGCAAATGTGACTAGAGGCTGGGGGAACAGAATTTTATAGCATCCCACACCCATGCTGGTATATTTCTATTTTCAAAGCAGGCTTTCCTTATGTGTACACACTGGCCCAGAACTCAGAACAGCCCTCCTGACTTAGCGTCCTGAGTGCTGACTCAGCGTCCTGAGTGCTGAGGTTTATACAAATGTATCACCTGGCTAAAATAAATAAATTCAATTAATTAAAGTAATAATTAGTTACAGACTAGAAGGCACATCATTATTTTGGTGTGCCTTGGTGGCTTAGAAAAACTGCACTGAACTTATCCCTCTTCATCAAGTGTCATCTTTTCCACCAAACTACTCTTTGGGTTGGATGGGTGCACACAATCAACTTCTTAACCTCAGGAAACACAGACAACAGCTGTGTACTAGAAAACTGAGGGGTGGGAGGTGGGGGTGGGTTAAGAGGCTCAGACACACTGTTTTGCAGGGGCTAGAGCAAAGGTAAAAGCTGCCAGGGAGATGAAGGGAGGCAGGGGGCGGGGGCAGAGGACGGGACAGGAGGGGGGTGGGGGACACAGGAAGGAAGGGGGCAGACCAGAAGGGATAAGCCCTAACAGAGGCCTCTGAAAAAGATATCCGGTTTTTAAAATGGGAAAGAAATGCCTCTCTTTGACAAAAATTCACAGGGCATCATTCCCTATCAGCTTCACTGAAACCAGATCTAGCCTGTCCTCCAGCCTAAGGCAGTATCCCAACACACTCACAGCTGCGGTCCAGGGGAATTCCCCAGGAGGGTGACTTTTGGTCTTTCTTGCTCAACCTATAAGCTGCTGCAGTGTTCCAACTTACTCCCTTCTTTCTGGCATACCCAGATCTGCCCCATACAGGCTAAAGGGAAATGTAGAAATAAGAAGCCAAGCGCCCAGGGTCTGTACCTGGAACAGAGTTTCTTCCTGCTTCAGAGCAGGGTCAAGTGCAAGGTACAAATGAGGGTTCTGAGAGAGAGAGAGAGAGAGAGAGAGAGAGAGAGAGAGAGAGGGAGAGGGCTGCCCGCTGCAAGTCACAGAGAACAACCGTATCTTTGCTTCATTGACAAAGGAGAATGAGGGACTGGGGCCAGGCTGGCTTGAAACTGACTGTAGAAAAGCCACTTTTGTAATTAGCAGCCCCAGGCGTGCGATGGAAACGTTTGGCAACGCAGCTAGGCAGGCATGCACTCTCCCAGAAGCGAGAACATGAGCCGTGAGATGCTTGGAGGCTCTGTGGCTGTGGACCGGTTGCCCAGAGCCTCAGGGTCTTCCAGGATGTGGTAGGAGTTAAGAAGAGACCCCCTCCAGCCCAGTGTTCTGGGGATTCCTATCAAGTACACCTACACCTACCTCTCTGGCAGTGGAGGCAGTGTGGGCTTCCTGGACTGGTTCTGACCTGGCTAGCCATTACACGGTACCCTAGACGATTTCCAGAAGGGATCAAGGGCCTCCAGGACGTTCCTGTCCACCAAGGAGGGGCACAAAGCCCAAGTCAGTTGGTAGGCAAGGAACAGAGTTTCTGCCTGCTTCAGAGCAGGGTCAAGTGAAAGGCACACTGAAGGTTAAAGGGAGGTGTGTTCGCTGCTCAGCACAGCCGGTCTTGGCTCCCACTGCCCACCTAATCCCTTTAGTTTTACAGAATATTGAAGATCTGCCTCCACAGATGGGATAAGATCCTCAAATATAAGGTGGCATCGTCCTGTTGGCTGATGATAGATTTCTTATCAGCGTTGTTGGTGCATTTCTTCTATCCAAGTAACCAGAGAAAGGCCTTACTGACTACCTACCACCAACCTGCTATGCTCATATACTAAATTAGGTAGCAGAGATGGAAAGATCTCTGGGTTCCAGGAAGAATGAGGTGGGTGCTGGCATATGAGTAGGATATGAACAAGCAGAGGGAAATGGGAAGGCATCCAAGCAGTCAAAAATAGAAATGAACATGGTGGGCTGAGAGGCTGAGGGTGATCAGCCTGTTTGGAGGTCACCAGGTACTCCACAGAGACAAATCAAAAGAGAAGAAATTGTTTTATTTCCAGAAAAGCCTAAGGAATCTACAGAAATCTACCAGAACCAGTAAGCAAGCTTAGCAAGGTCACAGAATACTCTATTAACAAGGAATGGCAGCCAGGCCAGGTAGTTCACATCTTCAGTCTCAGCACTAGGGAGGCAGAGGCAGGAGCATTTCTGTGAGCATAAGGCCAGCCAGGGCTACATAGCAAGTCCCAGGACATCCAGAGCTCTGTAATAGAGAGACCATGTCTCAACAATACAAAACCATAATGATCGTGATAATAATAAAAAACGGAAAAATGAAGCCAAGAATGAAGTTTCATTCATAGTAGCACAAAAGGAGTAAAATAGACTGATATTTATTTAGCCTGAATGCACGTATATCACATGCATGTAGTGCCTGTGGAGGTCAGAAGAGAGCATCAGATGTCCTAAAACTGGAGTTACAGATGGCTGTGAGCCAGTAAATGCATGCCAGAAACTAAACCCAGGTCCTCTACCAGGGCAACAAGCATTCTTTTGTTGTTGTTGTTGTTGTTGTTGTTGTTGTTGTTGTTGTTGTTGTTTGTTTGTAGAACATGATTTTAATATTTTCAACTGTTAATCTTCAACAAACAGAATAATTATTTTCAGATATATTTCATTGTTATGTCTCCCTTTTCATTTCTGATTTTCTTAATTTGGATACTGTCTCTGTGCCCTCTGGTTAGTCTGGCTAAGGGTTTATCTATCTTACTGATTTTTCTCAAAGAACCTAGTTTGGTTGATTCCCTGAGTTTGATTATTTCCTGCTGTCTACTCCTGTTGGGTTAATTTGCTTCTTTTTGTTCTAGAGCTTTCAGGTGTGCTGTCAAGCTGCTGGTGTAAGCTCTCTTCAGTTTCTTTTTGGAGGCACTTAGAGTTATGAGTTTTCCTCTTAGGACTTCTTTCATCATGTCCCATAAGTTTTTGGTATGTTTCTTCATCTTCATTAAATTCTAAAAAGTCTTTAATTTCTTTCTTCATTTCTTCCTTGACCAATTTATCATTGAGTAGAGTCTTGTTCAGCTTCCATGTGCATGTGTACTTTCCAGTTTTTTTGTTGGTATTTAAGACCAGCCTTAGTCCATGGTGATCTGATAGGGTGCATGGGATTATTTCAGTCTTCTTGTATCTGCAACAAGCATTCTTAACTGCTAGGCCATCTCTCCACTCAGGACCAATTTTTATCAAAAAGAAATGTAAAAACTACACACTGAAAACTTCAAAACATTGCCAAGAAATTGCAAAAGATCTGAACAAACGAAACAAGCCATTGAGTTCCTAGATTACAGGATGCAAAAGCGTTAGGGTAGCAATTGTTACCAGGCCTGGTGGAGCAGACATGTAATTCCAGGCTGAGTGGAGAAGATTGTAAGATCAAGTTTAGGCAGGGACCCTGTCTCAAACAAACAAAATGTAAGGCTGAAGATATAGCTCAGGAGTCAGGCATGTGCCTGGCTATAGGTTCAATCCTCAGTGATCGGGAAAAGCACAGTCCAAATATTGAGCTGTCACTTTAGTCTGTAACAGAAGGCATTAGTTTGCTTGTTTGTTTGTTTGTTTGTTTTGACAAGTTGGTTCTTTATGGGAAAATACAAAGAACCTAACAGGAACAATTATGATCAGAAGTTTGGAAGGTTTTTAATAAAGTTGCAGCAATCATGGCAGTGTGTTGCTAATGCAATAATAAAAACATAGATCTGTGAAACAGAGCTGACTTCAGACATTGACATTAAAGTCATTGACAAAGTCATTGACTTGACTGCAACACTACGGCAAACCAATGTCCTCTTCAGCAAAGGATGCTGGGATAACTGGAGGCTGACATAAAGGTACATAAATAAAGAACCTTTCTTCATCTCATATGGTCCCGGTGCAAAAACTCAAAATTAATCTAAAAGAAAAGGCAGAAGAATATCTTTGTAGATATATATTTGACAAAGATTTCTTAAACATGAGACCCAAACCATGCTCCCTTAATAAAAAATATTGACAGATTCAACATCATCAAAATTAAAAGTTTTGCTTTTTAGAAAGAGACTACTGGGAAAAAAGAAAAGATAAGCCATAGACAGGAAAGGTATCTATATCTACTAAGAGACTATAGCCAGAATACATAAAGAATTCTAACATGAAAAATGAAGTAACTTTTTCAGGAAAATGGGTGTAACTTGAGATTATTGTATTGAATGAGAAAACAAGACCCAGAAAAACCAATAGTGGGTGTTTAACTCAATAGGAGAAACTAGATGGAATGCCGCATGCATCATGAGTGAACTTCATGTCACATGTTTGATCTTATTGATTTGCAGAAGTAAAAAAAAAAAAAAAGACCCACCCAGGAGAGCAAGGGCAGCAGCAGAGTCTGACATAAGGGTGAGCGCGTTGGGGTGGCAAGTGTTCTAAACTTGGCTATTACCATTGTACTGCCTGTACTGCTGTATACATTTACTTAAAGATCAACTATATAGCCTTATAATGGGTGGACTTAATACATAAATTATACTTCAAATAAAGTTATTAAAACATAGAGCAGAAAAATCCTAGAGTCTTTTGGGAGGGACAATGGTTTGTGCACACATGTGCACATGTGCCTGCATAGAAGAGAAAATACCCGTGGGAGGTAGGTTTGAACCTGAGTGTACTAGGAAACATAGCAGGTCTGAGTTTGGGCTCTACCATATGCTAGCCGTATGAGTTTCAGTTATGTAGTGTCTCAAGCCTGTTTTGTGCTTTGTGTAGCCCTATAGTACTAGTGAGCTTTGATGGCAGCCTATGGAACATGCTAACCCCAGGCCTGACACCACAGAAGGCACTTGCTGAGGTAAAATACTGAACTGGTAAATTCTACAAAAACTCAAGGCATTGTCCTAAACACAGACTCATGGGCTCTCTGGGTGTTTTGTAGCAGAATTCCAAGACACCCACTCACCTGACTTAGCGGCCTTATTAATGAAGGACGATGTCACTGCTGTTCACAGACCAAAACCATGATTTCCAGTACCAGTGCTGCCAGGATGGCTTCATGTAAGTATACCAGAGTTACCCTCTCCAGGTTCCCAAGGTAGACGCCTCCTCCACAGTGGTTAGAAGTCAGAAGTGTCCTGTGTAAGGTGATAATGGCATGGAACACAGGATGGGGGCTGGAGACTAGCTGAACATTGTGTCTGTGGGCCGGAATATATGAAGAGTAGCCTAGCAGGAGGCCATGGAAAAATTCACAGCCCAAAACTGGCATTTGGAGCTAAGCTGGAAAGTTATGAACACAGAATGTTACTGAAAACGGTGCCAGTGCCGAGCTGGGCAAGGATGCTACCTGAGGTCCTTGGCAGGCTTCACCCCTGCCAGTCAGTCACAGGAGGATGTTGGGTCACCAGGAAATAGGGATTTGAAATAATCCCACAGGAAGGTGTGAACAACACAAGTGACTGGGGGTGGGGGGAGGGGAGCCCAGCAGGCATTGAAAGATGGCATTGTGGTAGAGTCTCCTACCAGCCCCCCACTCCACCAACACATCCTGGGGGGCGGGGGGGAGTGGCGGGTGTTGGGGATGCTTTGGGGAGGGCGACTACTCCTGGCTCAGGATCCTGGCAGCCAGCCTCCCATTTAACTGCTTCAGTGGACACTTGCTATTTATTTTGGATTCCCTGTATACACTTTTACTTTTTTCTTGTAACCTCACTTGAATTGTTTCGGGAGGAATTTCCTCTTCCCCGTTTCCTACACAGTTTTAGTCGATACAGGCATGCTGCCCTCTTCTGGCCAGTTAGATTATCTCTTGGAATTCCAAATAAGGGTGAGTCATGGGTCACACTGGAGAAAAACTCAAAGCCTTGACTCCAAGGCCTTCGTCCAACCTAATTTCTAACACTGGAACCCCAACTCTCCCCCAGCTCCTTGGCTGTTCTTCTCTTCTGTGACCTCATGACCCTCATCTATTAAGCTGTTTAGCTAAAGAGGGCTGCAGTCTATTCTGTTACAAAGAACAGACATGGAATGGGGATAATACATTTGCTTGGTGCCATTTTCATGGGCATGCAAGGTTGAAGAGCCTACCTCTAGCTACCTACCTTTGACCTTCAGGTTCCTGAACCTTCTGGCTATATGAATGAGTACTAGCGGTCGCTAAAGCCCCTGTAAATAGAAATTCCCCTGTAAAATAGAAACATGAGGGCTGGAGAGATGGCTGAGTGGTTTGGAAAAGCACTGGCTGATCTCCCAAAGGTCCTGAGTTCAAATCCCAGCAACCACATGGTGGCTCACAACCATCTGTAATGAGATCTGATGCCCTCTTTTGAGGTGTCTGAAGACAGCTACAGTGTACTTACATATAATAAATAAATAAATAAATAAATAAATATTTTTTTAAAAAAGAAATATGATTACTTTTTAGCACTGTCAAAATTATATGAATTTATTCCTCATGTATGTGTCACTGGCCCAGTAGTAGCCTAGAAACCTGTGAAGAAACAGAGGAGAGGCATGAACAAGATGGACCTATTTATTCTTCACGGATCATATGTCCTCGGCATTGAGGAGAGACACTGGAAACATGTTTGTAAGTTTGGTAGTGTTAGTAGAGAACCTCCCTGTGCTGCGGGGGGGCGGGGGGGTGTTTAACAAGAGCCCGTGAGGAGTGGGGGGGGGCGTGGGGGGTGGAATCTCTTCCTCCTCCTGGACGTGCCTTTCTCATCACACTGTTCTGCGTGTTGCAAGCATGTTTTTTGTTTTGTTTTGTTTTCTTAGTCGTCAACCTCTCATGCCCACATATTTGAACCCATGAATTAGGACACACCACGAAGTCCTGATTTCCTTCAACACCTGCCTGTTGTATGTGAGACCTAGATTCAAACCCACTCCTTTTCACAGGTGGGACGGTGGCCCTTAATCTGAGCTTAAGGAGAGGCCATGGGTTCACCAGCCTGGGAAAGACACAGGGAGGCACTAACACCTTTAGAATAGACTGCTTCTCATGCTAACAAGGTCAAAACAGATTCTTTCCTAGTGTTGACAGTGATAAAACTGTAGTTAGGACCAGACCAGCCTGCTGCCTGAGCCAGAACACCTGCAGCGAGCCTTCCTTCCCTCTGGGACACTGACTAGCACTCAGCTGAGAGCACTGGCTGTGAGTCGCTGCCAGGACTTCTCCTCTGGGGAAGTGAGTTTACATCAAAGGGAGTATTGAAGGCTATACATCTTTCTCCTCAACTCCTCCCTTGCCTCCAGCTGAGCAGGGAGCCTGGCTGAAGATATGTGCTGTGAATCATCACACACACACACACACACACACACACACACACACACACACCGTCAGAGAGCTATAAGAAGAGACACCAACTCAGCCGCTTAGGCTTGAACTCTCCCCAGATTCCCCACCATGGTCATAGTTCTCCTAACAAATGCACCTCTGGCAATCTGACTCAATGTCCCCATAAACCCTACATCCAATACCTTTCAAAAAGGATAAGTAAGGACCACCTCAATCTACTAGGTCAATGGTGCTCAACCTGTGGGTCTCAACCCCTTTGAAGGGTCGAACGACCCTTTCATAGGTGTCATCAGTTGTTTACATTATGATTCATGACAATAGCAAAATTAGTAACAATGAAAATAGTTTTATAGCTGGGGTCACCACATGAGGAGGGTCGTAGTGTCAGGAAGGCTGAGAACCGCTACTCTGGATACGTCTCTAGCATCAAATCTCAGAAGCGATGAAACAAGAGTCAAAAATGCAGAAAAAAAACAAAAACAAACAAACAAACAAAAAAACAGTTGTGGATGATTCGGAAGACCGAATACTAACGTAATTGTAATCCTGTCTCACTAGAGTCGAGTCTCCTATCCATGTCTTGGATATATAATCTTGGGACACCTTTAGACTTCTCCTAGCAAGTGGAGAGACTAGACTATTCCTCTCTCATGTTATCAATTCCTAGGGAATGTACCCCTGGTAAACACCCAAAACCACAAGAACCAGAGGAGAGTGCGGCTCTGTGTTGATTACTGGGGACAAAAGGACAGCAAGTGGCAGGTACTCTAGGATTCTGGTAGAGTTGAAACACTGACACGTATAGTCATATAATCAATCACACAAAAGACTACAGTAAACAAATCTGCCTTTGGTGTGGGTCCAACCAACATCTATGAAAAGCAGCTCCCTTTTCCTACCCACAGATCTCCAAAGCTGGAGGCGCACTGTCCCCAGACACTTGTATGTATCAAAAGCAAAAGAACCTTCCAGTCACAAAGGCTTGAAACAGGGCATTTAGTTTCTGTTTCCATCTTCCCTGAGGTCCACATCTGGTTCTTCACAAGGTCCTATTGGTTTGATCCTTAAATTCCCCTCCACCTTATCCAGAAACAGCAGAGTTGCCTTCCTGCTGAAAAGGAAAACTTGTATCATTTTCCTGGTCAGAGTTACTGGAATGTCGCAGAGCAACCATCTGTGTAGCTGAAACCCAAACTCTTTAGCTAGCATCTAAGTGAGACCTTGTGAGTTCCATCCGACTCTCATTTCTTCCCTCAAGTCTTGGTGCCCTACCCAGGAATATATCAACCATTTCTTTTCATGGTATTTTAATACCTCCGTGACCCTCTTAAGGACCACTAAGTCCTGACGCACACCTTTTAAAGCAACCGTGCAGAGCCCATGCCTAACAGCACTGGGACAGGGCTCTCACAATAGAGGCACTTCCTGTAATCACCCCATGGCTTTAGTGAAATTCTAGGCCACTGAGCTTGCTGCGGCTCAACCTTGCCAGTCTCACACCCATTCCTTCATCCCTGCCCATCCTTTCACGTGCCTGCCCTTTTCTGTAACATATTAAAGATTTAAGTCCTGAAAAGAAAAGGATAGTGGAAAGGTTACAGAAAACAGCTCCAAGCAAAGCAAGTTTCACACCAACAAAGTCACGTAGTAAAACCCTGCTCCTCCTGCCCTCAAATCAATAAATACATTTCAATTTGCCAGGTGTAGTAGTGCATACCAGTACTTTTAGCACTTGGAAGGCAGAGGCAGGTGGACCTCTGTGTTCAAGACCAATCTAGTCTACAGAGAGTGTTCTAGGTCAGCCAACCCTCCATAGTGAGATACTGTCTCAAAAATAATAAATGAATGAATGAGTGGCTGGTAATGGCACCAATAGATAGATAGAGATAGATAGGTGAGATAGATAGAGATAGATAGGTGAGATAGATAGATAGATAGATAGATAGATAGATAGATAGATAGATAGACGAATGGATGGATGGATGGATGGATGGATGGATGGATGGATGCAGTGAGTGCCTTGTATTCCCAGCACTGGGAGCAGAGATAAGCAGATCCCTTGCCAGTCATCCTAGCCTGCTCAGTTCCAAGCCAATGACAGACCCTACCTCAAAGAGAGAGGGGCAATGTCACCAGAAGCCCAAGATTGTCCCGACTTCTCCTTATACATGTACACATGTATGTGCAAAAAGTAATAATGGGGAAAATGAAATTCTCTAAAGTTTATACCCAGAGAAAACTAAAAAGCTAAAAGCCATGTTTTTCTCCTTATTCTAACTTCATCATATGCTGGGAAATGTATGTATGTATGTATGTATGTATGTATGTATGTATGTATATACACACACACACACACACACACACGCTCACACATAGGAAAGGACACAATGTTCTCATTTCCACCCACTGCATTCTTCCCAGCTGTCAGTTCTAACATCCACCATCCCTTAAATGTGAAATAGAGCATCAGGCTTGAGGGCTCATGCAGTACTGCTGAGCCCCTACTTGGACCAAACGTACAAATAGTCTCTGGAGAGAGAAGTCCCCACAGTATCCTTATATTGTCACATATTCTTATGAACATTACAGATGTCAATTAGGCAGAAACTTCTGAAAGTTTCTGTTCACAAGGAGAAAGTTCTCCAGATTTCTCAATGGCAGGGTTAAGGCTAGAGTTCTTGGCTGATAACATTGCTATACAAGGAGAGTTTGCTGCAACATTTCATAACTCAAGAGTGCAGGCCTGCGGCCACACTCTTACAACATAGTTGGATTCATCTCACACTGTGGTGAGGAGAGAGTGGGAGGAATTTAAACATTCTTAGCTTTGTTTGGATTATCAAAACAATTCTCTTTATTGAGTGCACCAAGGTGTATCTCATGATCTGTCCAGGGCAAAAGACAGGTTAGGATCTGATATGGAGGCAGAGAAACAAAGCAGTTTTGTCCCTTACTATACGGTGATTGGGAAGGCGGTCTGGGCGAAGGTGTATAGAAAAGGGAGGTTGGAGAAGGAGGTTAGAAGGAGGCAGATGGCAGAGAGGAAAGACCCTGGGGGTGCTTTGAACATCCTAGCTGGAGCTTAGCATGGAAATACAGTGCCGGCAGCTATGTCACTGACCACTAACAGACAGAAGTGGGGGGTGCATTGGAGGGAGGAAATGAGCCCCCAAGCTTCAGGAGCAGCTTTCTTCCTTCCAGCTATGAAGGTAGGGGCAGGGAGGCGCTCAGCATTTCTGCACATGCCCAAAGACTTAAAAAGATACACATAGCTTCATTTCTAGAAGTCAACTATCTTTTAGCGAAGCTCTCCATTTAGAGGCTGAGAGTAACGCATGTGTGTGTGTGTGTGTGTGTGTGTGTGTGTGTGTGTGTGTGTGATTAAATGCCTTTAATCCTGAGGTTGTTCAGCACTGAAAGTCAAAATGGACAGGGGTCACCTGACCAGATCCTTATAATCAGTGAGAGTAGGACACGAGATATACATTTTGCAATCATCAATAAATGGACTGGACGAGCTTGACAAGCTTAAGACGTATCTTTTGAAGGGTTTCTCTTGGTCACGTCTGCTGTGCTCAGCCTTGCTTGTTTCGCATAGACGTCTAGACCAACATGGATGCCCCCGTGCATAGTTTTATTTCACCCACAAACATCTTCCTATAGCCTCCATAGATCCCTGCTTTGCAAGTGATGTTTTAACTTTCTACAAAATCTGTGATTAATCCTTTCTTTAGTCACTGAAAATCCAAACCAGCATAAAACCTATTAGACAACCCTTATTATATCTTCTTACCCATTGAGCATGTATTCTGTGGTAGCTAAGAAGGTTGCTGCATGTGTCTAGACCATTTCCCTCTGTGTCATTGACCTCAAAGAACAAAACACAAAAATATACCTCACTGCAGGCATGCTATGTGCTAAGCACTAGATACCCAGAGGCACGTGCTAGACAGATAAAGCCTTGTTGTAGATGATAGACAGGAGGAACTGGTAATACAGCCCGGGGAGGGAACACGGGAGAAGCCGGGGATAGAGAATGGTTAAACCACCAGCAGCTCTGTTTGCCTGAAAACTTAGTTTTCTGTGAGAGTCGATGTTTTGTGTTTATGTCTTCAAAGTCTTTCTGATAGCTCCTTCCAAGTGTCCGGGGCAGCTGCCTCACAGAACATGCCAAAGGAATTCCTGCCATCTGGTGGACAGAGGCAATGTCACAGTGCAGCTCCAGGGTCACAGTATCCAGATTCTGCTACACTGAGTTAAGAAGTCTGATACAGCTGGCTGTGGCAGCCCTGCACCCACAGCCTCTGCACCAGGGAGGCAGAGGATCGCTAGTTCAAGGCCAGTTTCGGTTACACGAGCTCCTGTGTAAACTTAAACAAACAAGGGTGCTGGAGAGTGGACCAGGAGTTCAGAACACTTGCTCTTGCAGAGGTCCTGGGTTTGGTTCTCGGCACCCACATCGTAGCTCAAACCATACTTAATTCCAGTTCCAGGTGGTCTGACACCTTCTGTGGTGTGCATGCATGCAGGCAAAATATTCTTATGTGTAAAATTTAAAAATCTAAAAAATAAAGTCCAACTATAAATAAAATACCCTGATGTGTTTTATTCTTTTGTAATCATTGTTACCGATTTATTTTATCTGTGTGTGTGGGTATGTGTGTGAGAGTTCAGGTGTCCGTGGAGGTACCATGGAGGTACTGGGAACTGAACTTGGGTCCTCTGCAAGAGCACTAATTGTTCTTAACTGCTGAGCTCCCCCGACCCCTCGCCAGCCACTCAGATGTACTTAACAAAAAAGTTAAGGAAAAATATGCAAGAATGTTCTCAAGAAATACAACCATGTCTGAAAGAGGACATGGGGAAAGGCGAGGGGAGAGGAGAGGGGACAGGGAACCCACTGCATAGTTGTTCTCATGCTGCGTTTAGGGGCCGCTTTTACCTCTCCAGACTGCAGGCACATAAAACCGCTTTGCAGCTGAGCTTCCTTTCAGTCGTGGCTCGCTCCTTCACGTCACACTCCTCCAATCAAAGTTTCTTTTTCAGTCGATAAAGGGGAAGCAAGGAGGCACTAAAACATTTCCCAGTTGTGCTGTTTATACTTTTAAATGTGAATATCCGAGGTCCCACTCAATGCTCAGACACTCAAGATGCACATCCATCAGTCCCCAGCACAGATGGCCTCAGATGGTCATGTTCCGAGGAACATACTTTCAAAATTAACAAATTGGAATGCACTTCTAACAACTTATATTACTCCCAGTTGATGGACTCAATTTTATAAATGCAATTTGGACACAGAGATGTTGGATTTCTCAGAACAAACAAGCTTTGGGAAGATACGTTTAGAATTGGAGCTATCTTTAAAACAAACAAACAAAAAAAAACTTCAGAAGAAGCAGGGGAAGAAGAAGAAGAAAAGGAAGAAGAAGAAGAAGAAGAAGAAGAAGAAGAAGAAGAAGAAGAAGAAGAAGAAGAAGAAGAAGAAGAAGAAGAAGAAGAAGAAGAAGAACTACTCCAGAAGAAGCAGGGTCCTACATGTATATAACAAGTGTGGACATTTTTGCTTTTCCGTGGTATTTTATACACACTGGCATTTTTAAAATTTTATTATTGTGACATTTGACACAATAGCAAGAATTAAAAATGACACTGTGCTAGAGAGTTATGACATTTTTGCTCGCTGGTCTCTCACACAAGGCTGTGAAGGGTTACTGTGGATAAACTTCCCACCAGCTGTTTCTCCTCCACCGAGGTCAATGTTCTGGGAACAGAGTACCAGCAGCTTGGAGAGGAGAGAAATTAGCACAGAGATGGATAGGACCTCGGGGGAGCTGGGAAGCCTTAGGACAGACAGTCCACCGCGGGAAAGCAATATAACCCTTTAGATGTCTAAGAATTAAAGAGGCTATCTTTAGACTGGGATTGTCCTGGTGGGTCTTGGAAATCCCTCCATGGGGTCAAGTTCCCAGGCAGCTCTAAGGACTCGGCTGACTACTTGTGTCTCTCTAGTGGTAAGAAATGTAAAGAAATGAATGTGTGGTCTCTTCCTTCAAGAGACTTGTACTTCACTACAGGTCTCCGAGGAAGTCCCTGTCACACAGACATTCCAGGGAAGACATTCCAAGTCCAAAGTCTTATTCTGAATTGAAGCATCATACTAGAATCCTGCCTTGATTCAAGTCACATTTTTGTGAGTTGGGGGTGGGGTGGAGGGAGACCATTGGGAAAATATGCAGGAGCTACTTCATTTTTCTGTTCTTCTAGTTTCTTGTCTAAATCACATGCTAGTCTTTAGAAAAGTTAGAGGGAATGTACACAAAGTATAGATATATCCTTATAAAACAAGCACTCTGGGCATGGTGGCACAGCCTAGAACCCCAGCCCTTGGAAAGAGGAGGTGGAAGATCCAGGGTATCCTTGGTTACACAGAAAACTAAAGGCTAACCTGGGCTACATGAGAGTCTGTTTCAAAAACAAATCTAAACAGAAAACAAAGCAGACACTCTAGTTAAGAAAGGTTTCTGACCGACTAAGCAGGTTATATTTATGTATCAATCAATTAATTTTAAGAAGGCCGTGAATTTGAAGGAGAGCAAGGAGCTGTTTACAGGAAGTCTTGGAGAGAGGAAAAGGAAGGGAGAAATTATGACATTTTATTATTATCTCAAAAAACAAAAAATAATTTTTTAAAGTAAGTCTCCAGTCTGGTATTACTGCCAAGAAAGCAAATTAACAAGTGCACTTTCTTTTCTTTCTTTCTTTCTTTCTTTCTTTCTTTCTTTCTTTCTTTCTCTCTCTCTCTCTCTCTCTCTCTCTCTCTCTCTCTCTCTCTCTCTCTCTCTCTTTCTTTCTTGTTTGTTTTTTCGAGACAGGGTTTCTCTGTGTAGCCCTGGATGTCCTGGAACTCACTCTATAGACCAGGATGGCTTCAAACTCAGAAATCCACCTGCCTCTGCCTCCCGAGTGCTGGGATTAAAGGCATGCGCCACCACGCCTGGCTCATTCTTTCATGTTATTTGTCAAGATTCTAACTCCACCTGCAGCAGGCACCTGTCCTCCCTGTGTACCTGCACCTGCAGTAGGCACCTGTCTTCTCTGTGTTTGGGACAAATGAAGGGATGCAACAGATGCAGGAGGTGTAGAATGCTAGTATTCTTAGTTTTAACATAAAATGATGCTTCCTTTCCATGAATAAGCATCTGATATGAGTATTTACTTATGGGAATTTTTTTTTAAAGATTTATTTTTTTATTTAATATATGTGAGTACACCGTAGCTGTCTTCAGACACCCCAGGAGAGGGAGCCAGATCTCGTTACGGATGGTTGTGAGCCACCATGTGGTTGCTGGGATTTGAACTTATCACCTTCGGAAGAGCAGTTGGGTGCTCTTACCCGCTGAGCCATCTCACCAGCCCCGGGAATTTTTTTTTTTAATTAAAGACAAAGAAAGGTGCTGTGGCTTAGGAGTTAAGGCACTGGTATCCACGCCTGGTATTCCGTTCCCAGAACCCAACAGCTGAAGATTGTCCTCTGTCACCACACAGGAATCATATAAATAAATACATGCAAATAAATAAATACATATAAAAATAAGTATTTTTTTAAAGGTAAGTATCAGAGAGACTGCTCTGTAATTAAGAGTGTGCACGGCATGCCTCTAATCCCATCACTTGGGAGGCAGTGGCAGGTGGATCTCTGAATTTGAGGCCAGCCTGGTCCAGAGTGAGTTTCAGGACAGCCAGGGCTACACAGAGAAACCCTGTCTTGGAAAACAAAACAAAACACAAAAGTGCACTGCTCTTCCTGAAGACCTGGACTGATGACCAACACCCAGGTCAAGTGATCCTGTAACTGCCTGTAACTTCGTCCAGGGGTCCTAATGACCTCCTTTGGACTCTACAGGCACTGCAGCTCACCCACACTCTAGACACACACATGGAGACTGGGTGTGGTGACACGCTGTTAGTCCCAGCACTGAGGAGGGAGAGGCAGGGAAAGTCTCTGTGAGCTGGAGGCCAGTCTGGTTCCAGAATAGCTGGGGCTATGTAGAGACCCTGTCTTAACTAAAACACACACACACACACACACACACACACACACACACACACACACACACACACACACACGAGACTATGTAGAGACCCTGTCTTAACTAAAACACACACACAGTAAAAAAAAAAAACCCAGGCATTTATTTCACTACCATTAGAGAAAAGTGTATATCAAGGAAACATTGGTAATACTTGCACAGAATATACCTACACACACAGCAAGATGGGAACCAGCAACACACCGTGAGAGGTAAGGAGATTGCCTTTCAGTATGAAGCATTATGTGGTGTCTAGAGCAGCGTGGAGGTGCTGGGCTCCCCAGACCTTGCCCCCTGCTCTTGAAGACCGAGTTAAAGTCACAGTGTGGGGCTGTGGAGTCTATCTGCTTGTAAGTCACTTCCTTGGTCTTGTCCCAGCTGTCATTTCTACAGCATATGCTATAGTCTTCAGTAGAGTTACAGAAGGAATCTACACTGGGGGCAAACATAATTAAATGCACACAGAGGCACAGCATGGTGATCTCGAGGTAGGTAATGAGTGTGCGCACCCCTTCAGATTAGAGATAAACCACTTGACAGCCCTCTCTCCTGATTTGTGCTCCTCACTCATAGCTTGTACTCTTCTGGTTTCGGGGTGTTTCATCTGCTTGGCTCCCCATTAGTGACTGGTATTGTCTGTTCTAGCAACAGACATGAGGTTATTTTCTATCTTCTTTCATGTGTTAGGATTAAATTTTCTAGTGCAAAACTTATTACTTTAGTTATTTTTTTTATTAATTTTATTAATGAGAGTTCTGCCTGCCTGTTTGTATGTGCACATGTTTCTGGTGCCCATCAATATCAGAGGAGGTACTGGATCCCCTGGGACTGGAGTTAGGGATGGCTATAAACCCTATGTATGATCCTGGGTCCTCTGCAAGAACAACCAATGTTCTTACCCACTGAGCCATCTCTGAGGCCGTTCTTTCAGTCTTCTCTTAAGATGTATTTCAAGTATGTGGGTACACTGTCACTGTTTTCAGACATACCAGAAGAGGGCATTGGATCCCATTACAGATGGTTGTGAGCCACCATGTGGTTGCTGGGAATTGAACTCAGGACCTCTAGAAGAGGAGTCAGTGCTCTTAAGCACTGAGCCATCTGTCCAGCCCTGTTATTTTTCTTATAACACTGCTTCAGTGGAGTCCAAGGTGGACATGTCAGTGTTTAAGATTGGCAGTGTCACCCTTTAAAGGTTATTCTGCTCACAGGACATGCTTAAAAAGAAGTACAAAACTATCCACGTTGTAGTCATTGTTTTTGCCTCGTGAGGGTTAGGAGACACTCTTCAAACAGGCTTGAAGCTACTCATCCTTTTAAACTCTTTTCTGTTAATGTCTAAAGCACTAAAAGTTTAAGGTCAATTTTATCTTTTTAACTAATTTTTCTTCCTCTTGAGACATCAAGCTAATGTTCTCATGCTGGGGGTTTGCAGTTTCCCTGGCCTTCCCTCCAGATTCTCACCAGGTCTGCAGTTGCTAAGACCACCCTTTTCACTTGAGGCATCCCAACAGTGCTGGTTGTGGAAGCCTCACCTTGTCGGCAACTAGGGGCATTCTGATGACAACCTGTGTAATGTGGCACATCAGCTACTTCTGACTGCTTGTCTGGAACTGGCAGTCTACCCTTCAAGGAGAGGTGGCAGTTCAGACACACACACACACACACACACACACACAAAATCAGGAAACAGACACATCAACTTTTAAGAAAATGGGGAAATTCTTGAAAGGAGACTTGACACAACTGTCTGGAGGGAGTGCTTTTTAATGACAAGCACCAATGTGGGTGGAAACAACACATCTGCAGACACTGGCAGACAGTTAGACCTGCCAAATTTGGCCATTTTTTAAGATAAATAACTTTACAGTGACATGTTGGGTTGCAATTACATAAACAACAGACAACACTAAAACCTAAGTCTACACGTTTTGTGGGTTTCAAGACCTTATGCAATCACTATTCTGACATCTGCAACACAAATTTGTTCCTGCAATGCTGACGCCAGTAACTAAGGGATTAGCATCACTTGATGAGTTTTGTTAAGATTTTGAAACAAACTCAGTTGGATTCTTTAGAATAACAATCCTTGGGTCACTGTTTTCTATTTGGGTCTTTTGAGAAAAGCATATTCATCACCTTATTAGGGAAAGTCTCATTTAAAAGGCTGAGGTACAGCCTGCTTCAAATCCAGTACTTATAGCTTAATAGTTCTAAATGTCTAAAGGGCTATTAAATGGAAACCTTAACAATCTCTAGTTTAAGCAGTAAGAATTTTTTAAAAAGCTAACCAGGAAGAATCGTCAGACATTTCAGAAACTTCTATAATTGGAAAGCAGCATGTTACTTGGAGACAGTCTTGCTTATGAAGCCCAGGCTACCCTTGAGCTCCTAAATCCTGTGCTACTATGCCCAGCATAACCATAATCGTTTTCTAGAAATGCCTATTTTTGCCTAGTTATTACAGGGAAGTATCCACCATTATAAAATGGTATTAACCACAAAGGAGCTGAAGAGATGACTTCTGATCTCAAGGACCCACAAAGAAAACTGGGATCTCTAATGCTGCACTAGAAAGGTAGAGGCAAGCTAATGCTGCACTAGAAAGGTAGAGGCAAGGAGATCCCTGGGGCTTGCGGCAGCCAGTAGCCTAGCTGTGTTGGTAAGCTCACCTGTCTCAAAACAGTTAAAGCTACTGAGGAAGACTTCTGATGGCTTCTCTCTGTCTCTCTCTCTCTCTCTATG
The DNA here is from genome assembly GCA_902729485.2 of Mus minutoides. Classification (NCBI taxonomy): domain Eukaryota; kingdom Metazoa; phylum Chordata; class Mammalia; order Rodentia; family Muridae; genus Mus; species Mus minutoides. Next base: position 2,060,134 of record LR749689.1, on the reverse strand, counting down.
TCTATGTGTGTGTATGTTTATGAGAGAGAGAGAATGCCAAACAGATTCCTTATGAATTTTGACTAGCACGTTTCCCCAAAATTGAGGCAACATTCTCCAAAAGGACTAAAATTTCCTGAAAACCAACTTATAATACTGGCTAACTTTGTTAACATTATCTTTATCTTCAAGTCAATCAAGTCCTGAGTTGTCAATTTCCCGAGGCTGCTGTCCCTGTTTTGATCAATTCTTTTACCCTCTTACTCTCCTGAGAGTCAACTTCTGAGTCAAAACGTGTAGCTGCATTAAGATTCTATTTTAATTACTGAGACAGTGCTTTACATTTGCAAAGTCTGCTACCTGGGTCAATGAGCATATCTGCATGGGTATTCTATCCTCTCTAGCTTAACTCAGCCAGGTCTGCTTGGACAGCTACTATCCTCTGTAAATGGAGGACAGTTGCTCATTGGTCTCAGAGGGAGCAGAACTAACTTTATTTTAGTTTATATATAAACAAGGTCTCACTATATAGCCTTCAACAGCCTGGAATTCATCATCCAGACCAAGCTGGCTTTGAACTCCAGAAATCCATTCGCCTTTGCTGGCTGAGTTCTGCAATTAAAGGTGTGCAGCCACCACATCAGGATGGAAAAAAGAAATAAAAGTTTTGTATTCTCTTCCCCGTTCTTCTTTGGCTCTCCATGCTCAAGTAACCTGGGCAGACTATCGACACATACCACATGTACCTGGCTTTAATTTATTATTCTGTAAATAAGTATTCTGATATAAGAATCTAAAAGTTTATTATTAAACACATATCCCAAAACATTCAAGTTTTAAAAAAATTACAGCATAAGACAAAGCGTGTATACACACAAATATACATTATATACACATGGCAAATTGGTCAATGAGACACACTGGTCTATCCATGTTCACAAGAGTAAACACTGAGAGACAGCTCCCTAGTCTGTGATGATACAAGCATGAACTCCTCAGTAAGTCTGTCCCGACTCCTGGAAGCCTGGTATGCTATCGCGGGCAGAGAGAAGTTTAGAACAAAAATAATGCACAAACCTCCGTATCAAACCGTCTGCTATTTTGTCCTCTTCCTATCTTTTTCTCAATTACCTAAGGCCATTCCTTCTGAGGAAGATTAACTCAGAACAGAAATGCAGGAATGTGGATGCTCCTGGCAAACCAGGAAACATCGCCAGTAATGCCCAGTTCTATGCTTGCTTTTCCTTGTGGCTATTACCTAATTAAACAAAGGTAGTGTGAGAAAAAAATACTGAGAAAAAGAAGCTTTTCTGTCTTATCAACAATACACACATTATTCGGCTCCAAATATAAATACATGTAACATTTAGTGAAGCACCCAGAAACTGCAGTAAGCACCGTGTGATTTACAATGACTGTGTTAGGAGGTGACAAGCGTCTCTGCAATAACTAGTTGTTCATTTGCACACCTTTCCCACACACCACCAGCAGCCAGTTCCCTATTCACAGTGCAGACCACATACTGCTTGGGAACAGTGTTCCTCTCAGTTTCTCCCTGTCCTATCTCTTAGCTTTATGACCTGTACCTCGAACCCATGCATCAGGCTGAGTAAGGTTGCTCCTGAGGCAGAGAAAACCGGGATCCTAAGCACCTGAGTCTACTTGGTGGTTTAACTCCGAGACCTTGTCAAGGATTCCCCCAGTTCTTTAAGAATTCTTAATCTGTTTACAATCTGACATCAGAACAAATGTTATCAATTTAAAACAAGTTATTCATTCTCCCCCTAGCCTCAGACACAAACAACCTGTGATTATCCACACCACCTTACAACACACAGCAGCAACAGTAAGTGGAGAGCCGTATCAGGAGCACATATCTTTAAAGAACGGATGTAACAAGGCTGCTTCTGCTGTTATCCTTGAGGCTGGGTTTAGGTCCAGAAGTTTATCAAGCAGGTCATAGGCTTCATCAGGTACCAAGTCCCAGCCTTCTGAGTTGGAAGTACAGTCTCTGGGATGACTCCGATAGCCATCGCTGTCCCTTTTATACAAGGAATCCTCTGAGCACTGTGCCTGAGAAGGGGACGCTTTGTGGTCAGTGTTCTCTGAAGCAGCAGGGTCATGGGAAGTATTCCCTGGAGGACCAATGGCTGACTTGGGAGTGCTAGAGTCTAGACCCCGCAGTCTCTCACAGAGGGCTCTCAAGTCTTGTGCTGGGACTTCTTTGCTACACAAAATTGATTTGCCTTAAAGAAGAAAAAAAAAGTCAACATCTCAGAAGCAATTCATGAAAACCAATTAAGTCCAGTCATGTGCCCTATGACTGTTCTGTATCAGATGAGAGAGAGGGCTGTGTGCCACATCTCAGTTGTATTCAACCTTCACAGACTGCAAAGCAGGGGAGAGGAGAGGAAGTGGGGCTGCTGGACTAGGCCAGGCTTTACCTGACTGCCAGCTCGGTAACTTTTACAGCTGCAGCTCCGCCCTTCCCCTCCTCCCCCCTCCCCCCCCCCTGCTGCCTCATGTCTTTCCTGGGATGCCCCAGTGTGTTAGGATGCGCCTGTCTAGCTCAAGAATCATAGTTGTAAGGGCTGTCTTCTGAAAGTCCTCGTTAAGTTTCTGTTAAAATCAGCAAAACTGAATCATTACTTTACTGTCATAACTAATGAAACATGTCTGTCCCACCTATAAGTCTGTGAGCCCTTTGAAGACTGTGGTACTTGGAACTCCTCAAACCTATACATTTCCTGGTACACACACCAGAAGTAGTTAATGCCTGTTGTACTACACCTCCTAACCCCCCTATTTACTTGAATAGTCTAGATACTGTTCTAGAACAATGTATAAGCGCTAAGCCCTCTTCATATCCTTCCTGTCTTTCTCAATACTACTCAACTCTAACAGCAAATACTTTTCTCCACTAGGATTTTAGCTCTATGACAAGAAACAGTGCCTGCTCCCCCACCCCAGACATGGTCATGAATGAATCAATTAACAAAGCAGACTTCAAGTTTTTCAATAAAAATGTCGAACTGGGGATAACTTGGTGGATAAAGCATGTGTTACGTTAAGTGTGAGGACTGGAGTTCTGGTCCCCACAACCTATACAAATGCCTGCTGGGTGTGGAAGCACACCTATAAAATGGTGCTCAGAGGCAGAGACAGGAGGCCCTCAGAGAAAGCTGGCTTGTAAGACTAGTCATATGAGCAAGCTATGCCTCACTGACTAAGAAGAGCAAATGAGGAAGGCTCCTGATGTTAACTTCAGGCCTCCACAAGCGCGCACACACATACACACACTATACACACTTTAAAAAAAAAATTTTTAATTTAAGTTAGCATCAACATACTATCAAAGTGAGCAAAATAAAGACAGAAACAGGCAATCATATACTGCATACATCCATATTATACAGTAATCATATACTGTATACTTCCGTATTATACAGGTAATTATATACTGTACACTTCCCTATTATACAGGCATGGGGCTTAAACACTGAGCTACACATATAGATTCCTTGAAGGAGTATGCAGCTTGCCAATAAAGCAATCTTGGTAATAAAAAGCCACCTTCACATTTTCTAATACATTACCAGACAGGAAAAAGAGGTGGGCATGACCAGAGAAAGCAACAGAGATAAATGAACACAAATTAAGTCATGGGAGTGTGCATCAGTCCAGCTTTACTTTTAGAGCTCTCTCTTCTTGGCAAGGAAACTCTAGCCAGAGAAGGATAGCAGTACAGTTTATCCCTGACATCAAGAGACGAAGTTCAGCAAGTCCCAGGACATAAATACACATACATTTTAGCACTTGACCAAGAGTACATTTAAAGTATTGAAGGAACAACCTAATGAACACATTCAGTGAGGATATGTTGTGTCAGGCATTTCAGCTCCAATTTGTCTTTGAATTTACTCAGTACAATTCAATGAGTACTTAAGGCCCACTGCGACGGGGCAGGCTCTGCACAACAGGCAAGTCAACACTCATGACAGAGCGGGTCTGTGGGCACCGAGCCTTCTCCTACACTAGCTCAAGGTTGTAAGATCTGGCTGAAGTTACTGTAACAGATGCTGTACTATTAAAACCACTAAACTGTCACACTACAAACAAGATAAAAGCACCGTAACAGAACATTTTCAGAAGGTTTTGCGTGCTATCAACAGACTTGCCCCAGAGTATTTCTCGTCAGATGTTACTTCATTATAACTTTGATTATCAATGATAGAAATTCAAATTCTTTAACAAAATGTTTCATTACTGGCTGACAAACTCCAAATCCCCCGACCTTCTCTTAAAGCTATTTACTGGGAGGTAGAAAGTTTTAAGTGGTTGAGAACATATGTAAGCATGTTCTATTCTTTACAATGAAATACTAATTTCAAGACAACAATGTCACATCTCCGTTGTGTGCACCATTTCAGCCTATTAACCTCGAACAAAGTGTTCTTATGCTCAGTAAGAGGCAGACACTGCAGACTCAGCACTGCCGACACACTTTTTGGCAAGACTGGTTTTTTTTTTTTTTGGTTTTTCAAGACAGAGTTTCTCTGTATAGCCCTGGCTGTCCTGGAACTCACTCTGTAGACTAGGCTGGCCTCAAACTCAGAAATCCACCTGCCTTTGCCTCCCTAGTGGTGGGCACACCTGTTTTGAGACTCTCCTGAAGCCCTCCATACAGTGTTGTGGCACATCAGACCTTTTTGCACCTGGTGCTCCACAGCAAAGGCCTTTCACAGCCACTCTAAGCACAAGGCATCCTAACAGGTGTTCGCATTTTCTAAATTGTATTGTCTGTGAGTGGGTAGGGTAGGGGCAGATGTATGTAGTTCTTAAAATTGGTTAGTTAATTCTGCTATGTATTCCTGCTTAAGAACTGCTTGCCCTGGGGCTGGGCACATAGCAGCTTAGTTATTTTTGAGGTAGGCCAGCTGAGAGTCTGTCCATATCATCCATTGACCTCTGGGAAATAGCAACTATAATACTACCTGAAGAATAAACACACACATCATGGCCATTTGAGTTTGGCTACCAGAGCAAGGCTGAAGTGATTCTCAGGCACCCACAGAATGTGTTATTGCAGTCTTAACCTGTGTTGCTAATATTTATGTTCATGAGATGAGTATGGTATCACATATCTGTAATATAAGCACTCCAGAGGCAAAGGCAGGAGGATCCTTGTGAATTCCAGGTGGGCCAGAGGTACAGTGAAAACCTGTCTCAAAAAACTAAAGAAATTCCATATATGTGTGCATGCATGACAATATGCCAAAAAGATGTATTTCTTCTTTGCTACCCTAATCACACAGATACCAAGGGCTAGTAATATACATTTCTGTTATCTTCTTTTGTAGCAATCCTTACTTTAGTGCCAATTACAATGTTTAATATACAACAGATTTAAACTTACTATTAAAAATATAGAGAATGGAAGACATAGATTACAAAGCTGACTTCTACTTAGCTGACAAAGAAAGGAATGTAAAGTTCAGCCTTAAACACTAGTGTGGGCACATAGCACTCTGTAGTATAAACGACTGCCCACTCTTTACACACCAGTTACTAGTGCACTATGTGTGCTGGGCACATGGTACTCTATTGTAAACAACTGTCCACTCTTTTTAAACAAAGTTACTGTTTTCAAGCAAGTGAATAAGTTCCTAAGGGTACATGACTTATGAACACTGAGTAAGTTTACTTGCAAGGGGAATTTTATAACATTTATTTAGCAATTTATAGGCGACAATCAAAAGCATCTGCCTTGTTCTAGAATTTAAAACTTACCAAAAGCTTTAGCAGCCTGGATAGTTTCCCTGGATCCTCGAATTGTCATGATCTGAGCCAAAGCAGTTAAGTCATCACTGGCCTTGTAAAATGGGTACCGCCCACTGAGCAAGGACAGGAATATGACACCTGCAGACCACATGTCAATCGCTGTGACAGAAAACAGACTTTAAAAACCAGCCTGAAATTCTCAACGTACGATCACCTAAACCAGTAGCTGCACAACTTTACTGAGAACGAACATCATCTTAGAAACCTTAAGTTATGTATGACACACAGGCTCAATTCAACAGGATTCTCTTCAAATTGTTCTGGAATAGACATTTAAGTTTCTTGAGAGATTCTAAAGTATAACCACAACTCTAACTCAACATTCCTTCTGCAAAACGGTTTCTCTTGAACATGCTGATGAATTAGAAATATTTCATCATTAGAAAATTGTAAATAAATGTACATTTACATTTGATCCTATAAGATAAAAGGAAATTCAACAATAGCTATTTGGGAAGAAATCTGGATGCTTTTCGAGATGGCCACTTGGTAGTACAGGTTTTTTTTTTTTTTTTTTTTTTCAAGACAGGGTTTCTCTGTGTAGCCCTGGCTGTCCTGGAACTCACTTTGTAGACCAGGCTGGCCTCGAACTCAGAAATCCGCCTGCCTCTGCCTCCCGAGTGCTGGGATTAAAGACCTGCACCACCACGCCAGGCTATAAATAAAACTTAAAAAAAAAAAAAAAAAAAAGATCATTAGTTCCATAAAGAAACACATCGTCTAGCCAGGCAGTGGTGGCACACGCCTTTAATCCCAGCACTTGGGAAGCAGAGGCAGGCAAATTTCTGAGTTCGAGGCCAGCCTGATCACTACAGAGTGAGTTCCAACAAACAAACAAAACTCACACAAAAAGAAACACATCGTCTTAGAAGTGGGACACTGGGCATCAGTGGCGAGTACAAACACTACACCTAGAACAAGGGCTCCGCAGGGTGGGGACTGGGCACTTCTCAAGCTCGTACCTGTGGTCTGGTCAGGACACTTTGTCAGGACCTCTGGCGCTCTGAATCCTGGTGTACCTGCCCTAGGGGCAACCTGCTGCCGCCTATGAGGAAGAAATAAGATCCCCAGCTATGTTAGAGTTGGACTGTTACTAAAGTGTAATGGCACACACACTGGATCCCCGCACTTGGCCACCAGAAGCTAAACTAGTCTAATGGATAGTTCCAGGACAGCCAGGGCTACGTATGGAGACCCTGTCTCAAAAACCAAAACCAAACAAAAAACAAAAAGAACTATGTAAGCTATTAATTTAAGTTCACACAAAATTCTGTCCTCGTAGCATTATAAATAAAATTCTTATAAGCAATGAAAACTTAATGTGATAAACATTTATTCCCCAATCCCCACACCCTAGCCTAACCCTTATGCCCTGGCCTTGTCCCAGACAGATTTCAACACAATTTCCAAGTATAAAAACAGATGGTAGATAATAAAAACCATAACAGAAAAATATAACTCAAAGGGAATTCATATAAAAACTCTTTTGTTTGAAGTCCTGAGTTAACGATGTACTCACTCACATGTTGCTGAGTTAATTAGGAAGAATCTATAAAAACAAAGCCCGAAGGAAACCTTAAGGCTGGGAGAAGCAGCATCCCTTAGTCCTGGTTACTGAGCTCGCACAGGCAGGGAACAGACAACAGAAACAATGCCATCTGCAAACAAAGGTCTCCAGGGCCCCACCCACCCAGCTGCACTCAGCACTCAGCAAATGTGATTTCCAGAGAAAGTGGTGTCACCCATTGAGGGCAGGTCAAGCTATCTGTTCACTGCACTGCTGTGACAGGGCCCACATTATTCCCCGTGCCTCACTAAACCAATATCCCACAGTGATTTCAATGGCTAATCTTATCTGGCCGCACACTGTGACTCTCTAGCACCACAGGAACGTGTTACCTGGACAGGCAGACACTGCAGACTCTCTCTGATCCATAGCAGTCGCAGGTGAGGACAGCCGGGCAGGACCTGCCAGTTTCCCTCATCACGCTGTTCATAGCTTTTGTAGAAATGGCCGGCTTTTTTGTTGGTAGCTTTCTTGATATTATGTCCATAGTCTTTGATTGCTTGATGAGCTACAAAAGAAATTGTGACATATAACACGATGCCTTCAAAAGAGCATGGTAAAAGAAGCATGAGCGTTATTCAAAACTGCTGACAGTACCACTGGATTGCAAGACTATGAAAACATTTTAAGGCCTCTGGACATGGTTGTACATGTAATTAACAGTACAACTAGGAAGGCTGGGGCAGGAAGATTCCAAGTTTGATGACAGTCTAGGCAATATAGTGAAACCCTGTGTCTCAAAAAAAAAATTATAGACTTTTTTGAGGTTTTTCTGTCAAATAACTTTAAAATTTACTAGTTAGCTTGGCAAACCTTTAACACTTTATTGACCATTTCCTGATACACTAGAGAAACATTCTAACAGTACTAACAGTTACTAATCACTAAGGTCTGACTCCATGTCACAATTGTAACCTGCAGTTACACTGCCGACACCAGTCTGCTGTCACAGGGTACCTAAGTCAACTTAAAACCATCTAACCTGAGGCACTTTATAGAAATCTTTACACTACTGACTGTGTGTTGTAACTGTGAGGTCCTGGGAGCTCACATGGTGAAGTCTAGCCTTGTTCTGAAATGTTCCTATTGAGAAAAAACAGCAGTAGATAATCAAAATAAAAAATTCCACCAAAAAGAGTTCAGAAAAAGATTAAAGACTTAATTTTTTTTTTTTTTTTTTTTTTTTGGTTTTTCGAGACAGGGTTTCTCTGTATAGCCCTGGCTGTCCTGAAACTCACTCTGTAGACCAGGCTGGCCTCGAACTCAGAAATCCGCCTGCCTCTGCCTCCCGAGTGCTAGGATTAAAGGCGTGCGCCACCACGCTCGGCCTAAAGACTTAATTTTTGAGTAAATGCTTGAAGTAGCAATACCTTCTGCCAAAGCCAAACTAATACAAACTACCCTAGAGGATTCCCTGAGCCTGTCTGTGTGTGGCTGACTGACAGCTGAGCTATGAAGCTACATTACTTACTTTCTCTGCAGGGCTCTCATGTGAAATGGAGCTGTGTATATTGAAATTTCTTTCTCCAAAAACAGAGCGCTGGACAGAAAGGCCTACAGATCCCTCCTACAATACCAACAGAAACAAGGAGAGTTAGGGTTATATCTGTAACACTTTCTGCCAGCTGTCCTCTGCCATAGTTTTGAAAGACTACATGACAGCCAAGACATTCTTAGGCACCAAATACTGTGAAAGGAGATACAGTCTAGGCAAAACTCAGCACCCACACGGCGCCACCACAGGCCACACTCACAACACTAAAAACTCCTAAGGCCACCCACACAACACAGGGATTTCATTTTCTGGGCAGCCAAAATGGAGACAGACACTTTAGAATTTCCCCCATCATAATGCTCTTTATAAAGAGAGAGAGGATACAACTAACTTAAATTTTGTAACATAGAATTTTTGTTTTATCATAGAATATAATCTATAACTGCAAACCATAAGCTGACAAAATAAAAAAATTGAGTTTGAAACAGAGTGAAATTGATTCAGTAACACTCTAACTAACCAAGTAAAATGTGTAATGCAGATCTGTAAAAAGCGTCTTAATCACAAGGGCTATCCTAGTACTAGGTCTCCCTCTGTTGGCTGATGGAAACAGGTCTAATGTTCTTATTGAAAATGTAAAAGCTAGAACCTTTCCATCTTTTCCTTGCTTAATGTGAACTTGTGTGTTTGCGTAGGATCTTTTGACAGAAGTTTTTGGGGTACACTGCTGATCCACAGTTTTAGGTGCCGGGCGACTCAACAGGCCCTTGTGTCCAACAACTCCGTGATACTTGTTTCGTGAACATTCCTGCTGAGCTTCGGACTGGACAAACTTGAGGAGCTCTATTTTTGTGTCACGGGTTCCCTGGGCCAAACCGAAGTCCACCAAGGCATACCTTAGAAACAAATCACGTGTGTTACCCTCCTAGAGAGAATTAATCTGAATAACATCGTAATGCTGTCAAATCACACTGAGAAACTGTAATTCATTCTACAACAATTAAGAATGTATAATATTCCTTTAAAAAATAAAAGAAAAATCCCCAAGTACTTCATAGCTAAGGCTGTCCTTGACCAACCAGCCGAGCACTGTCTGTCCTCTCTGGCCTGTACTGAGACAAGGCAGAAGAGGACACAGCAAAGACAAAACCCTGGGTTCTTCTGTAGTAGTGGGAAAGACGGTGTGATAGTAAAAAATTTCTAACTAAACAACAAGTGCTAGGGAATACTTTTAACTTCTTACCACACTAAGTATGATATACTTATATAACATATATGCTATTTTCAGCTTATAAGGTCTCTTCCATATATAATCAACAAAAATACTCATATAACAACTTAGGTTTTCAAACAGAAAATGCATTGTGTTGTCCAATGTTCTCATTAAAACAAAAATAGAAAGCCTAGAAACAAGGGCTGAAAGGTCAGAACAGGCCACTCCAAGTTCCTTCTGTCTAAGTGTGCATCTCATGATGCCATCATGCTACTGATATATCTTTATTTTCCTATTCCATTTCCTCTCAGTCACAATAAAAATGTGAACAGAAACAATGTGAGCATTGCAGTCTAAGATTTGGACTCCACAGCGTGCATTCAGCTGCTAATGTTTTCTGGGATTCTCTGTACTCACTTTTTCAGACGTCTATTGTATAAAAAATTGCTGGGCTTCACGTCACGGTGAACAATACCAAACTGATGAATCCGTTTCAAAGCCACAAAAAGATTATACATATATTCCCGAACTTCTTGGAAGGAAAGAGAATTCAAAATTTCCTAAAATAAAGTTATAAATGAAGTCACAAAATTGTTTCAATTTAAACATTTAGCTGATTAAAGTTCAAAACTATTAAGACCTACCAAAAAAGACTCATGTTCCAGATACGGCATAGCAATAACCACATGATCATTTTTTCTGAAGCAGTACTTAACTCCCATGACATTGTCTTGCCCCCTATTGGAAAATGCACAATGAACTTTAGAGGGAAGGTTGTACACACTGTAACTTAATGCCTTAAAAAAAAAAAAGAATTATTTTAGCAATACATATGTACTTACTACTAGAAAACGCAAAATCACATTCATGAATATAAGTACTTAACTGACATATAAAAGATAAAATTTTCAAGCTAAAATAGCACCAGTTACAAGGTTTCTATAACAATGCAAACATGAGATATCTGCAGATAACAATACTTATTAGCAGTTAAGATATGACTAGTAATAGATTTTAAAATAAGTTACACTCATTGACCATCTTTGACCAGCCAAGTTTTGGTCTAAGCCTATTTACACCTATTAATAAACTCAATCTTGAGAAATTCTGTCCTAAATGGGATATCTCTAAACCTCTCTTGCCAGAGCCCAGAGAGCTCAAAGAAGAACACAAAGATTTAAGAGACAGAGGAGACACATAACTCCAAGGAGACAGTGACTTCCAGATACAACAGGACTGAAACATGCATAAACTCACAGAAACGGAGGCAGCATACAAAAGTTCAAGCCAGATGGGGTCCCAGCACTGTGGAATAAGAGGGAGTAAAACATGGTCTCTGTGATGGTTTGTATATTCTTGGACCAGGGAGTGGCACCATTTGGAGGTGTGGCCTTTTTGGAATAGGTGTGACCTAGTTGGAGTAGGTGTGGGCTTAAGATCCTCACCCTAGTTGCCTGGAAGTCAGTCTTCCACTAGCAGCCTTTGGATGAAGATGTAGAATTCTCAGCTCTGCCTGCACCCTGCCTGCCTGGATACTGCCATACTCCCACCTTGATGATAACGGACTGAACCTCTGAACCTGTAAGCCAGCCCCGATTGAATGTTGTTTTTATAAGACTTGCCTTGGTCATGGTGTCTGCTCACAGCAGTAAATCCCTCACTAAGACAGTCTCCCACCTCTAAAACAGAAACTATCCCGCAATGGACACTAGCTTTCAAAGGAAAAGGTAGTTTTCTCCAATGGAGTCTCACCAGGTATATTGACCACCTTAAAGGTAGATCCCATGTCCAGCAATAGATGGCCAACACACACACACACACACACACACACACACACAAAAGAACTCAACTTATTTTTTTGTAGACATATACTATTTGGGGTCCTTTTTTTGGTCTTACTAGTCTTTGCCCTGTGTGTTATGGTTTCTGACCCTGTGTGTGTGTGTATTTTGTGTTTCTCTTGTGGTCTGCCTGCCTGCCTTCCTTCCTTCCTTTCTTTTTTGAGACAGGGTCTCTCAATGTAGTCCTGGCTGTTCTGGAACTCACTCTGTCTGGTCTAGAACTCAAGACATCTGCCTGCCTCTGATTCCCGACTCCTGAGATTAAAGGTGTGTGCCACCATACCTGGTCTTCTGTTGCCTGTCTGCTTTCTAATGGGAGAAAGGGTGTGGAGTGGGGATGCATGGGACTGAAGGGAAGGGAAACCACGACCAGAATATACTCCATACAAACATTGTTCAATTCAAACAAACAAACAAGCCCCATTCTCACAACCCTCTCATGGGAAAGGTTACCCTCCGATATTTTTACACGAAAACAAGGTAAGGGGCTAAAAATGTCTCCAATGTCATAGAATTTGCTAAATCACAAATGTATGGTTTGAATGGGGTGGGGTGTCCTCTAGATATATATCTTACTTGATATGCCGGACGGGACTTTAGAAGGAAGGAATGTGGTTATCCATAAAGTAGGAAAACTAGGCAAAGAAGCATCTAAAACTACCACCACCTCATGCCTTTTCTTTTCCTGTTCACATAATGGAAAACAAAACCCTAACAAAGCAACCTACGGAGAAACCATTTATTCTGGTGCACAGTTCCTGTACTGGCTGGTTTGTGTGTCAACTTAACACAAGCTGGAGTTATCACAGAGAAAGGGGCCTCCATTGAGGAAATGCCTCCATGAGATCCAGCTGTAAGGCATTTTCTCAATTAGTGATCAAGGGTGGGAGGGCCCATTGTGGGTGGTGCCAGCCCTGGGCTGGTAGGCCTGGGTTCTATAAGAAAGCAAGCTGAGCAAGTCAGTAAGTAACATCCTTCCATGGCCTCTGCATCAGTTCCTGCTCCCTGATCTGCTTGAGTTCCAGTCCTGACGTCCTTTGGTGATGAAGAGCGGTGTGAAGTGTAAGCTGAATAAGCCCTTTCCTCCCCAGCTTGCTTCTTGGTCCTGATGTTTGTGCAGGAACACAACTGCCTATGAGAGTTGCACCAAGGCTGCAACTCTGGAGCAGAAGGTCACATCACATCCACACGAGGGAGTAGAAAACTTTCTCCTCTTTATACAGTCCAGGATGCCTCCAGGGAATGATTCTGCCCAGTTAAAATGGGTCTTCCCACACCAAATAACCTATCCAAGAAAATCCTCAAAGTCTCAAAAACTATCTTTATTCTAGAATTTAAATGATCCCTCACAGGTGTGCCTGGAGCCTTGTCTCTAGATGATTTTAGATCCTGTCGAGTTGAAAACACATTAACAATGACATCTTTCAAAGTGGGAAACCAACTTGGAGGGAAAAGGAGTGCAGGGGAGATGTTTTGGTTTTTTTGGTCCTGAATCTCACTATAGCTCAGTCTGGTCTAAAAACCCATGGCAAGCCTCCTGCCTTGGCTTTCCAGGTTTGGGGATTAGAGGAATGCCAGACTTGAATAAATGTTTACATATTTCATGACAGGCACAGTTTAGGAGTAAAATGAAGATGCAGAGGACGATAAGTATGTGTCTGGAGGATGATATATACGTGTCTGGATGAAATGATATGAGATATATATATATATATATATATATATATATATATATATATATATATATATATATATATNTATGTGTCTGGCTTGAGCAACCGAGGAGATAGATGGTGCTATCTTCTGTACACAGGTAGATGAGAACATTTACTGAAATGATTATTTTCTGGCCAGGGAAGGCAGATTAAAATTAAGTAGCAAATGTGCACATCCATGTATGGGGGCAATATACAGAAAGACAAATATCATATAATCTTATTCATGTAAGGATGCCAATAAAGCTGATCTTACAGAAGTGGAAAGTAACATATGATGGCCAGAGGCCAGGTTAGTGGGCAGGGGATATAGAAGGTTGGACGGCAGCTATGGAAATGCACTGCTTAAGAGCAACAAGGCCTAGTGTTCTGCCACACAGCAGAGTGGCTAGAGCTCAGAACAACTGATTATACATTTCATCTGAAGGACTGAAACACACAGAAGAAATAAATAAACCTTCATAGAGATACAATTATCTGTGACTCTTGATTTGATCATTATACATTATCTGTGTGTATAAAATCATTCCATCATACTCTGTAAATGGCACACTGAATAACTTTTAAGAAATTTGGTCATTAAAGGGAGCAAAGGATCAATAGTGCTACCAGAAGAGGAGACAACTCAGCATAGGAATAGGCTGCCATGTCCACAGTCGACAGGATTAACCTAGCAGAGAGAAACTAAGGGGAAACATGCCAAATGACTCTACTCTAAGAAAGACACAGGAGACAAGACTATCAGAACTGAGGTATCAAATAGCTCTTCACATTAAGAACAAGCGCAGACCATAATAAGCCAAGGCTGATTACTGACCAGGAAGGAAGGTTATAAATACATGGAGTAAGAACAGAATGCCAGGCTGGGCCTCAAGAAAAATCCCCTCTAAAAGGATTAATAGCAATTTAAGCATCACAAGGTACAGGGCAAAGCATTACCCAAGAGCAACAATTAGATGAACACTGTAATTTAGGCACAAGCTCACCATCATTCCTGTTAAGCTACTGTAAATACTATAAACCACACAGCCCGTTCCATTGAAACTCCTTTAAGTGCCTACCCTGCAACTGTCAGACACTGAAGCTCTGCTGCAATCCTCACAGGATGACTGGTGGGAATTAAGTGTTTCAGCGCAATTTTCTCTTCATGTCCTTCTTGCAACTGTGCTGTGGCCAAATAAACAGAGCTGAAGGTGCCTATGAAACAATCAAGTAAATATTACAATGTTAGGCTTAAAAAAATGCTAATAGGGCTGGTCAGATGGCTCCGTGGGTAAGAGCACCCGACTGCTATTCCGAAGGTGATGAGTTCAAATCCCAGCAACCACATGGTGGCTTACAACCACCCGTAATGAGATCTGACACCCTCCTCTGGTGTGTCTGAAGTCAGCTATAGTTTACTTATGAATAATAATAAATGAATCCTTGGTCCGGAGAGAGCAGGGACTGAGCAAGTGGGACTGACTGGAGCGAGCGGGGCCGACTGGAGTGAGCAGGGTTGACCAGAACGAGGGAAAAAAATGCTAATAAAGACAATTCTGTTAAGAGACTGTGATATACTAAGTTATGACTATTTTATCCTAAATATTTATTACTTTCATTCTGTTTAAAGGAGGAGAAGGGCTGGCGAGATGGCTCAGTGGTTAAGAGTGCCGACTGTTCTTCTGAAGGTCTCGAGTTCAAATCCCAGCAACCACATGGTGGCTCACAACCATCCGTAATGAAATCTGATGCCCTCTTCTGGAGTGTCTGAAGACAGCTACAGGGTACTTACATATAATAAATAAATCTTAAAATAAATAAATAAATAAAGGAGGAGAAAACTTTCTACCACAGTTACTAACACTATTATGGTTTCAACAGTTTAACAATAGTAGAACACACCTTTAACTTACCTTCTCCAATTTTGTCCTTAATTTTGAACACACCGACTAGTTGTGGTACAGCTTCACAAAGCTCCTCAATATCTCTTTTAATACCTACGAAGGAAGTTAGAACTAATAAGATACAGTTAGGGTTTTGTTGTTCATGTTGGCTTGGGCCGGGGTCTTTTTACGGCCAAAGCTGGCCAGGGCTTATGATCACCTACCTCTGCCTCCCAAATACTGAGCTTATAATTTCTTAGGTTAAAAAATAAAACAAGGGCCGGAGAGATGGCTCAGTGGTTAAGAGCACTGACTGCTCTTCCAGAGGTCCTGAGTTTGATTCCCAGCAACCACATGGTGGCTCACAACCATCTGTAGCAAGACCTGATTCCCTCTTCCGATGTCTGAGGACAGCTACAGTATACTTACATATAATAAAGTAAATCTTTAAAAAAAAAAAACAACAATAAATTATATTTTAAAATAATTAACCACAATGATAAACATCAAAACTCCATAGAATTGCTAAGAAATTGCTAGTCACAAAATTTTAACTAGCAGGAAAAATAAAAAGCCAGAAAAATTAAACACAGAAACTGTGTACTGTACTAGAGGTACACACTAAGATACAGTCAGTACATATTTGGCCTTTAAGATGAAAATGCTAAGTTTAAAGCAAAAAGAACTAAAGCCAGGCAAGGCGGTGCTGTGATCACTAGATGGCATACTCAGGGCACCATGCGATAATCCTGAAATCAATTCCCTTCAGCAGAGACAGAAATCCTACAGGCTGGGAAAGTTTTACACACAGAATGGTCAATCTATCCTCAGAACAAGTCTTCTAAGGTTCTCTAAATTGAGGGGAAAAGTCATTTAATGTATCCCCAAAGTTAACAGCATACTCTATCTCAAACCCCAGAAAAACCACTAATTCTAAATAAATATAAAAGAATGCATAGCTAAAATAAGTGGAAGCAGTAACATAAAATCGAATAAACTACTGATTCAAGAAAAGACACCCCCCCCCCCAAAAAAATGGGCGTGGTGGTGCACGCCTTTAATCCCAGCACTCGGGAGGCAGAGGCAGGCGGATTTCTGAGTTCAAAGCCAGCTTGGTCTACAAAGTGAGTTCCGGGACAGCCAGGGCTATACAGAGAATCCCTGTCCCCAAAAAACAAACAAACAAAAAAAAAAAAAAAAAAAAAAAAAAAAAAAAAAAAAAAAAAAAAAAAAAGAAAAAAGAAAACATCCTGTAATGGCATCGATGCCCTCTTCTGGTGTGTCTGAAGACAGCGACAGTGTACTCATATACATAAAATAAATAAATATATATTTTTTAAAAGTGTCACATTAAAGAATCCCATGGATAAGAGTTCAGCATGCATTAAAATTATGAGAACCATTTGCAACGTCCTATGTTGCATAACATAAAAGTTACAAAACTTTTCAAATAGGAAATAAAGTTCACCCTATTAATCCACCAGATTTTCAAGATATTAAAAAAGGAGTATTCCCCTGGAAATCATTCCAGAACTATGTCAGATTCATGCTTGTGCGACCCCTTTAGTTAGTGAACAATGTGTACCAGAAGCCAAACTGAATATGGAACACTAAATGCTTGCACTGTATGGGTACCTGTTAATTAAAAAAAGCCAGACTGAAAAACAGGCTATTGTTTTTAAAAAAATGAAAAAGGAAAAGGGAAACTAGGTAACAGCAGTGTTTCAAGATTTAAATCTAATGGCACACGAGACAGATTGGGAATGTGCAGAGAAATTCGAGATTAATCTAATGGCACATGAGACAGATTGGGAATGTGCAGAGAAATTCGAGATTAATCTAATGGCACATGAGACAGATTGGGAATGTGCAGAGAAATTCGAGATTAATCTAATGGCACATGAGACAGATTGGGAATCTGCAGAGAAATTCGAGATTAATCTAATGGCATATGAGACAGATTGGGAATCTGCAGAGAAACGAAAGCAGACAGTTTAGTGGAGGAAGTCAGTGCAACTTCAACAAGGAATGAGTTCGTGTGGCAGACACCGACCAGGACAAGCAGCAGCAGCATACACAGCCCATAACAGGGAGTGAGTACTGCACCCAGGAGTACTCTCCGGAGTGGGAGTACTGCACCCAGGGGGAACACGGGGTAGGGGGAAGGGGACTCTCAAGTTTTTAAGGTCTGAAGTAACTGTGTTGTTCATCACTAGGAAGAGGACCATTGTTCTAACAATAAGGGACAGTTTGGTTTTCGCCAGAATTCAAAGATGTGATGTTATGCTTTTTTTAAATGGGGCTAAAGCTTTGGGGGGGGGTATATACATTGTGTATCATAAATTAAAAGTCAAAATTAGTATCTTTTTGGATAAGCCTAAATTTTCTTAGGACAAAGATGATGGTTAGCTTTTAGGAAAGAATACAGTCAACTGGAATTTTATTTACAAACATGTATGTTAAGTGACCACTACCACATAGGCACTGTGCAGTGTTTTAGTGATACCCTGATTCTTGGGGTGGGGCTGAAGCAGGATTGAACTCCTGATCTTCCACCTCCCCCTGGGTTTACAGATGTTTACCGCTATGTCCTGCTGAAAGTACACAATACAGGAATTTTCAATCACCTTCTAAAACTAGAGTCTGCGGTAGAGCTACATTTCACTTTACTAAGAAAAAAGTATCAGTTACAAACATTCCACTCATTTCTGCCTGTGAATTCTCTTTATGAATCCTTAATTCCTTCCCCATCAATTCCTAAAACCAAGCTTTACACAGTAAGGCTACAGTGGGTCTGGAAGAAAAGTCAGGCGTCAACAAACATGATTTCCTAAAAAGCCACTAATATTTGGACCTAACCAACGTCCTCTAAAATGAAAGCTGGATTCTAATCTTCTTAAAACACAATCCAATCCTAAATCTAGATTTCATGATATTATGTGGACATGTAAAATTTAAACATACAACTCAGTTTACGAGTCAGGTGTGTGTGGTTTTTCTGTTTATTTCTGGGAGTGTAATTTAATTACTTTTCTTCTTTCCCCTTTCCTCTAATTAGAAGATGCATACTGGCTGCCTGTGCGACTTCAGAACCGTGCAACCGTGGCATTGAGCACATACCTGAAAGTTTAACACTCTGATCATATTTTTTTAAAGAGTCATCAGCCGGACACCTGTCACTGCCACGAAGGGAAGAAAACGCCATTTGCTCCTCCATCTGAGTCCCCAAAGAGGCTTCCACTACGCACGACTGAGATGCAAAGAGCGGGTTACCGGGTCATGTGCACAGGCGAGAGCAACAGCTGTGAAAATCACAACACGGTGAGAAGGGCGAAGAAGCTCACCCAAGCAGGCACGCAACAAACCACCTGCCCTTCAGGAGGTGACACTAAAACCCGCACCATATGTCCAAATCCCAGCCGGGGCGGCATCGCTGCCACAGGCCTGCGGCGAGCACTCCGGCGGGGGACAGGTGGAGCCGGCTGCACCCGGCNGGTTGGTCTCTCCGGTCCAAGGATTCATTTCTTATTATTCTTCATAAGTACGCTGTAGCTGACTTCAGACGCACCAGAGGAGGGCGTCAGATCTTGTTAAGGGTGGTTGTAAGCCACCATGTGGTTGCTGGGATTTGAACTCATCACCTTCGGAAGAGCAGTCGGGTGCTCTAACCCGCTGAGCCATCTCACCAGCCCCTCGTGTCTTTTAATAACCCACTAAGTCTATATTGCATGGGTGTGGAGTGATCCACTGGGTTATGCATGGCACTCTTAACACTGGTTGCATCCCCCAAAAGAATGACCCCTCCTTTCCTGGCAACTACCCTTTGCCAGGGCCTCAGTAAGGGAAGGGACCAGAAAATTCCCTACCCCTTCTAAGCTGGAATTTTGGCCCGTCTTGTTCAGGTAACTCCACTACCGAGAGTCATGCCATAGCCAGAACTTCACCACCCCAGCTCTGACATTCTTAGATGACAGTTCACCTCCACTAGAGCAGCCTAGCCCAGAACAGAGAGCCTGTCCAGCTACAGGCTGTAGGCATGTTCATTCAATCAGTAACTTTTGCTAGCTTCTGGAATATCATAACTGTGATTTTCATGCTACAATCTGTTTATATGGTATACAGGTTGTGTGGTGTGTGTGTGTGTGTGTGTGTAAATACATACATAGTAAAAGAATTTCTAAGGAGTTAGTATTACCATGCATAAGATTAGTTAATACAGTAAAAGGTCACAAATATATATATATTTTTTACTTTAGCATTAGTAGTGAAGAATTATTAGTGAAGAATAAGTAGTGTTTTCTGGTAGAAAAAAAATTTGTTCTTTCCGGGTTAAATGGAAAACGACTACTTTTTATGTCAATGGAGTACTAGAAGGTGTTTAGAGTGTACCTCTTTTATACTGTTTTGAGATAGGACTAAAATAATCCCTTGTCTTAACTGTCTTACTTATACGTATACACACTTACATACATAAATACACCTACACATATATACACATACACGATTTTATCAGAATGGCATGCATGCTGTGGTCCAGGATGTCCAATAATGGAAAGGCGAAGAATCTGGTATCTTTGCTGGATGTCTCAGTAGTTCCAATTTGCTACTGGTGTCCCAAGGAATTCCTAGAGAGCCTTTTGGCCTTCAGTTTACGTTGGATTTCCAAAGGAGTGGTTCCAGCACCAATGACAGAGTGTCTCAGCGTCAGAGTATATGGACTTGCCAGCAAGGGTGAGAGGAGCAGGCAAAGAGCAAAGCTTCCTTCTGTTACTTCCGACTGTGTGGGCTGCCAGCAGCAGCTGTGGCCCAGATTCACGATGGACCTTCTCATCTCAGGTGATCTGGATTTACAGTGGATCTTCCACCTCAAACAAACAAACCTAGAAAATCCCTCACAGGAACGCCCACATGCTTGAGTTTCACTTAATTCCAGATGCAGCTAAGCTGAGAACCAAGATTAGCCACCATACCCTTGTCCTTGTTAAAAGCATGGCTGCGGGGCTGAAGACATGGCTTAGTCATTAAGAGCACTGGCTGCTCTTTGAAAGGACTGAGGTTTAAATCCCAGCACCCACATGGCAGTTCACAACTGTCTGTAACTCCAGTTTCAGGTGACCTGACAGGCCTCCATGGAGGCAGAGCATCAATGTAAATACATTTTTTAAAGTTTCTTTTTTTTTTTTTAAAGCATGACTGCGAAGTCAGTGAGTCTGATGATAAGAAGGAAGGGAAGAGACTAGGAATGATGGTTATGTTGTAATTTCAGCACTTGGGAAGATGAGACAGGAGGATCACCACAAGTTTGAAGACAATCTCTGCTACATTAGAGAAACCTTATTTCAAAAGCTAAAAAATATAAAAATAAAAATAAATAAAAAAGGTAAGGGAGAGCTGTCATAGGTGTGAATCAATGGTGGAGCTCTTCACTCTCAACTTCAAGGCCCTGAGTTCACTCCCTAGTACCACCACTATGGACATACACACACACACACACACACACACACACAACACATACATTCACATACACTACACATACTCAACACATAGACAGTTTATCCCCAGATATCATTCAGTGCTAGAAATACCTCTTTATGAATCTTCCTCCAAAGCAAGGACTTTGATCTCAGAGATATAGGGAGACAGTGGGGAATCAAGATCTTCTCAAAGATCTTGAGTTATATACTTTGTATGTGAGTGTATGCACACGTATATGTGGGAAGGTGCATGTGTTTCTATGTGCATGTGGGTGGAAGCAAGAGGATATCCTCAGGTTTCATCATTTCTCAGGTGCTGTCTATATTTTGTTTTGTTGAAACAGGGTCTTTCTTTGACCTCAAACTCTCCAACTAGGCTAGGCAGGCTGGCCAGCATTCTATAAGCTCCACCCACCTCTGCCTTCCTATTATTGGGATCACAAGATCATACACAAACCCCACTTTTAAAAATATGGGTTCTTGGCATCCAATTCAGGTTCTCACTCTTCTAGGTCAAGGGCTTTATCAATGCATCCAACTCTCCAGCCCAAGCTATACACTTCAAGAATATAGAGCTCTGCTGGGCGTGGTGGCGCACGCCTTTAATCCCAGTACTGGGGAAGCAGAGGCAGGTGGCTTTCTGAGATCGAAGCCAACCTGGTCTACAAAGTGAGTTCCAGGACAGACAGGGCTATAAAGAGAAACCCTGTCTCGGAAAAACAAAGCAAAAGCAAACAAACAAACAAAAAGAATATATAGCTCCCATCTCTCATGGTCATTGCATAGGTAAGGAAGTAATGTGGGGACCAACTATCAAAAGAAAAAAGAAAGGGCTGGAGAGATGGCTCAGTGGTTAAGAGCACCGACTGCTCTTCCGAAGGCCCTGACTTCAAATCCCAGCAACCACATGGTGGCTCACAACCATCTGTAATGAGATCTGACACCCTCTTCTGGTACATCTGAAGACAGCTACAGTGTACTTAGATATAATAATAAATCTTTGTAAAAAAAAAAAAAAAGAGAGAGAGAGAGAAAACAGAGACCCACCAACAAGAATCGTTGGTGCCTTCTTAGAAACAACATAAAAGAGAGCATCTCAAATACCAGCCTTAAAATTTGAACAGAAGCCAATATACATTCTGGTATTTGATCCTAGAAAGAGACAAAGATCTTCTAAACACTCTTCTATCTGACAGAAATCATGTCTCCCAGATGGTGTTAGGCTTCAGTAATCAGCATTTCTGGTCCCGTGAATCACATCTGGAACTTGTCAAAGCAAGTTAACTTTACAAGACAGCTCCTTGTGGCAGCACCCCTGGCCAGGGTGCTCCTTCTGTCGAATTCCCACTGTCCTTTCCCCTTGAATAGTCACCGTGATTATAAAAATGAGGGGAACATTCCTTAAACCTCAAGTTGTGCTTGGGGGAAAAAGTGGGGGAAGATAACAAAGTCGCCATGATAATAACTAATAATCAGCCTTCCAAATGTTCTTCTTTCTTAAGCAAACCTTGAGTGAGCAGTTATGGAAGTGAATGTGGCTATCTTGTTATATTTGCTCTTCTACAGTATGATATTAGGAAATCCTTTTAACAAAAGTAGCAAGGGGACTATTCAGTTGCAAGGCCTGTAAATCTGTTGTTAAATACTATAAGAATCCAGAGACTGTTTGACTAGACCCTTCAGTCCCAGCATGGCTGCAGTCAGTAACTCATCAGAATGTTACCTCTGCCTGTAGTGTTCTAGCAAGCCCCACTGATGAATACTGAAGCATAGGGAGACAATTTGTAACAAGTCAGGCCCAGGAGGATGCACCCCATGCATTCCAAGAAAGCACCTGGCAATGTGAGAAGGGAACAGGCTGTGTAACCAGGCTCCACCTCTGTGGTTCAAGTTTATTCAATAGTGTCAAAGCCCTCAAGGTCATATGGATCCTAACATGGACATGCCCAAGGTAAAAGGGTAGGAGCTCCTAGGTGGATTCTTTTTAGCCCAATGCCAGTACTCTTTTAACAGCAAGTGCTGGTCATAATAGAGCCAGGAAATAGGATGCTGTCGACTTGTGGCATCCAGGGAGGTGAACTTAGTCTTCGTGTAGTGTAATCATCCCTTAGTGTCTCACTCTATATCTGGCTCTTAGGATTCCTGAGCCTCAGCTTCATTAGTCTTCAGAGTGAAACATTGGCTTGATCAATGATTTCCACACACAGTGCCTTGCCATCTATTTCTTCATAAAGGTGAATCTAAGATACAGGGCTAGGAATTGCCTACTTGCTAAGATGCACCTTTCTGTGTGTAGATGCACACATGGTAACATCTGGTGTAGACACATCTTTCAAAACCTCCTTTATCAAGGGTTCTCAAATGCTTCAACCCCACTTCTAGCCTGTTGGGGTCCACTGCCCGCAGTGGACTGGGTTCCTGGAGGATTGGCCCGAAGCTGAAATGAAACTAAGGGAGTGGGGGAAGAAAGAAGAACTCCGAGGCTACATGGTTGCTTCTGCTTAAAACGACTGTTTAATGGTGGACAAGCATTTGGGGATAAAGGAAGGGAAGCCCCGCCCCCAGTCTTCTGGGCAGGCATTCTGGAGTTTGGCGGGAACCCTGAAGTCTCCTGACATCTCGCAGGTTGCGCAGGTGGGCTGGTTGTAGGTGGGCCTCTGGTAAGCTGGGCGGAGCCGGATGACCTAGGAGACTTGCAGAACCTGGCCGTATGGGTACTGGGCTCTTAGCCTAGTTAACAACACAATGGAGCTGGGAGTGGTGGCGCACGCCTTTAATCCCAGCACTGGGGAGGCAGAGGCAGGCGGATTTCTTAGTTCGAGGCCAGCCTGGTCTACAAAGTGAGTTCCAGGACAGCCAGGGCTATACAGAGAAACCCTGTCTCGAAAAAACCAAAAAAAAAAAAAAAAAAAAAAAAAAACCAACACAATGGATGCCATTGGGTGCGGCACGGCTCCGGTCATTGCACCAACTATGTTGGTGGAGAAGGGACACCACACTAGCCCACCATCCAAAGATAGTGAAGAAAAGATGGTAAATAGGACAAGAGGATGTGAACCTGTTTAGAACTAGCTCTTTGGGGAGATTCCAAAGGCTTGTGCAGGCCAGGATCTTTGGAAAATTGGCAAAGGCAAGAGAGAGCCTAGTTAAGGCTTGTTCTCTTCTCACACTGCAATGTTGTTTCTTAGAATGCATGGGGTGGGGGCTGGTGAGATGGCTCAGCTGGTAAGAGCACCCGACTGCTCTTCCGAAGGTGATGAGTTCAAATCCCAGCAACCACATGGTGGCTTACAACCACCCATAATGAGATCTGAATAATAATAAATGAATCCTTGGACCTGAGCGAGCAGGGCCGGGGCAGACCAGAGTGAGCAGGGTTGACCAGAACAAGGGAAAAAAAAAAAGATAAAAAAGGAATGAAAACTACGGTTAAGAGCACTGACCACTCTTCTGAAGGAGAGTTCAAGTCCAGCAACCACACGGTGGCTCACAGTCATCCGTAGAGATCGGATCCCCTCTTCCCCTCTTCTGGTGTGTCTGAAAACATCTACAGTGTACTTACATATAATAAATAAATGAATATGTAAAAAAAAAACGAATGCATGGGGTGCACCCTCCTGGGTCTGACTTGTTACAAATTTTTACCCTATGATTTGCTATCTTTGTCAGGACAACAGCAGTTCAGTTCAGTAGTGTCAGGATATCAAGCATAAATCAGCAATGGTGGTATGATCCAGCAGAAACCTCCAGGCCTCCACTGAATTGGCATGCATGACCAGCAACAGCTAGAATGCCAGTTCTCTGCTGTGCCTCTCTCAACAAAGTGAAGATCATCAAAGATGCAAGGCCAACAAAGTGTGTGAAACCAATGAAGTGTTGCACAGCTAGCTCTCTCCAAACATCACGTGCCTCAGCAAAATACCATGTGACTCTACATCACATGACTCAACCAGAAACTTTCACTTCAACCTGGTCTTGGTGTATGCATGCTGATTGATGTACACTGATAGATGCACCCAGCCTCCCACCCTGCTCCTGGCCATCAGCCCATGTGAGAGCCTCTGAGTCATTCTTTATGGCAGACACCCCAACAAGGGCCTCTGTAGGTTGTTGCTGGGAGC
The DNA here is from genome assembly GCA_902729485.2 of Mus minutoides. Lineage (NCBI taxonomy): Eukaryota > Metazoa > Chordata > Mammalia > Rodentia > Muridae > Mus > Mus minutoides. Next base: position 2,035,023 of record LR749689.1, on the reverse strand, counting down.
CAGCCTCAGGGATGGGCCAGGTCTCACAGAGGAGGTAAGGAATCTATGAAGGGAGAGTAAGTCAGGCTGAAAGACCCACAACATGAGGACTCCCCCACGTTCTGACTCAGGAGAGGCGACACCCCAAATCACTCATGAGAAACGGTCTTGATGCAAACAGTAAGAGGATTTTTATTTCAAGAACGCTCTCGGGCCCAAAGTCATATAGAGGACCGTGGCACCCCGAGTTGCTGGGTAAGGGGGTATTTAAAGGAAGAAACCACAACTCAAGGGGGTGGGGAAGGTGTTGTTGCAAAATACCAAAAATACCAGTTAAGAGTCAGGAGGAAGTGCAAAGTCACAAGAGTCACAAGGAAAACCTGGTAATTGTGCCGGTTATTTCTCAAGACAGTTTCTGTGAGCCCCTAACAATAGCACATTTGCATAGGGGGTTCCAGGAGCCCTCAGGGTGACTTTCTTTGAATGAATACTCCCTGAACCCAGGAAGCAGGTGGGTGGAGGAATGTCACTATCTGTTTTATGATTAGCATGCCTTGAAGCATTGAGTCACAAAGGTCACATTCTCAAGCCTGGGCCTAAAGGCCAGAGAAGGGCCTTTCCAAGTCTCAAGGTTTTCTGCACGATGGCATCAAATGTAGACTGAATCTCTAACTTGTAATCGATGTGGGGCTTGCAGGTCTCCTTCTCTTGAGTAGGCCTTCTGGAGCTGCTTCCATGCTTGCTGTCTCACTCACTTGAGTGCCTTGAGCCTAGAGAACAAAGGCTGGGAAAGCAGCATGTCAGTACTGGCTATTTTTTACCAGTGGAGGGGGCCCCCCCATAGAGAATAATTTATAGGGGGGTCAGTCCAAACTGTCCAGGGGTGTTCTTTTTTTTTTTTTTTTTTTTTGGTTTTTTGGGACAGGGTTTCTCTATATAGCCCTGGCTGTCCTGGAACTCACTTTGTAGACCAGGCTGGCCTCGAACTCAGAAATCTGCCTGCCTCTGCCTCCCGAGTGCTGGGATTAAAGACGTGTGCCACCACGCCCGGATCCAGGGGTGTTCTTAACCCTGAAGAGCACAAAGGGTAGGAGAGCTATCCAACCATTAATGCCAGTCTCCGCTGTCAATTTGGTAAGGGTCTCTCTCTTTTTTTAAAATTTATTTATTTATTATATGTAAGTACACTGTAGCTGTGCGTCGCACTACCTTCCTGCCAGCAGGAAAACACACCAACGCCAGGATCCTTCTACAGACTGCTTTATTGAAGCCTTGAAAGAGGAAGACCCAGAGCCCGGAAAAGCCTCAGCTTATATAGCCAAGGAGGAGGCGTGTCTTAACTGGATTGGCTGCTGGGCCATCACTCATGTTAAGCCCCAGGCTGGGCGGTGGTTAAGCAACAGGGGCATGTGATTTTGGGTTGTTTACTAGCTCTGTACAGGGGGTGGTAACAGGATGTCTTCAGGTTGTTTACTAGCTCTAACAGGATGGAGGTGCCATCTTAGAATGGTGCCTGAGCTGACTCGGGCGCGGCCCTCTACAGACACTCCAGAAGAGGGCATCAGATTTTGTTACGAATGGTTGTGAGCCACCATGTGGTTGCTGGGATTTGAACTCAGGACCTTTGGAAGAGCAGTCAGCACTCTTAACCATTGAGCCATCTCACTAGCCCCCAGTAAGGGTCTCTTTAATGGTTCTATTCATCCTCTCTACCTATCCTGAACTTTGGGGCCTGAATGGACAATGTAACTTCCAATCAATTCCCAATATCTTGGCCAATCCCTGACTTACTGGGGCAACAAAGGCAGGTCCATTCCCAAACCTTGGGAAGATTTCTTTTAGGATCTTCTTGGCTACCACATTGGCCGTCACAGTCCTGGTAGGAAAAGCTTCTACCCAGCTTGAAAAGGTGACTATAAAAACTAATAAGTACTTGCTGCCATATCTAGCTGGCTTAGATTTTTGTAAAATCTACCTCCCAATAGGCTCCAGGTCGGTCGCCCCTGAGCCTCTTCCCAGGAGTATACATGGAGTGTCCTGCATTAATCATAGCACAGGCCTTGCAGCTTTGACTATTTCTTCTGCCAAGTCAGAGAGTCCTATAACATAGTAGTCGGAGGACCTAACCACACCTTGTAATTGCTTGGCCCCCAAGTGCGTCAAGTAATGTAAGTTGGTAACATACTTGTGTCCTTCTTCCTGTGGGAGAACTAGTTTTCCTTTTTCTGTTTCTACTATTGCATACAGGGTTTCCTATACCAGTCCTAATTTGTCCATAACTTGATAGTCCTCAGGGGTGTATCTAAAGCTGGTCTCTCTGACATCATTATATTTAGGCTCCTTGACTGCCAAGATCATTGCTCCTTGGGCTATCTGTTTGGCATTTAGATCTGCCATCTGATTGTCTTTAGCCACAGCATCTTATGTCTTTCTCTGCAGATGTCAACAGCCCTCTTTGTCTGTATATTGCTCCATGCAGTGGCAAAAGGCATGGTGATCAGAGGAATCTCGCAGCCTGACTGATTGGCAGTCAGCACACTTATTATTATTTATTATACAGAACTCAGTAGACAGGGATAGTCATGTTGTTCCAAAACAGATCATATCATTTTGTCCCCAGACATACATTTTAACTTCTTCTTGGTCATAAATTTAGTCATCATTGATGAACTGTAACAGAACAGAGTTATCTTTCACAATCATTTTCCCTCAGCACACCCATAACCCAACATTTAAGAATCTTGCACTTTCAGCCAGGCAGTGGTGGCATACACCTTTAATCCCAGCACTTGGGAGGCAGAGGCAGGCGGATTTCTGAGTTCAGGGCCAGCCTGGTCTACAAAGTGAGTTCTAGGACAACCAGGGCTACACAGAGAAACCCTATCTTGAAAAAAAAAGGAAGAAGAAGAAGAAGAAGAAGAAGAAGAAGAAGAAGAAGAAGAAGAAGAAGAAGAAGAAGAAGAAGAAGAAGAAGAGTAGTGATCATCTTGCACTTTCAAGGGCACTAGACAGAGAGAAATTCTCCATGCCAGCCTGGAAAGATATTGCAGTGTATTATTAACTCTTAATGGTCAGAGTGTTAATTGTCATTAGGCCAAAGCTGCTGCAGTTATTATTTGATTTCTGCTGTAATAAAATGTTTATATCAAATAGGATTTATTCTTATATCTAATCTTGGTATTCTTTTGTTCCTTGGTCATACGACATGACAGTGGGCCTGCACAAGCTAACTTTTCTAAGAAGGGGAGGGCCTTAGTATTTCATTCTTTTTTTTTTTTTTTTTTGGTTTTTATCGAGACAGGGTTTCTCTATTTAGCCCTGGCTGTCCTGGAACTCACTTTGTAGACCAGGCTGGCCTCAAACTCAGAAATCTGCCTGCCTCTGCCTCCCAAGTGCTGGGATTAAAGGCCTGCGCCACCATGCCTGGCTATTCACACCATTCTTTATCTGTCAATATAAACCCCTGTGTAGGTCAGAGATAACTCTAGCCACTCTAACTCTGTTTCTGTATTTTTTTTCCTTGAGTGGCATACCATATGTAGCCCCCAATCTTATATGCCACACAATCACCTGAGCCTATAGTAGGAAAAGACTTTAATTTGATCTGCGGCCAAATCCTTTAGCTCTCTGAATTGTTTACCTTTTTAAATTTACTTTGTTCTGATCATCTTGTTCCTGAGTAAGTGCAGAGGCAGATGTTCCAAGACTATCTTGGAGTCAAAGCCTCATAAGGAGATCTCTGGTGTCTTTATTTGAGTCACAACCTCGTAAGGAAGACCTTCAAGTAGCGCTTTAAGGATAGCTTCCTAAAAGTGGGAGGGGTAGTATGCTCAGAACTTCTTTCTTGGGGAAGCTTAGAAGCAGTACTCCTGGGAGAAGGCAAAAACAACTCATAAGAAATTTCCCACCAATCCAATATCCCCAAGTTGCGCAACTATTAAGAGCACACCAACACCCCCCCCCCAGCACACAGCACATGGCAATTAAGACCAAATGTGGAAGACAGCATGACAGCAACTGCATCACGCACCTCAGCTTTGCTGGATCTTCGTCAAGCAGCTGTGCTGGCTTTATGACTTTCGCTGTTTCCATTAGATGTGGTTGTGCCAGGTTACCTTTGTCCCCACATCTATTCTGTTATACTTTTGATCATAATTTTCCCCAGACTCCTCTGGAACCACGGAGAGCAAGCACACTCAGCAAGCTTGTTAGTTTAAAACACTATGGGACTAATTCTGCTCCTCCCCTGACCTAGAGCTGCCTTTTGGGAAAGGAGGCTGTAAGCCTGCTCCGGGTCCATGAACCAGAGACTTGATTCATATAACTTTCCTGATACTTTTTCCCCTCTTGCTGATCCCAGGGTGACCTTTCTACCTACTGAAACTTTTTTTTTCCAAATTTTTATTAGATATTTTCTTCATTTATATTTCAAATGCTATCCCAAAAGTCCCCTATACCCTTCCCCGCCCCCCTCCCTGTTCCCCTACCCACCCACTCCCACTTCTTGGCCCTGGCGTTCCCCCGTACTGGGGCATGTAAAGTTTGCAAGACCAAGGGACCACTCTTCCCAATGATGGCTGACTAGACCATCTTCTGCTACATATGCAGAAGACACAAGCTCTGGGGGTACTGACTAGTTCATATTGTTGTTCCACCTATAGGGTTGCAGACCCCTTCAGCTCCTTGGGTACTTTCTCTAGCTCCTCCATTGGGAGCCCTGTGTTCCATCCAATAGGTAACTGTGAGTATCCACTTCTGTGTTTGCCAGGCACTGGCATAACCTCACACGAGACAGCTAAAACAGGGGCCTTTCAGCAAAATCTTGATGGCGTATGCAATAGTGTCAGGGTTTGGTGTCTGATTATGGGATGGATCCTCAGCTGCAGCAGTCACTGGTTGGTCCATCCTTTTGTCTCAGATCCACACTTGATCTCTGTAACTCCTTCCATGTGTGTTTTGTTCTTAATTCTAAGAAGGGGCGAAGTGTCCATACTTTGGTCTTCGTTCTTCTTGAGTTTCATGTGTTTTGCAAATTGTATCTTGGGTATTCTAAGTTTCTGGGCTAATATCCACATATCAGTGAGTACATGTTATGTGAGTTCTTTTGTGATTGGGTTACCTCAATTAAGATCCAGATCCATCCATTTGCCTAAGTATTTCATAAATTCATTGTTTTTAATAGCTGAGTAGTACTCCATTGTGTAGATGTACCACATTTTCTGTATCCATTCCTCTCTTGAGGGACATCTGGGTTCTTTCCAGCTTCTGGCTATTATAAATAAGGCTGCTATGAACATAGTGGAGCATGTGTCCTTATTACCAGTTGGAACATCTTCTGGATATATGCCCAGGAGAGGTATTGCGGGATCCTCCAGTAGTACTATGTCCAATTTTCTGAGAAACCGCCAGACTGATTTCCAGAGTGGTTATACAAGCTTGCAATCCCACCAACAATGGAGGAGTGTTCCTCTTTCTCCACACCTTCGCCAGCATCTGCTGTCACCTGAATTTTTTATCTTAGCCATTCTGACTGGTGTGAGGTTGTATTAGTTAGGGTTTTACTGCTATGAACAGACACCATGACCAAGGCAAGTCTTATAAACAAAACAACATTTAATTGGGGCTGGCTTACAGGTTCAGAGGCTGAGTCCATTATCATCAAGGTGGGAGCATGGTAGTAACCAGGCAGGCATGGCGCAGGCAGAACTGAGAGTTCGATGTCTTCATCCAAAGGCTGCTAGTGGAAGACTGACTTCCAGGCAACTGGGATAAGAGTCTTAAGCCCACACCCACAGTGTCACACCTATTCCAATAAGGCCACACCTCCAAATGGTGCCACTCCCTGGTCCAAGAATATACAAACCATCACAGAGGTGGAATCTCAGGGTTGTTTTGATTTGCATTTCCCTGATGATTAAGGATATTGAACATTTTTTCAGGTGCTTCTCAGCCAGTCGGTATTCCTCAGTTGAGAATTCTTTGTTTAGCTCTGGGCCCCATTTTTTAGTGGGGTTATTTGATTTTCTGGAGTCCACCTTCTTGAGTTCTTCTACTGAAAGTTTTTTTGTTTTGTTTTGTTTTGTTTTGTTTTGTTTTGTTTTGGTTTTGGTTTTTTCGAGACAGGGTTTCTCTGTATAGCCCTGGCTGTCCTGGAACTCACTTTGTAGACCAGGCTGGCCTCGAACTAAGAAATCCGCCTGCCTCTGCCTCCCGAGTGCTGGGATTAAAGGTGTGTACCACCACACCCGGCCCCTACTGAAACTTTTTAATCTCCTGATTGACACACTGGTGGCATGCAGCAAAGTGGACAAGCACCCTGAATCTGGAACCACCTGTACCTGGCCTCTACTTATTTTTTTACTAAGATTTATTTATTATTATACATAAGTACACTGTAGCTGACTTCAGACACACCAGAAGAGGGTGTCAGATCTCATTACAGATGGTTGTGAGCTACCATGTGGTTGCTGGGATTTGAAGTCAGGACCTTCGGTAGAGCAGTCAGTGCTCTTACCCACTGAGCCATCTCTCCAGCCCATGGCCTCTCCTTATATAACTATACCTGACCTACGTACGTATTCAGGAAATGTATGTAGTCACATCTGCTCCAGTTTTACTTTATGTAAAGCAAGATTATGAACATCCCCACCAGTTTTTAATTTTATTTATTTATTTATTTATTTATTTATTTATTATTATTATTTTTTTTTTTTTTGGTTTTTCGAGACAGGGTTTCTCTGTATATCCCTGGCTGTCCTGGAACTCACTCTGAAGACCAGGCTGGCCTCCAACTCAGAAATCCGCCTGCCTCTGCCTCCCGAGTGCTGGGATTAAAGGCGTGCGCCACCACGCCCGGCTCCCAGTTTTTTATTAATAAACTTTTAAAATAAAAATGCTGTGATACTAATTTATCATAAACATAGAGATTTACACGAACCAGATCTATTGCCTTACAGTTCTAGAAGTCCTGAGGAGATGATGAAATCTGCTTTTTTTTTTTTTCTTCCATATTCTACACTTGATCTTAGCCAAGGGGCCACGAAATGATACCTTTTTCTTTTTTGAGACCATCTGCATTCTGTAGGAGCTAGTCCTCTACATCCAAGCTGCCTTCTAACTGGGCACTCTGCTTCCTTCTTCTTTACACATCTCTGTTACTTAGCTTTCCCTCTTTCATTGGATTCTAGCCTGGATTATCTAGGCTAATTTCCTCATCTTAAACCTCTTAGCTTGATCATATCTCATACTTTCTTTTGATTCATAACAAGCATCTATCACAGTTTGGGGGATTAGGAGATAAGCATCTTGGTGTGAGGCATTATTCTGTCCCCTACCATCTAACAGGATTATTATGAGGAATGAGGTGAAAGAATGGAGGTCCATACATGCTTCTCCAACACATGCATCTTATCTAGACTAGTGGTTCTCACCCTATGGGTCGTCGTGATCCCTTTGGGGGTCGAATGACCCTTCCACAGGGTCACATTTCAGATATCCCGCATATCAGATATTTGTATTATTATTCATAACAGTAGCAAAATTACAGTTATGAAGTTAACAATGAAATAATTTTATGTTTAGAGGTTACCACATCATGAAGAACTGTATTAAAGGGTCATAGCATTTGGAAGGTTGTGAACCACTCATTTAGACCCTCTTTTCCAAGAATGAGCTTGTCTTGGGTTTCCTTCTGGCTTTTCTTTCTACCTTGAGCTCCTCTTGTTGTTTCTTCCTTACTCGTTTTTCCCAAGAAGTCATATAAATCCTGGGAGGGACAGTATACCTCCAGTTGGTACAGTGTGGAGTCACATCCTGAAAAGCAGAGTCCCATCCCACCAAAGGAAGGATGCTTTATCATATTTCTGTGTTAGAGAGCATATGCAGCAAGGTGCCAGTTGAAAGAAGCTAGAACTTGACATTGAGCCGAGGCAGTCTTGCTTGGTTTGTCTGAAGAGAGCCAGCTGGTCTTCCACAGTCCTGAAGAGCTGTGCTAGCTTGGCTGAGCTAAGGCAAGACTGCAAACCATCAACAGTCATGTGACAAAATGGAAGGAAATTCCTCTTCAATGCTGGGAAAAATGTAAGAATGTGTCTTCTCTCAAGTAGGGTCAGGAAGTCCCCAGAGGGAAGCCTCTCTGTCTCATTCTGTAAATGACCTCTAGAAATCAGAAGCCTAGGCCTTGTGGGAACTGAGGAGCTGTTTTAAGGATTAGAAAGAACACTAAAGGCAGGAGCTGTGGTTGTAGGGAAAGGAGAAAATGCATTCATTTAGAATTCAGAGCAGCTGCAGGATATGTAGGCCAACAGAGATGTCTGGTCAGGAGACACCAATGACCTCTGGCATTTACTGCACACCAGTAAGGCTCACCTGTTACTGCCATGTTCAGGTCCAGATGCTTGGGACTTAACTGTTTATCTTGTCTTTTTTTGTTGTTTGCTGTTTTTATTCATTTGCTTATGTTCTAGGTAGGTTTCACAAGGAACTCATGGTGAGTCTACCCCAGCCTGTCCACCATGCTGGCATTATTTTATCTTTAATTGTCAAAGCAAATTGTTATCATGTTGTCTTATTCTACATGTGGCACTTCAGCTGAGGTTTTCCTTGACTTTAAACTGAAGGATCATGTTGTCTTACAAAATTTCTGGGAGAACACAGTTGGATAGTATACGCTGACAAGAAGATATTCTGTCCCCCAAAGCACAACATCAGGATCCTCAGAGCCAAAAGAAACCAACTTGCAAACAACAACAACAACAACAACAACAACAACAACAACAATAAAACATTAATCAGGTAATTTTAAAATTAGAATGTAATGTTACATACTTTTGGATAGGATACTTCTTTTGGGGGGGAGGGGTGTTGAAACAGGGTTTCTCTGTATAGCCCTGGCTGTCCTGGAACTCACTCTGTAGACCAGGCTAGCCTCGAACTCTGAAATTCGCCTGCCTCTGCCTCCCGAGTGCTGGGATTCTCAAACATGTTATCTTATTGTCTGTGGATGAGAAATGACAACAGTCTGGGATAAGACAGTGACAGAGAGGTTGGGAAGGGCATCAAGCAAGTGGAACTGAAAGAACTTGGCCTGAGCTGATTAAGGTGGCTTTAAAGGGATGGAGAGGCAGACCTGGTGGTTCAAGCCTATGACTCCAGCCTCTGAAGAGCCTAAAGCAGAAGGACCACAAGGTCTTCTTTGATACAGGGCTTCCTAGCAACAAGTGAAGTTTGAATCTGACACTTTGTCTTAAAATAATTAAAATGAACTATTTTAAAAGGGAATTATCTGATATGCCAAGTCCTGCTAAAAGACCCAGAACATGAGGACTCTCATGTTCTGACAGGAGAGGTGACACCCCAAATCACTCATGAGAAATGTTCTTGATGCAAACAGCAAGAGGACTTTTATTCAGGGAAAGCCAGAGCTCTGGGGACAACTCGTATCCCAGAAATGGATAGAGGAGTCGACCGAGAGGGGAAAGGGGACACGGTATTTATGGGCCCTCAAGGGGGGAAGGAGGAGGAGGAAGTATGGGATTTTTCTGATCTAATAATATCTATTCTTAGGATGATTTCTTTTTTTTTTTTTAAAGATTTTTTTTTATTATTTTATGTAAGTACACTGTAGCTGTCTTCAGACACACCATAAGAGGGCATCAGATCTCAGGGATGGTTGTGAGCCACCATGTGGTTGCTGGGATCTGAACTCAGGACCTTTGGAAGAGCAGTTGGTGCTCTTAACCACTGAGCCATCTCTCTAGCCCCCTTAGGATGATTTCTAAAGAAGAAATGGGTACAATGTAGGAGTCATGCACAGATGCAGAAATGGAATTTTTCAAACTCAGTCCAGCAACTAAACCACAAACACTTGGCAGTGAGCTGCATCTCAATCCATCAACCAAACCACGAACACTTGGCAGTGAGCTATATCGGTTGGCAAATACATGAATTCAAAGAACAGTATTGGCAAACACACAGAATCGAGGAATATTCAGGCTATTGTGCTCAGCTATGTAAAGACTTTCTGCTAATAGTGAAATCTCTTTTCCCAGTTTCAGGGTCTTTGTGACCTGTTACATTTTTCTCAGGATCTTTTCACTGCATAGCTAACACAGTTCTCACCCCTGGAGCAGAGCTGGCAGGGCGTGGGACTTGTTTGTATAATAATGTATATATACTTTACTTTATGTTACTCCTTCAGGAAATATTCTCCCTGTCAAAGTTATCAGGGAATGTTCTCCCTGCCAAGGTTAATGACTCCATGATAATTGGAAGTAGCTCAAGTCCAGGAGGCAAGGATGTATCTAATGTCCTTGGCAAAACAATAAACTAAACATTTCAAGACAGCCCTTAAGGCTGTGGGAAAGTACTCTGAAAACATGAGTTCAAGAATATATATTTTCTTAACTATGCAAAATATAAGGATGCAATGTGAATATATATGAGGGGTTTCATGAACTTAAAAGAACATAGACAGCTGCCCAGTGAGCCAACTTGTCAGAAAGATAATAAGGAAGGATATAAAAAGACTTAGGGAGAGGTGATTACAGGGCAAGATCCCACCCAGCTAAGTTTATTGTTTGTGCTTACAAAGGCAGGCAGATCTCTGAATTCATTGCTATGTTAAAAAGAAGTACTTGCTGTGTTTTCTAAGAGTCAAAGGGCTGATTCATGAGATAATCAAAAGGGAATCTGGGGTGGACAATTGAATTGATATGAAAATAAAAGACTGGGCTTTGGTCTGCAAGAGCTGAGCTGTCTAGAGATCTCTAGAGAGTAGAACACAAGGCTGTCAGTTATGTACCCACCATTGACTTTGAGTTGTTCTTTCGACACTCCCAAACACCCTTTCCTTAGAACCCCTCTCCAAGTTGAAGCTGGTCCTTGACACTGATATACTGAGCACATGAAGAGAAAAGGAGTTTTTGATTCAATGTCAGACAACATGACATGGTGGCACATACCTGTCATCTTAGCATTAGGACTCAGAGGCAGAAGGTTCTAGAGTTTGAGGTCAGCTTGGACTATGTAGTGAGACCCCATGAAGGAGGGAAAAAAAGAAGGAAGGGAAAGGAAGGGTAGGAGAGGGGAAGGGAAGGGATAAGAAGAGGACAGGAAGCTCAGGGAGCTATTTCAATTCACTGGGTAAATGTGGGAATCTATACTTCAACTGTCCTGGTTTATGGTCTTTTCCATATCTCTTTTTGAGTAGGTCACACAGTCACTGTCTTCTTGTTTGAATTTTCTGTGTACTGAGTTCACATCTTATTCAGAAGTGTGCACAGATTAGGAACTTTTTCTCTAGCTAAGATTCGGGCATTGTTAATACTGTTTATAACCTTCTTCTTGGGTGGTGTGTTAGCCAAGGTTCTCTAGAGGGACAGAACAGGTGGGATGAATCTATCTATATTAAAAGGGAAAGGTTTATTAGAGTGGCTTTATAGGCTGTGATCTGAGCAGTCCAGCAATGGCCATCTCCAGATGTGAGGACAGAGAATCCAACAGTTGTTAGTCCAGAAAAGCTGGATATCATAGCTAGTCTTCATAATGTTGGAATTACACACACACACACACACACACACACACACACACACACACACACTTTCTAATATTGGTGAAGGAATGCCTTAGCTGCAGAGCAGATGAACTGCCAGTGAGAGTGAGAGAGAACAAAGAACAAAAGCCTCCTCTTCCATGTCCTCTATGCACGCTGCCACCAGAAGGTGGGGCCTGGATTTACAGTTGGTCTTCTACCTCAAGTGGTCCAATCAAGAAAAAGCTCTCACAGATGAGCCCAGCTGCTTGGGTCTTAGTTGATTGCAGAGGTGGTCATGCTGACAACCAGGATCAGCCATCACGGGAGGCAACAACATGATTTTTAACTTTATTTAATATTATTGCTAACTTCTTTTATTATTGCTACACATGCACCTGTGTTCCAGGATTGCCAGGAATCCTTTAGGGGTTATACATCAGCCCCTTGGCATTGTCTAGCTATGCTCACTTCCTCTGGGATGGCTATCACTTTCAGGCTCATTGCAAGCCTCTTCGGTTAAGGCCTCTCTCAGAGGTATAGCTTCATCTGGTGCTCTATGATGCATTCACTTTACATTTGTTCTGTATTCCATAATGACTTTGATGTCCCCTTCCTCCTGCCTCCTCCTGGGATCACAGGTGAGTGTTACAGGGTGCTTGGTCTTTGGCTGTAAGTGCAGCCAGGGTGTTTGCAGACTGCCCTGTCTCAATGCCACCTGACCATTGGGATAAGGAAGTTCAGCTCCTTTTCTGAAGGAACTCGAGCACTGAACTCTCATGACTAAGGTTTGGAACTCAAAGGCCAGGAAGAGGGTCTTTTCAATCCGGTTTCTTCTCTAACAGATTTTCCTTGAGGCCATGAAAGAAGGGAAATACTAAAATGGGGGACAGGAGTACAAAAAAAAACCCCAACAACCCAACAAACAAACAAACACCCAACGTGAATTATTCACAGGTGTTTTCTGTCCATATTAAAAGTCATCAGGCAATAACTTATAATCTCCTAAAATCTTTTTGCAGTTGACAAAGTATGATGCATGTAATTTTGGTAGGTGTCTTATTGTCAGTGCTGAACATGGGCAGGGCAGAATGTTGCTAGTAAAGCAATCCCTCAAATACGAGAAAAGGCCAGTGGATTAGGAGGAAGTCAGAGGAAAGGCCAGTGGGTTAGGAGGAAGTCAGAGGAAAGGCCAGTGGGTTAGGAGGAAGTCAGAGGAAAGGCCAGTGGATTAGGAGGAAGTCAGAGGAAGAAGAGGAGCTGTGCATCTCCTTCAGCACTGACCAATACCCTGGTTTACCCAGGACAGTGCCAGCGTGATCTTTTTTCCTCATGTGTCCTCTGGTTAGTGCTGTCTCAAACCCTCATGGATTAGATGGTGAGTTTTACAGTCTCTCTGCTTCAAAAGTCCCCATTTAAGGAGGTTCAAGAGATAGTTCAATCAGTGAAATGTTTGTCCTGCAAGTATCAGGACCTGGATCTAGACCGCCAACACAAAAAGTGTTGTGTAAGCTGACATGTGTCTGTACTCCAACCCTGGGAGACAGAGATACACATATTCCTGGAGCTTGCTGGCTGTCCTGGACAGCCAAATCAGTGATCAGTGAGTGCCAGATGCTGAGGGGATGGTGTCTCAGAAAATGAGGTGGAGCCCAAATGAGGAAAACACACATTGTCAACCCCTGACCTACACACACACAGACACACACACACAGACACACATGCATGAATACACATAGACACAAAGACACACACATAGACACACACACACACACACACACACACACACACACACACACGAGTGTTGTTAAACACATATAATACCTTTACCTCAAATACTTGCCTGAAAACACAAATTGTCCTATTTTGCCAAGAATTCTTTCCCCACATATAGTGAAATAAATGAATATTAAGGAAGATCTCTAAATAAGTCAACTATAAAAACAATAATTTCAGTATACACACATAAGAGTATGTGCATGCCATTTAGCTTTTTCTCTTTTACTTTTCATCTTTCCTTCTTATCTTTTTTTCTTTTTCTTTTCTTTTCTTTTTCAAGACAGGGTCTTTTTTTTTTTTTAAAGATTTATTTATTATTATATGTAAGTACACTGTAGCTGTCTTCAGACACACCAGAAGAGGGCATCAGATCTCATTATGGGTGGTTGTGAGGCACCATGTGGTTACTGGGATTTGAACTCAGGACCCTGGAAGAGCAGTCAGTGCTCTTACCTGAGCCATCTCGGCAGCCCTCAAGACAGGGTCTTATGATGTAGTTCTGGCTTACCTAGAACTTGCTACATATTCTTAGGCTCTGGTTATGACGATGGCTATCTCATTAGTCTTCCTGACTTTTAGTCTCCATTCTTTACTTCTTTCTGACATATCAAAATTAAACTCTTTTTTTTCCTGGTTTTCAAGGCTCTCCAAAATCTAGCACTGACTCTTCCTATGAATTGGGTTTCTAACTCTTTCTTCCAACTGTTTTCCTAACTATGACCTGATCTGCCACACTCTTCATAGGCTAGCCTCATCAAAGCCTGATTTTGTCTTTATGACCTAACTTTTTGATCTGTTCCCTTTGATAGTTTGTATATACTCGACTAGGGAGTGGCACTATTAGAAGGCATGGCCTTGTTGCAGTAGGTGTGCCACTGTGGGTGTGGGTTATAAGACCCCCATCCTAGCTGCCTGGAAGTCAGTATTCTGCTAGCAGCCTTCAGATGAAGATGTAGAACTCTCAGCTCCTCCTGCACCATGCCTGCCTGGATGCTGCCATGCTCCTGCCTTGATGATAATGGACTAAACCTCTGAACCTGTAAGCCAGCCCCAATTAAACGCTGTTCTCATAAGTCATAACTTGGTCATGGTATCTGTTCACAACAGTAAAACCCTATCTGTGACTCCCCTTGTACTCAAAGTCTACATCTTCCTCCTGGAAATCCCCTATTCATTTTCTTCTCGCTGCTCCTGCTGTTTCCTAAGGCAATCTGTGGCCTCTGCTGAATGAATGACCTGCAAGAAAAGTCTCTGGTGTGTTAAAAATGCCTGCCGTGTGTGGGGACTGCCAAGCTCCCTTTTTCCTGTGCACCCTATATTTATTTTAGTTCATGGAATTCCATGAGCCCAACTTAATGTCATCACCATAGCAAGCTGGACCATATGTGTTTGGGCTAAGTCGCCTAAGACACCTCATGATCCTGACCCTATTGTGGCCTGTCCTTGTTTAGGAAAGGATAAAACACTGGGAAAGTGGCTTATGGTGACAAATACAACATTCTTGATTCTCTGTGCAGCTGCTGCAACTACTACACGAGGAGCACCAAATCCAGGTCCTAAGGGGCAGGTCCCTTTGCCACTCCAGATTTCCACATATTTTTGACAATAATCTCTATTACTGCAGTAAGTTGGTACATGTCTTTTATTTAAGTCAAGAAGGGTTTTTCCTCCCTCAGAAATATTTCAAATGGAAAGCACATGGGTAACTCAGGCAAGATCAGTTGGCTACCTTTCAAGAGACTCCACAAGATGGATTATCTTGGTGGATTTATTAAAGCCTACACTCTCGTTCTCAGCCTATAGATTTAGAAACTGGGTTTTATCAACATAACACAGATCTACTTCTCATTACTGGTACACATTAATCAACTCACAAAGACTTAGAAAAAGCCAGTGTATCTATAAATTAGTAGCTGTCCTAAAAACTGGAATTCCTTATAGACCATCATATTCCTTAAAGATTAGAGTGAAGAGGAGGGTCTGTGTATCATAACATCCATGGAGGTGGGTAGAATTAATTCCAGGAAAGGCACATAACCTTCAGCTGATATTATTGCTGGGGAAGAGTGATGATCTTTCTTCAGTGCAGTATTTGGCAATGGATCATCTGTGATGGAGAGTTATCCATTCAAGGGAAAAGGCTCTTTCATCTGTGTCCAAGGGTTCTCTCTCTTCTGGACGATGACAATAATAAATCGTACCTAAGAAGTTGACTCAATAGTCGGGTCTGGAGGATTGAGGTAGATGTAGGAATTAGAGGTGCTCCTCCCAGTTACTTGATTCGAATATATGGGTGCATAACAGCCATTTTATTTATGTATAGATAAGATTGGGGGTTCAGTTTCGGACATAGAGTGATGTGGAAATGATTTCCAGATAGAACTGCACTGTAGGGAGTTATCTATGCAGACCCGTTACTCAGGTGTGGGAACTGTGCCAGAGACATAAATTTGGGATTCGTCAGCATATATATGACTGAAATCATGAGAGTTGATATAGGAGTCCATGATGTTGTCCTCAGGGAAATACCCAGAAAACAAAGAGTAGATGGCCTGGGGCAGGATTCTGATCTCACCAAAGTTTAGCTGTTGGGTAGAAAATGAGAAGCAGACATAGAGACTAAGAAAGAGTAGACAACAACTTTGCTCACATGGAAACCAAGGCCCAAGACTATTTACACAAAGTGGTGTTTCTCAAACAGCGGGACAAAACGACACGGCACTTCCAAGAATGAAGTGTCTTGGGTGTTGCAGACCAGACACTGCTACCCCTGAACTCACTACCCTCCTGGGAAGGACTTCAAGGAAACTTGTCAAAGTCCCCTGAACCATGAGACATCCACTCTCTATGATGGAGGCCTCTTTATTTATTTGCTACATAAATAAGACGAGAAACTTAACAGGATTAGCAACAAAAGAACGACAGAGATATTCTTTGGTGCCCTCCCAAGAAGCAGCCTCAGGGGTGCTGTGGGCTAGTGGGGGTGCTGTGGGCTAGGGGTGCTGTGGGCTAGTGGGGGTGCTGTGGGCTAGTGGGGGTGCTGTGGGCTAGTGGGGGTGCTGTGGGCTAGTGGGGGTGAGGTGAGAGTCAGCTGAGGATTCTAAGGCTTGCCTAGAAGAGAGCAGCATAGGCGTGTGAGTGTGTGTGTGTGTGTGTGTGTGTGTGTGTGTGTGTGTGTGAGAGAGAGAGAGAGAGAGACAGACAGACAGACACAGTCAGGGACTCAGACTCATATGATGTTACTAAAAACTAGGGGAGGAACCAAATCATGGTATTGCAAAGCCGTTTTTTGAGGGGTGGATATTAGTATGGGAGGGTTTTAGCATTTAGCCTAGGCTGGCCTGGAGTTCACTATGTAGATCAGGCTGGCCCTGTACTTACAACCAACCCTTCCTCTGATTGCTTCCTTGGTCCTGGGATTACAGGTATGTACCACTGTGGAAAGCCTTCTGGGGTACCGCTTGGCAGCAGTTTGACATTGGCTAAGGACAAAGAAGTGGGCCTTGGACAGGAATCTGACATTGGAAGTAAGCTCAGGAAGGAATCTGACATCAGGGCGTAATAAGGAAGTAAGTTTCAGCAAGAAGCTAACCTTAGGCTGTAATAGAGAAGTAAGGTGAGGCAAAATTTTTAGTGTTAGGGTGGAACAGAACTAGGCTCCAGGCAAGATTCTGAGCTTGGACGAGGAAGCAGGTTCGAGTATTTCGGTCATCATGACAAGCCCCTTTTAACAACTATCATGGAGTAATTTTCAGGACCCACTTGCTGCTTTGTTAGTTCCTTATCTTACTGCTTGCCCAAAATACTTGCATGTAATTAAATTGGTTTAAAAGTGGGTTGAGAAATAAAAATCTTGCCTTCAGTCTCAGAATTGACTGGGGTCACACTACAATGTTGTCTAACTGTCTTTTTTCTTTTTAATCCTCGCTCCTGCACTGGAGAACCTGTTGACTGACTGAGTGGGCTTGGTCATACCACCATGACTGACTCAAAAAACTCTTAAACATTATTATTAAATAATATTATTTTTTTTCTTTTGTGTGTGTCAGTGTAGTATGTGTGTCTTAGTATTGTGTATTGTGTGTGGTGGTGTGTATGCAGGTGTCATTTGAGTAAACATGTGTAAGTGTTCTTGTAGAAGCTGGGGGTGTCTTCCTGAATCACTCTTCACCCTGCATTTTGAGACAAGGTCTCTCTCTGAACCCTGCACTCAGCAGCTGGCTAGGCTGGCCTGCTAACACCCCCTAGAGACCCTCCTGTTCCTGACCCACCCTGATGCCTGGCTTTTTNTTTTTTTTTACTACTTTTATTAGATATTTTCTTCATTTACATTTCAAGTGTTATCCAGCTAGTTCCCTATATCCTCCCCCCTCCCGGCCCTGCTCCCCTACTCACCCACTCCCACCCCTTGGCCCCTGCGTTCCCCTGTATTGGGGCATATAAAGTCTGCATAACCAAGGGGCCTCTCTTCCCACTGATGGCCAACTAGATGCCTGGCTTTTTACAAAGGTCTGAGAGATCATACTTAAGATTGTAAAGTATGGGTTGGAGGCACTTTACCAAATGAAATCCTCTCCCATCCCATCAAAATATCCTGTACAAAGTTACTTTTTAATTTACCACAGAAACTCTGCTTTAGTGTGTAAAATAGAATTTTGTCTTTAAAACAATGGATCATTAATCATTCTAAAAAATAAGTTTAGAAATGCTAGACTGTTTCCTGAATTATTTAATAACCTAGGAGAATGACTTAAAACAATGACAGCAGAGGGGTTTGGAGACCAGAGTGACCCCACCTTGACTGTCCTGGTTAAGCTAAGGTCAAAGGTTAAAACTGGGCAATACTGAGCATACACCTAAGATGGCAGTTGAAAACTTCTGTCTATAGCATGGAACTCCAATAAAATTAAGGACCACTGCCCCCGTCAGCACACACTACTCTCTCACTTCTCTCCAGACCCAGCTTTCTGGGTTTAAAGTGGCAAGCAGGGGTACAACGCTGGTTTCTGGCCTTCATGGATATCTTAACTCATGTACATATCCCAACTCAGAGAGACACACATACATGCCTAATTAAAAATAATGTACATTTTAATGTACAAATAATAGAAAGCAGAAAGTAAGTTCTGTGCTAGGCTAAGTCTAGTTCAGTAAAACCCTGCCACCAATAAACAAACAAACAAACAAACAAACAAAACCAACAGAGTGAGTGTCTGTACCGTCTCTCAACAGTATAGTTCTTGGTGGTATGTACAAGGCCCTGAGTTACATCTCTCGAAACACACACACACACACACACACACACACACACACACACACAGAGCGAGAGAGAGAGAGAGAGAGAGAGAGAGAGAGAGAGAGGAATTTTACACAGTAGACTATATATTAGAGTTTCTTTGATCAAACTAAATGTTAAAGCATGTAAAATGCTTTATAACGCTTAAGTTTTAGTGTAATAGATTTTAAATTTTGATTTGCACATGTCGACTGAAAAATATACTTCCAAATAGCCAAGATTTATTAGTTGAAGAGTCTAAACCTACTAGGGAATAGACATGAGGTAGTTTTATTTTCCCTCCTCCCTTGCTTTCTCAGACGCATCTACAACAGAGGCCTAGGTTCCTAGCCTCAAACAATCAGCCCAGCCATCTTACACACCACTCTCATCCTTTTTGAGTATAAAGCCTCAGCTTGCTCCTGACTCAAGAACAAAGTCAGGGAAGCAGGGGCCTCTTTAGCACCACTGTCTGCTCCCTCATCCTCCTCAAGCTTTCTGGGCTTGAGGACAGGGAGGAGAAATGAAGCAGAAAAGGTATTATTTTTTTTACTTGGTTGAGCTCATTGCTGACAACCCTGCCTGATTGCTGCTCTTAGAAATGGTTCCTGGGGAGATTGGCGAAATGACTCAGTGGGTAAGAGCACTGACTGTTCTTCTGAATGAAGGTCCTGAGGTCAAATCCCAGCAACCACACGGTGGCTCACAACCACCCGTAATGAGATCTGACGCCCTCTTCTGGTGCGTCTGAAGTCAGCTACAGTGTAGTTATGTATAATAAATAAATAATAAATAAATCTTTGGGCCGGAGCGAACGAGGTTGACCAGAGGGAGCAGAGGTCCAAAAATTCAATTCACATATGAAGGCTCACAACCAGCTACAGTGTACTCATATACATAAAATAAAGAAATAAATCTTAAAAAGAAAAGAAATGGTTCCTGGGGATCTGTGTCTGACTTGTAGCAAGTTTCTAAAGACTGGTGCCTGTAAGAACCCTGTGGAGTCCTTTAGAGGAATGTCTTCCTCTAGACCCTCATGGGAGTTATAATATACTGCCTCTTACTGCTGGCATCTCTTCAACCAGCAGAATACCCATCAAGCAGGGGTGCAGAGGTGCAGGGGTGCATTCCTCTGTGTTCTCATATTTCATCCATGGGTATTCTTACAATGCCTATGTGAACAACCTTTTCTCTGCCCCCACCCGTTGACTCATAGTTGCAGACTGGGCTAATGAGATCACTGCCTAGAAAGGAGTTGAAGAGTGAGATTCTTGTGTTATGAGCACCTTGAGCTCTCTAAGCTCTAACTCTAACTCTCTTGGTACTCCAAGGCTTGGGTGGTATATGCACCATGAGAGTTTCTGGATCCCAGCACAGGGAGGCGGGCTAAGGTGGAATCTGGTAGAATGTAAGAATGTCTGAGTTGAGAAATGAGAGTCTACGTTAAGTTTCACTTAAGTTTCAGAGAGAAATGACATGGTGTGGTGGGGGGGGCAAGAAAGAGAGTGAGGGAAAGAGAGAGGGGAGAGTGGAGAGGGGAGAGACGCAGAGATGTGTAAAGGGTACTTTCAAGTGTCCAGCTAAGTACTGATAAACAATCATTGAAGGACAGATGCACATTTGCCAGGGCTTGACTGAGAGAGCCTGGCCCCATGTGGAAGAGTGACAGAGGATGACTCCCAACATCAACCTCAGTCCTCCATGTGCATATGCACACACACACACACATGCTCCCAACATATGCACAGTCATGGAAATGGAAAGAGAACATAACAGCTTTCTTATGTTCACATAGGACATAAGAAACATAGAACATAAGAACATAGAAACATTTCTTTAAGACATAAGTGAAGAGGCAAGCCTTTATATAGTGAAGTCTGTTTTCATTTTTAACACATAACACTTCAAATATTTGATAATAATGCAATTAATAACACGACAGCTCTCACAATGTATGCTATTGTGCTAGGCTCTATCTGCATCATGCCAGTTCTCCGTCAGATTGTTTGAGGTGGGTACTGCTGCTTCTGTTTCACGGGTGAGGAAACTGGAGCACAATGTCTTTTAGGGGCAATAAGCTCCAACACAGGCACCAACACAGGCACCTAGGGAATGGCAACGCCCACACTCTTAGTCACACCTTGTGCTTCTCCCCACAACTCTTCTAATAACAAACACGGTGATAATTAAAACAAATCATTGTTCGTTAGGCATAATTACTCCAAATCTATAGGAGTTTCAAATATTAACTTTGTCATGGTGACACTTTTGTGAACAGTAAGAAGAACTTTNCCAACACAGGCACCTAGGGAATGGCAACGCCCACACTCTTAGTCACACCTTGTGCTTCTCCCCACAACTCTTCTAATAACAAACACGGTGATAATTAAAACAAATCATTGTTCGTTAGGCATAATTACTCCAAATCTATAGGAGTTTCAAATATTAACTTTGTCATGGTGACACTTTTGTGAACAGTAAGAAGAACTTTAATCTTAGAGGGAGTTTATTAAGGATCTACCATGTACAAACTTTGGAAAGCATCATTTAAGACTATAAGCTCTCCATAATAGCATTTGGTCAACCTAACTTTTTTTTTTTTTGTAAGAAATCAAACTCTATGAACTTTTCCATCATAAAGCTTTTATATTTCAAAAGATCTATTGTACCGCTTAGGTCAAAAGTAAAGTATAATAAGATATATACTTGCTTTTCATCCATTGCCAAATAACAAAAAAATGGTCTGAGGACTTATAAAAAATTATTTTAAACCATGAGATGAAACAAAGCAGCACCCTGAGAGAAACCTAAGTCCGAGAGCTTGACAGAAGTGTACATACACCCAGGAGCAAGTATGAAGTGTTCCTGTGAACCCAGCAGCCGATGAGCTGAGACCCCGGGACCTAAAGCATGCATCAAAGCAGGAATCATACAGAGAGAGCAGAGTAAGCCACCCACCTCCTAAGATGCTGAGCTTAAAATATTAAAGCTGAGGCAATGCTTTAGCAAGGACTCTGCAGCTATGGTGAGAAGAGACTCTGCTCCAGGACTCCGGTTTAGCGCACAGAGGCAGCTGGTTCCCCAAAGGGGCTTCAGCGCATCCCACTCCTCTATTCTGGGAACGCTATGATTAAAGGGCTGTGGAATCACAGAGAACTCGGGCTTTGCTGATTCCCCCTCCGATATCTCTCAGAGTCGCACGAGACGCATTTGGGGATAAAAAAGACTTGTTGAGGTCACAAGTTTTTAAAGTAATGAGCTTGAAAAAGGTTGGATATGAATGACTATCACTTCATGACCTTTTGGCTAAGATCAGGTGTAGAGGCTATAAATACATTGTTGGACATTAGCTATATTCAGATAAACTCTTGTTTGTTTTTCTTATGATTTTCTTATACAAAAGTTGTATTTTTTTCTGTTCATATAGATTATAGAAGAAATGACCAACTGAACATTCATTCTTCTCTGGAGTGAAGAATATATTGTGCACAGGACACAGCCTTGAGGACTCTGTCCTACCTCTCAGACTTAGGAGGCTTTCTCTCCTCTGTGCCCTACAGAGCCTGTACACGGTTCTGTTCAAGCTTGAGCCACCCATATTGTTACACTGTCATCTGCCTATGCACACAGGGTCAGTGTAGGATATAGCTGGTGGAAACCAGTCACATCTGACTGTCTGAGTCAGACACAGTACCTCTGCTGTCATGAGATATTAATGGAGCTCAGGCACAATGGCGCTCCTTGGTTCCTGCACTGAGTCACATGTGGAGTTAGTCATCCTATCCCTAGCATGGTGAGCCCAGTCATAACTTCATTTGTATAGAAGATAAGAAAATGGATTTTAGTGAATATATTCACCTAGAGAGAAAGAGGGGATAAACAGAACTGTTAAGATTATTTTACATATATAGTCAAAGGGGATATAGTATAGTTGCACAGTAGCAAAGTCACTCAAAGTCCTGGGTTCAATCCTTAGCACACACACACACAACAAGACACACTGAGGTGAATTTATTTATTTATTTATTTATTTATTTATTTATTATATGAGTACACTGTACTGTCTTCAGACACACCAGAAGAGGGCAGGCAATCCCATTATGGATGGTTGTGAGCCACCATGTGGTTGCTGGGATTTGAACTCAGGACCTTCAGAAGACCAGTCAGTGCTCTTAACCACTGAGCAATCTCTCCAGCCCTGTGAGCTTTATTTATAGTGGAGGTTCATACATCCGTTGCCATAAAACAGCCTCAAAATTTGAAAATTATGATCTGAAACTAGTAATGTATTTTACAAATTTAGGAAAATTTTATTCTGAATTCCTAATTATCTTGAAAAAGCCAGGATTTATAAATGTATATCTTTAATTTCCTGTCTCATCCTTTTCTAGATCATATCATTGAGATAAAAAGGCAAACATTTTGAATTTTGCAAGAGCTGTAGATTATATAAAGAAAAAAGAGTTGTGTGTGGTGACACACACCGGAATGTCAGTGTCTAGGAGGCTAAGGCTAGTGGATTGCCATGAGTCTGAGCCGGGCTGGACCACACAGTGAGTTCAAATCTAGCCTTGCCTACATAGTGAGCTTGAGTCAGCCTGGGACATCCAGGAAGGTCCTGTATCAAACAATTTTTTTTTTTTTTTTTTGGTTTTTGAGACAGGGTTTCTCTGTATAGCCCTGGCTGTCCTGGAACTCACTTTGTAGACCAGGCTGGCCTTGAACTCAGAAATCTGCCTGCCTCTGCCTCCCAAGTGCTGGGATTAAAGGCGTGTGCCACCATGCCCGGCCCTGTATCAAACAATTAAGAGAAAAAGAAACTATATAGGTATCCCACTGACCACTAAGAAAGTGTTAGGTCACAAAGCAGACCCCCGATGGCAAGGCTGCTGACAGTGTTGTAGATGTTGCCCCAGGCCCACCCAGGGTGAATTCTTACCTGGTAAACAGATTAAAACAATTATTTATTTTATTTTACGAGAGTCTTGCCTACATGTACATCTGTGTACCATCTGCATGAAATGCCTGCAGAGCCCAGAAGAGGGCATTGGATTCCCTGGGACTGCTGTTATAGCCAGTTGTGAACTGGTGGGAAAGCAAGCAAGCATCTTATATGACAGTCATGGGTGGGTCTTTGAGCTGATGCAGGCTGTTTGGGTTAATTGGGAGATAGATGTACTCTGTCTGAGATACTTGACCTTGGGGGCTGACTTTCCTGACAAACAGAAATCCACATCACTAGATTTCTGAGGAATGCTACTTAGGTCTGTTTGGGGGCTGGATAGATGGCTTAGTTTAAGTGTCTTAGCTGCTATTATATTAACCCTGCAGAAGATGCAGGCTTGACTCCCAGCACCCACAGGGCAATTTATAACTGGCTATAACCCCAGTTCCAGCTCTTTCCCGAGAGGAAACTGACACATTCAGGATACGGCAACACTGGTTTCTACACCAAAGACTTCTTGTCATAACACTGTCGTAGTTAGGGTTACTATGGCTGAGTTAAAACACCATGGTCAAGAGCAACTTAGGGAGGAGGGCGTTCATTCAGCTCACACTTCCACACTGTAGTCCATCACTGAAGGGAGTCAGAGCGGGAACTCACACAGGGAAGGAACCTGGAGGCAGGAACCTGGAGGCAGGAACCTGGAAGCAGGAGCTGATGCAGAGGCCATGGAGGGTGTTGCTTACAGGCTTGTTCCCCATGGCTTGCTCAGCCTGCTTTCATACAGAACTCAGGACCACGTCCCAGGGATGACTCCTCCCACAATGAACTGGGCACTCCCACATCAATCAGTAATTAAGAAAATGCCTTATAGACTTGTCTATAGTCTAACCTTAGGAAGGCATTTTTTTTTAACTGAGGTTCCCTCCTCTCAGATGACTCTAGCTTGTGTCAAGTAGACATAAGACTAATCAGCAAATACATCTCTAAAAAGAGCAAAACCCAACTGAGAACTCGATATCCAGGGAAAATACTTTGGAGGCTGAGACAGGATTACAGTGAATTCAAGGAGAGCTACAGAGAGACTCTGTCTCAAAAAACAAAACAACAACCATATAGTAAATAGCTCGAAAAGAAGGTAGAATAAGGTGAAGGGTCTTTCAGATGAAGAGCCCTAAAGAAAAAAATCTCCCCATCCTACCCATGGTATAAGAACTACTAAAGGAAACTTCAAGTTGAAGAATATCAGATCAAAACTTTACTATGGGGAAGAAACGAGGAACGGGAGAAATGCTAACTATATGGGAAATTTTAGAAAACCGAGTTATCTGTTAGTTCCTCTAAACCATACAAAATTTTTGACAAGCAAAAATGAGAACATTGTATAAAGAGTTTAAAAAACATATTTAAAAGGGGGGTGGTGTTGTTGCATGCCTTTAATCAAAGCACTTGAGAGGTAGAGGCAGGTGGATCCCTATGAGTTAGAGCCCAGCCTGGTCTACACAGCTAGCTCCAGGACAGGCCAACGAAGGCTACATAGTGAGACCCAGACTAGGGCTTTGGAGACGACTTAGTAGTCAAAGTGCTTGTTCTGCAAGTCTGAGAATATAATCTTCAGATCCCATGTAAATGCTGGATGCCTCACCTATTATTCAAGCCTTGGAAGTCAGAGACAGGAAATTCGAAAGTCAGGTGGCTAGCATAAGAATGATCAAGGAGGAACCCAGAGTCAACCCTGGACATTCACATGCACTGCACTCAAGTGCACGTGCTCCCATACACATATGCACACTACACTCACTTGTCAATGAAAACACAGGTGGAGCAGTACAACAACTGTAACATGAAGAATGGTGGAGATGGAGGCAAAGGGACCGGCTGTGTTACTATATTAATACTAAACAAACTGTATAAAATTTAAGAATGCATATCAAAGTATCTAAAGCAACATCTAAAATAACCATTAAAGAGCTAATGCATAAATTAAAACCCAAAATTCAAGACTTTTTTTTATCTGAAAGAAACCCAGAAACAAAGATTTGAGATGGCATATATTAACAAAGTAGTAGACATGAGTATAATCATACTGATTATTACATTAAGTATAAATGGACTAAATACTCTAACAAAGAAATGAAGGTGATCACAAAAGGTTAAAAAGCAGAGCTAATTACTTCTGACTATAAGAAGTATATTTTAACTGCAAAGGTGTACTTTGGATTGGTTATAAGATAAATATATAGACACATTAATAGAATTAAGTTCCCCAAGCTGAACCACAAATAGTCTATATGTTTCAAACAAAGTTTCTTCAGAAATTCAACAGGGAAAGGAAATAAACACTTCTAGAAATGTGGGCTAGTTGTATGAAAACAACAATAAAGACAATCTACTTTTACTTCACACAATGCATAAAGTTAACTCAAATGTGTGAAAGACCTAAAGATAAACTTGAACATATAAACCTGCCAGAAAATAATGTAGGAAATGTCTTTGCCAACTTGTGCCTGGCAAAACCCACAAAGCACAAAGTTAAATGAGCATGAGCTGAACTTGCTCCAAATAAAATATTTTCTGTTTTAAAAAGGAAAAGGAAGAAGCCACAGTGTAGGTGAAAATTTTCTCTATTAAAGTCCTGTATCAAAGAACTGACTGGCTGAGAAGACCCAACAATGTCACAGCTCACTAGACACTCATAAGAGTATGTTGAGTAATGATCTTTAATTTCATTAATTATCTGAGACATGAAAAGATGCCATTTCAACCATTAGAAGAGGTGAGAGGAGAAATCCCGACACTAAGAAATGTTACCGGTTTGTCTTAGTTACTGTTCCACTGCTGTAAAGAGACAGCAAGACTAAGGCTACTGTTATAAAAAAGAAAGCATTGATTGGGGATTATGCTTATTGCTTCAGAGAGTTAGTCTACTATCACTTCATCTGGGAGCATGGTGGCTTGTAGACAGAAAGGCATGCCATTGGAGCATTAGCTGAGAGTTTTACATCTTGATCCATAGGCAGCAGGCAGAGAGAGGTAACCCCACGTAACCTCAGGCTTTTCCACCTGCTGCCCCGGTTCCTGAAATAATGACTCCAAGACTTAATTATTTGAGAATAAATGCCCAGACCATAGGCTTGGGTTTGTTCTCTGACTAGCTCCTAACTTAGTTAACCCATTTATTCTATTCTGAGTGACACATGGCTGGTTGTCTCTTCTCAGTTTCATGCATCTGTCTTCTTGTCTGTCTCCTCAGACTTCAGGCAAGTCTTTCTTCCCAAAACTGACTGTATCTCAGAGTTCTCTCTCTACTGGAACTCTCACCTCCTACTTCCTGCCTTAGCTCATTGGCCAATCAGCTTTTCAATGATAGGTGATGCTTCCTTACAGTACACAAGAGATTCTCTCTACAACCCTGGGCCTGGTGTGAGCTTTTGAAACTTCAAAGCCTACCCCCTTACTCACCCCCCCACCTCATCCAAGAAGGCCATGGCTTCTAATCCTTCCCAGTTTGTCAACTAGGGACTAAGAATGTAAATACAAGAGCCCATGGAAACCATTCTTATTCAAACCACCCCACAGCTGAAAATTAACTAGAATATTCACACTTGCTACAGGCATATAAAATTATAAGGCCATCTTGGAAAACAATGTGGAACTTTCTTAAAAAGTGAAGCAAATAATACTGTAAGTTATTTATTCTCTGTCTAATCATTCATTCTACTCCAATATACACACAAGGAAAATGAAAAGATACAGCCATATTAATATTTTTTTGTGGGGACTGGGAAATGGTTCAGTGGGCAAAGATTCCTGCCATCAAGTCTCAGACTCTCGTGGGGGAAGGAGAGGACAGTCTCTCAAAAGCTCTTCTCTGACCTTCACACCAGTGCGATGGCACTCACAAGAGTACGTCCATCTCTCCCCACCTGATCACGCACAAAATAGATATATAGAAATATTACAGATAAAGAACCGTCTATAGCTTTATAAATAAGTCTCTTATGATTGTTCTTATACCTTTAATCCCAGCACTCAGGAGGCAAAGGCAGGCGGATTTCTGAGTTTGAGGCCAGCCTGGTCTACAAAGTGAGTTCCAGGATAGCCAGGGCTATACAGAGAAACCCTGTCTCAAAAAAATTGTTCTTATAATAATACGTCCCTTATAATAATTCATAATAAGCCCAAATTGGAAACCTAAACACACTTCCAACAGTGAATGGACAAACACACTGCAGTGTGTCCATCCCAGGACTGTAGTGGTCAACAGTAGTAATGAATGACATAGAACAGCTCTCGTCCAAAGGAATAAGATGCCAGTATACAACACAATAGGGACAAAGCTGATAATCATGAGACTGAGTGAAAGAAACCAGACCCAAGATATAGATTCCATTGATCAAGAGTGCAAAGTGCTTCTTACAGATCAAGAGCAGATCAGCCTTTGCCTGGGGCAGAGGGCAGTCAGGGCAATTGACTAAGAGAAAGAAGGAGGGGGGAGGGGAGTGAAGGCAGGTGGGAGTGGGGGTGGGGTCCTGGAAATGTTCTGTGCTGTTTTCTATTATGGTGATAACTTCTTGAAAAAAAATATACATACACACACACACACAAAACTGTTAAGACTGATTGAGTTGTATATTTTAACTGGATACAGTTCAGGGTACATAAATTATTTATCCATAAATTTTATGATAAAAAAATTAGGAAGGCCTTGTTCACTACTTTTCCTGGCTGCAGTCTCTTCTTATTCAGCAGAGGTTTTGACCCTGACTCTGCATCTGCCTTCTGAAACCATGCTTATGAAAGCGCAGCCAAAGAATAATTTATACCGCTCAAGAGTCCCTTAAAGATGTGAAAGGAGCCAGCTATTTCCTGAGCCTTTTCTTCTCTGCATTATAGACTGCTGGATCTCCTTCCCCAGCCTGTGTTTTTAAATATTCTTTAAGCCTTAAGCTCCCTAGCTTTCCTATTGTCCTGTGCTAATTTGTCACTGGTCTTATAGCATGACTCACCCAAAATGGAAGGTATTACCTGCTGAGTTTTGCTCCAGGGAAACAGCAAGAGGAACAGATGGGTAATGTGGATCCCCTGGCTCTGTCCAGGTCTACTCTTTCCTTTTATTATTTTACGTGTATGAGCTTTCTGCCTACATCTGTGCATCGTGTGCAGAGATCAGAAAAGGGCACAGGATTCTCTTGAAGTGGAGCCACAGACAGTTGTGAGCCATCCCAGGGGTGTTGGTGAAAGACCCACAATGTGAGGACTCCCCTACATTCTGACTCAGGAGAGGCGACACCCCAACTCACTCACAAGAAATGGTCTTGATGCAAACAGCAAGAGGATTTTTATTTCAAGAGCTCTCAGGCCCAAAGTCATACACCATGCAGGGCTAGAGGACCTTGGCACCCCGAGTAGCTGGGAGAGGGGGCATTTAAAGGAAGTAACCACAAAGAAAGGGGAAGCTGAGTAAACATCATAAGAATGGGGATGATGAATTACAGCTCATCCCTTACAGAAGGGTTATAGGCTATCTTTGGCAAACATTCCACAAGGAATAGGGAAGCTGAGTAAACCTCTTTGGTCCCTTACACAATGAGTCAGGCGCCTGGGTGGGTTACCCAGTGGTCATCAGCTTCTCAGGCTGCCAGGCAAGAGAATAAAGAACTCCATGCTGGCTTTGTTTCTAGGGGTCTGGGAGATATATCGAGTTGGGGTCTTACATTGGGAATCAAACTTAGGCTCTCTGGAAGAGCAGTCAGTGCTCCTAACTACTGAGCCATCTATCTCTCCAGGTCCTAATTTTTAAATCTTAAGAAAATTAACTATTATAGAATTTGCAGTATAATAAACGAGTTCAAATTATTTCCTTGGCTTAAGATTTTACTCTATTTCAGAACCCAGAAGTTAGGATGTAAAATCTGCCAGAAGTGAGCTGTTTATAAGTGAGGCCTAAACATTAGTTTTGTGGTTTGAAGGGGTTATTCAGCTTTGCCTCTGCTCTGAGTACAGAGGTGAGCACCTTTGCATCACAGTTCCTACCTCTTAGAGCGAGACTTCCCAGCAGCAGAGCTTAGTTCTGTCAGAGGCCAAGAAGCCAGGACCTGTGGTGTGCCCGGCAAGCTCTGTGGAAGGGAAAATTCAGAGCCTATCGTGGCTTGGGTGTTCAGTTGTGGGAAATAAAACATTAACAAGCCTCAGAATTGCTCAGAGGCTGCTGTGTTTTATGCGATCTGTGCAGAAGACTTAAATGGTGGGCAAAGCTGCCACTTGCGAGTAAAGTCAATAGAAAAAAAAAGCACTTTGTATGCTTCTTTTTATATACATGCTAAATAACAATAGATACTTCAAATACAGCAGAGATCTGTTTGAAGTTTTTCAACATACACTTTTTCTAATTGTACGTTAAACAACGAAACACAATGTCAATGTCTGCTTAAGGGAAATAGAGTGTAGAAAGAAGAGCTGGGGGCCAGGCATAGGCACGCCCTGGAAATAAATAATTGATATTTGGTATCAAATATTTACATCAGATGTATTTCCTGACCTCTCTGGATAAAATGTTTAAACTCAGTCTTGTAGCAGCTCAACAGTGACCTAATGGGTGCCGTTTTAAATTAGACACTTAAAATTACTCCTAAGGTAGGAAGAAAATGGAGGTTCCAGGGCTGCGGCCTAGCTAATGCCTGGCGGTAGAGGAGCCCCAAGGTAAGATATTTATTTATTTATTTATTTAGTTTGTTTGTTTGTTTTTGGTTATTTCGAGACAGGATTTCTCTGTATAGCCCTGGCTGTCCTGGAACTCACTCTGTAGACCAGGCTGGCCTCAAACTCAGAAATCCACCTGCCTCTGCCTCCCAAGTGCTGGGATTAAAGGTGTGCGCCACCAGGCCTGGCTAAAGTTAGCGCTGCGCTGATCAAAACCAACCACACATCTCTGAGGGAAACAGTTGGGCCTGGAAGGGGACTGGGGCTGCTGATCCATTCCTAGGCATTTGACTAAGCCGGGCTTGGCGGGGGCGTTCGAAGGGTCGGTGAATAGGCGCTTGACTCAGCGCCCCCCCCCCCCCACCGCAGGTGGCTGTGGCTTGGGCCGGACGCACGCGCCTCGCGTGGGCGCGTGGGCGGCTCGGTGAGCGAGCGGTGGCGGGGTTGGGGGAAGCGCGTGCGGGGAGGGAGGTGGGTGGGGAAGGAGGCGCGTGACGGGGAGGGGCGCGTGGGGTGTGGACCACTCGGCGGGTCAACCGGGCCTCGGGCGCCCTCTGTGGGCGAGCGGGCGGCTCCCACGCATTCCTGTTAGGGAGCGCGGCCTGAGGCGCACGGGACGGGGCGGGGCGTCGGAGGCGCGGCGGGGAGGGCGCGCATGCGCGTCGCCTCAGCCTCCAGCCTGGAGCGCGCCCGGCCGGGCTGACCCGCGGCACTGTTGTCCAGTCCGCTGTCCTCCCCTCGCGCTCAGCTGTGGTGCGTGGTCGCGCTGGGCCTGGGCCTCTGCACGGGCGAATGATTTCTGACGAGTCGGTAGTTGGACGTCTGCGCATCTGACATAAGTACTCGTTGTTGGTTTGAGACAGGTCCCCGCTCTGTAGCCTAGGCTATCCCTGCCTGGCTTCGGCCTTCCACCTCCCACGTGTTGGGGTTGCCGTTGTGAGCCACTCGCGTCTGACTAAGTATGTTTCCAGATGCAAAAATTATACGGAACCCGCTGTCCAATACTTTTATACAACAAGTAAAAGATCATACAGATTGTCAGAAATACAGAAAGGTGTGTGCTACTTCTACAAGCCACAAACCATACAATACAGGTTGCAGTGTGGACTCTAAAAATACTTGGGGCGATATTACTTATTGAATTTTGCTCTATATTTCTGTATTACACGGTGAGACCTGGTTTTTTGTGGTTGTAGCCCAGGCTGACATTAGCTCAGACTGGCCTTAAATTGATCCTCCTGCCTCCACCTTCCCAGGGCAGGACTAAAGCTTGCACCACTATGTGAGGCTCTGTAATAAGAACTTTGTGACAAATTTAGACTATCTAAGCCTAAAACTTTAATTACAAAGTTATCACTTTACATCAAAATGTAACAAGGTTTATTTTAGGGACTTTTTTTTAAAATTTACATCATGAAAATTCCAAATTCACCATCTTTTAGAATCTTCACCTAGAAAAATAAAAAATTTGAACTTAACTGGGGGAAATCAGTTGACTAAAATTGCTTTATTTTGAATTATTTTATAAATTGATTGCTAGTGCACTCATTCCAAAATGCATTTTTATTGGTCATCTTCTCTATGCCAGGAACTGTACCAGGTTATTGAAACACATTAAGAAGAAGAAAAAAAAATCCCCTTTTTGCTTTCTAGGGAGAAAGATAAACACACAGTAATAATTATAGATGAGTGTTTTAAAGAAAGCTAAGAATACAAGATGGAGAGATGCACAATTTTAGGTTAAGAGTTCCCCCCCTCATTGGAGTACATCAGAATATATATATATATATATATATATATATATATATATATATATATATATATATATATATATATATGTTTTTATTCTGAACTAAAGTTATACCAACTATTATACTAAAACCAGAAAAATGTTCTTGCTACTGTGTGTATGGGAGGTCTTTTTGTACAGGGTTTAAAATTAGTTTTAATTTGTTGTTTCACTTTCTTTTAGAATAAAGAATTAGATCATACATGTTAGTATTAAGATCAATTTACATTCTGAGGTAGCAGAGCTATAGAAACTTGACTTTTACTTTATTAACCTTTTGTTGATTAAAATATAGTCCTGAATCTAGACAGGAAACATTTTACAACTTCTTGGACAATACATACAATGTTGATTAGCATAGTGTTTTTTAGACAATATTTCGTTTTTAAAAAATGATTTATTTATTTTATGTATATGAGTACACTGTAGCTGTCTTCAGACTCACCAGAAGAGGGCATCGGATCGCATTACAGATGGTTGTGAGCCACCATGTGGTTGCTGGAAATTGAACTCAGGACCTCTGGAAGAGCAGTCAGTGCTCTTAACCGCTGAGCCATTTCTACAGCTCTCTCTCCCACATAACTATTTTCAAATTCTGAAATTGTTTGCATAAATAGATGTAAAGATCTGCTAGTGTATTTCTGGTTGATTCCCTTTTACTTTCTGCCCTATTTTTCTTGGCATCTGCTTATCATGTAGTCAAATTGTTTTAGACATTTATAGACTATATTTACTTGTTTTAGTTTTTGCTGTTTCTTTTTGTTGGTGACTGGATGATTAAGAAAGTGAGAAAACAGCCAGGCGTGGTGGTGCACGCCTTTAATCCCAGCACTCGGGAGGCAGAGGCAGGCAGATTTCTGAGTTCGAGGCCAGCTTGGTCTACAAAATGAGTTCCAGGACAGCCAGGGCTAAACAGAGAAACCCTGTCTCGAACCCCCCCCCCCCCAAAAAAAAAAAAAAAAAAAGAAAGTGAGAAAACAACAGTACCAGCTAACCAGACTCCCTCATAGCCCCAGGGACTAAGTCACCAACCAAAGAGCATGCATGAGCTGGTCTGTGGCCCTGCTCCATATGTATCAGAGACTATCTTGTCAGGCATCAGTGGGAGGGGAGGCACTGGTCCTGTGGAGGCTTGATTCCCTAGAGAAGAAGTGGGATTGGGTGGCTGGGAGGGAAAGCTCACTCACAGAGGCAGAGGGGAGTGGGGATGGAGTGGGGTGCTCATGGAGGCAGGACTGGGAAATTAAGAAGGAAAGACATTGAGAAGAGAAAGATAAATAAATATGGGGTGGTAGACCAAATAACTAAAACAGTGAAAACCCACAATATTCTGGTTTATAAGAAGCATCCTGAAAGCTAGGCGTGGGAGCACACGCCTTTCATCCCAGCACTTGGGAGGCAGAGGCAGGCAGATTTCTGAGTTCGAGGCCAGCCTGGTCTACAAAGTGAGTTCCAGGACAGCCAGGGCTATACAGAGAAACCCTGTCTCAAAAAACCAAAAAAAAAAAAAGGAAGAAGAAGCATCCTGAAGTGGATGCAGGATTTAGCCTCTCTCCTGTGCATTTATCAAGAGGTGATCTCGATGTAGCCTTCCTACCCAGATCACTCCTGAGAAGTCTCTAATACTGGTGACATATTCTAGCTTGTTGCCATGAGATTGTAGTTGTTAAACTTTTAGTTTCTGTCCTGAGGACAAGTTTGTAGTGTATCATCTATCATATAAGAAATGGAAATGTAGTTTTTGTTTTATGATTTGTCCATTTAATTTCATTCTTTGACCTAGAGAACACTTCATTATGCTTCAGAATTTAGAAAAAAAAGATATATTTTGATGTGCAGTGGGGTTGGATAATTGAAATGAAAAGGAGCAAGGTATGCTTTTAACCATGGTGATCCACACACGGAAGGATGGAGTAGAGTTTGCTAGGTGAGGAACAGAAGCATGTTCTAAGCTTTGGTACAGTTTTAACAGAAAGACGTGGGAAAACACAGGCATGAACAGAGAAGAGTATACTCCATTGCTAAGGCATTTAGAAATTTACAGAAGACAGAGTTCAAAGAATTGTCTGTGACTATATTTAAGAAAGCACTCTGAGAAATGAATGATTTTGATACACTTGTCTAGAAATTATATTTTAGATACCTGTAAATAAATATAAACCACCTTTTTTTGTATTATAGATTTCAGACAAGGTCTGTTTTTCAACAATGCCAAAGTCAGACGATTGCTTCTTTTCCATGGATAATTTGTTTTTCAGTAGCCCAGATGAAACGGAAAAGTAAGTATGCCTTACCTATCTAATGCACCACTTTCAATTTTATAATTCTAAGGACTTTTAATTGTTTCCTCTGATAACTTAAAATAAATGAAAAGTGAAAAGATTGATATTTCAGTTTTATATTCAGAAAACATAGGATTCAGACGTAATGGAGTAACTGAAGTTTATTATTTAAAATGTTATAGTTTGAAAATAGATTTTGTTTTATTGGCTTCCATACCTGATTTGTCAGATAAGGCCAAGATAAATACTAGAAGTAATGATCGAATAGCTCAGGCTGAGAAGAGAGACAGAGTGGGCCAGCGAGTTGTGCTGGAGGCCAGGTGTGATGACATGCTCAGTGCAGGTAGGAAGCAGAGGTAGGAATGAAGATTAATGCCAAAGGCCACAGCAGCAGGGAGTGCAAGTCAGTTAGATGTTTCTCATGTGTGGATTGCTCTTTTCTAAATTTTCTGTTTTTTGCCTTGTTAAAACATTTAATTTTAATTTACTCATTCAAATATCAAATATTGTTTGGGCACTGAAAAGGATAAAAAAAGACTGATAAGCCCTTTTACTTCAACTATTAAAGCTATGGGTCAAGATTGAATACACACATGTGAAAAGGTCATTAATAATGTTGACTAGGGGCTGGTGAGATGGCTCAGCGAGCAAGAGCACTAATTGCTCTTCCGAAGGTCCTGAGTTCAAATCCCAGCAACCACATGATGGCTCAAAACCATCCGTAATGAGATCTGACACCCTCTTCTGGTGCGTCTGAAGATAACTACAGAGTACTTACACTGTAAATCAATCAATCAATTAATCTTTGGGCCGGAGAGAGAGGGGCCGACCAGAGCGCCAGAGCAAGCAGACCAGAGCAGGCAGAGGTCCTAAATTCAATTCCTAACAACCAAATGAAGGCTCACAACTACCTGTACAGCTACAGTGTGTACTCATATACATAAAATAAATAAATA
Source organism: Mus minutoides (assembly GCA_902729485.2). Lineage (NCBI taxonomy): Eukaryota > Metazoa > Chordata > Mammalia > Rodentia > Muridae > Mus > Mus minutoides. The sequence goes on along the minus strand of LR749689.1, from coordinate 1,999,786 downwards.
AATCTTTAAAAAAATAATGTTGACTAATTCCAAAATCAAAACATGTTCAAAGGAAATGACAGGTGTATCTGTGCAATGAACTTTCAGATGTGGGAGATCACCTAGGCTTCTCATGTTAAGGGAGGGTTTTAGGATGCTTTCAGGGGTTCCATCTTTCTTTCAGCAGTAAGAAAGTAAGTGCTGATGCCAGAATACTACAGCAAACAAGCAAGGATGGAGCTAGGACAGTTCACAGTACTTTCAGGAGACAGTCTGTAGAGATTGCCTAGAGTATGAGATTCATAAAACAGAAGCAGTGAGACATACACCAGAAAAGTTCATTGTGGGTAGATTGTTTTTATGTTAACTATTTGAATAAGAATATTGGATGTGTTTAAATATTGGATTTCTTATATTTTAAAAACTAAGGAATTAAATTATTGAGCATTTCTTGAATAACATACTTAAGTGTAAGAAGCATTGTGCTAAGTCCTGCCGACTTAAGTAGAAATAAAGCCTGGAGGTGTTCACACTCAAGATGGATTATCAGGTTTATCTATTTCTTTCTTTGTTTTTTTATCTATTATCTGTCTACATATACATATTGCACAAGGGCCATGAGAATTATTATGGAGTCTGTACAAAGAAAGAAGACAGTCTTTGAGAACCTATGGAGATATCTTAGGAAGTGTAGGATTTGTTCTGGGTGTTAAATAAATGTAAAGCCTATTGTCTGAAACAGTGCCTGGTATATGGTATCAATAAAAATTACAAATTGATGAATGAATGAATAGTAGACCGTTCATATATGGGTATGAGAGTGAGGCAGGACAAAGTTCCAAGCAAAATAAAGGAAATATCTTTGAACAGAAAGAAGAGGCACAGAATGTATTCTCTATTTACTATTGTGTTAGTCATCATTCATTACTGTTAAAAACATCTTAGGTAATAATTTTTAAAACTGAAAGAGGTATTTGGCCCACAGCTAGAAGCTGTGGTCTCTTGACCTATTGCTTTAGGACTTGTGGAAGGATAGTATGTCCTGGTGGGATGATATAATAGAGTAAACTCACCTGTGACAGGAGGAATACAAAGGGCCAGGGAGAGGCCAGTATCTCAGGATTTCTTCAGATCCACACATTAGTGAGCACACTTACACCTGGGACTTTTACTTATAAAAGTTTCACATTCTCCTAACCAAAGCAAGCCTTTAACACATGGGCCTATGTGGACATTGGACTGATTCGTTTTGTCAGGTTGATACAGTTTTGAATAGCCTGAGAAAGGCAATCGAGTGAGGGATTGTCTAGATTAGATTGGTCTATGAGGATGCTTTCAAGGGATTTTCATAAGGCTTAGCTGAGATAGGAAGACTCACTCTGAAGGAGTTTAAATTCTACAGTTTGAGAAGAAGATGAAGAGATGTTTTAGCCATCATTTAGGTAGTGTTCCTCTGTGGCAGTGTCATCAGTCGTGTGACACATGGAAACGATATTGAGAGCATTGACACACAGGGATAAAGCAAAACCATGATAGAGAGTTTGTCTGTGGGATGTTTGTCTAAGAGTTTGCACCCAAGTAGTGTTTAATAAAATGTTTTGATAGCCCTTCCTTATTAACATATACTCACATCTTGTATTTTATATAGCTTTCCAGTTAAGGAAAAATCACTGGATTGGTTTCTCCCTCCAGCTCCACTGATTTCAGAAATTCCAGATATTCAAGAGTTAGAGGAAGAAATTGAAAGTAATAAGCTATTAGGTAAATTGTCATATTTCTTGTGAAGCCAAACTCATGCAGTTAATGTTAGCATTAAAATCTGACATATTAAACTATTAATTCCTTTTTTAATAGAATAAAAGTCAAAGATTTGTATATACCTATCAAATATCAAGATCTAAACATTCACCTTCTTATAATCATGTACATTTACCTAGTGCATAATCACTACCACACACTTGCTTGTGCATGTTTACCCAGTGCATATTCACTATCACACATGTGTTTGTACACATTTACCTAGTGCATATTCACTACCACACACTTGTTTGTGCACATTTACCTAGTGCATAATCACTACCACACATGTGCCTTGTTCTTTACAATGGTAAAGTTTTCAGAAAGCCAGATTCTGAAGTATATTCAGTGAAAAAAGCAAGATTCAGAAGATTATCTATAGTTTGAGATAATGTTTAGCATTGTCAGGCTAGTGATATAGCAGAGCATGTGCTTAGCACACAGGAGGGCCTGTGTCATTCCCCATACTAGAAAATAGTCTCCCGAGACAAGCATGCTCAGTGCATGGTCCTTGTAATATTCGAAACTTTAATGTTTTATTATGACTCATTTTATATGTTTGCACATTTTAATTCTGTTACAGTTACTTAGTATGTCTATGAATGGGGTGGATACCATCACTGATGGTGTGGTCAGAAAACAACTTGTAGGAATCAGTTATCTTCTTTACCACGTGGGTCCTGGGAATAGAACTCAGGTTTTCAGGCTTGACAACAAATATTTTTACCCACTAAACCATGTCACTGGCCCTCTTTAGAAATGTGTAATTGAAAAAATTTTATCATTATTTAGAAAATTTGTTTCCATGAAGAACATATAATAATTAATAATTAGTATATTTCTTATCCCCTAGGGAAAGGAAAGATGCCAAGAATGTTAACATCAAACTTGAAGATCATTAATGAAGACACAAATTGTATTTCACCAACACAAAAAATCCATTTTCCCTGTAATATACATGAACAGGATTACCTAAATTTAGGAGGATCAAGTAACAATGACATGTCACATGTAGCTGGGAAGCTGATGTATGGTTCGTCTCAGAAATATAAAAATCACATGGGTGCTAAGAGTCCATCTGCAAAGAGTAGTTCTGGTGATACAAAATTACATGGTGCTACAGAAGACAGACAGGGCACGTCAGCATTCAAAAAAAGGTAACTAATAAGTTAAACAATACTCAGTAATCTAATCTAAATATTAGGTGTACACCGAAAAGAAATAGACTAGGAGGTGGATGAGAGGAAGAGTAACAGGAAATGTTTACATGAGTACCAGGCGTGGGATTCCACTCATAGGAACCATACATTCTTTCCCTTCAGGAGCTTAAAATTTACTGTCAAGGTATGGATAGAGAATAACTAAAACCAACTCATTAAATGTTTTGTAACGTGACAGTTATTTTAGCAACAGTTATCGGTAGAGCAAAGATTCTCAAGCTTTTCATATCAGTAACCTTTAATACTTAAAATTTACTGAGGAATTTCAGTTTTTGTTTAGGTGGGTTATATCTACTAATAATTAGCCATACTGAAAGTTAAAGCTGAAAGCTAAAATAAAACAATGCTAAACCCACTTCTAGCTAACCTTAAGTCTGTGTACACATGCATTCATTCATTCATACATATGTATACTATTAGTTTTTATTTTGAGACAGGATCTTGTTATGCAGATCTAGGTAAAATGGAACTCACTATGCAGACCAGCTTGAGCTCAAAAGTACAGAAATCTTGCCTTTGCCTCCTCATTACTGGCCTTAAAGGCATATTCTGCCATGCTTGGTTCTAAATAATATATTTTTGGCTACACTCCAAAATGACCCTTTTCATAAATCAGAAGATGAATAGATTAACAGTATAGTGACAAGCCAGCAGGGGCAAAAACTAAGTATGTATATTATATGTTCTCACATATGTTAGCTTCCTACTGCTGTTAACATACCTGAGAAAAGAAAACAACTTGAAAACAAACAAAAAAGTCTTACATTAGCAGGCCAATCTCTTGGTTTTGGGAGTTTCTATGCCTTAGCCTCCTGAAAACTGGTATTATTTTAGGTTACATTTCTGATTGTATTTCTTTAAAAAAATTTTTTTTCTCTTATTTTTTTGAGATTATAATAATGTCATTTACTCTTTCTTTTCTCCCTCTAAACCTTCCCATATACCCGCTCCTGTGATGGTTTGTATATGCTTGGGCCAGGGAGTGGCCTTGTTGGAGTAGATGTGTCACTGTGGGTGTGGGCCTTAATACCCTAGTCCTAGGTGCCTGGAAGTGAGTATTCTGCTAGCAGCCTTCAGATAAAGATGTAGAACTCTCAGCTCCTCCTGCACCGTGCCTGCCTAGGTACTTCTGTGTTCCAGCCTTGATAATGGGCTGAACCTGTAAGCCAGCCTCAATTAAATGCTATCCTTATAAGAGCTGCCTTGGAAACTGGGTCTGTTCACAGCAGTAAAACACTAACTTAGACACATCCTTATTCTCTTTTAAAAGCATAGACTCTATTTTCATTAAATGTTGTTATGCACATATATGCATATACATATATATTCCTAAATACATACGTGCAACCTGTTGAGTCTGATTATGTTACTTGTATGTGTTTTCAGGGTTGACCATTTGGTATTGGATAACCAGTTGGTGTGCTCTTCCCAGGGAAGACTGTTTGTCCCATCCTTAGCATTCCTTGGTTGCCTGTAGTTCTTTGATTAGGACTGAGGCCTCTTGGGCGTCTTTACCCCCAAATCCCTGTTAGCACGTGTTGTCATCCTTGTTCAGCCCATGTTTCAGCACTAATATTGGTCTGATCTTCCTAGGAAACACAATATCACAACAAACTCCCTGATCCTCTGGCTCTCACAGTCTTTTTTCACCCCAGTTCCACAGCATTCTCTGAGACTTAGGTTTGGAAGTGTTTTGTAGATGTAGCCATGGGAACTAGACTTCAAAACTCATGATTAGTTGTACTTTTCTGTAATGTCTCAGTCTGTTGCAAAGAGAAGGTTTCTTGATGAGGAGTGAAGACTACACTGATGTGTGGGCATAAGATGTGAATGGTGTCAGGGGTTATGCTGGTTTAGTAAGGTGGCAGTTGCAGGTTCTCCTCTAACAGCCATGACCTCACTAGCTCTGGGTAGTTGGTTAGATTTCCTGTAACAGCATGATTTCTCTTCTGGTAAGTGGGCCTTACAACCAGCTAGAGATGTGAGACATGCAACAAATGTGAAGCCACAGCTGCACCCCTAGGTTATCATGCTGGTCATTGTTGTGGTTCACAGGTGTCACAGCTGGGTACAACTGTTGGTCACATCCCCCCTATGGGAGTTTGCATGACACCTTCTGGTAATGTGAAAGCTGGTACTTAGAGAGGGAAACTTCCGGTCAGATTTGTTGGTTTGTTTGGTTGTTTTTTTTTTTAAGCTTTCTTTTTTATTAGATATTTTCTTTATTTACATTTCAAATGCTATCCCAAAAGTCCCCTATACCCTCCCCCCGCCCTGCTGCCCTACCCACCCATTCCCACTTCTTGGCCCTGGTGTTCCCCTGTACTGGGGCATATAAAGTTTCCAAGACCAAGGGGCCTCTCTTCCCAATGATGGTCAACTAGGCCATCTTCTGCTACATATGCAGTTAGAGACATGAGCTCTGGGGGTACTGGTTCATATTGTTGTTCCTTCTATAGGGTTGCAGACTCCTTGAGCTCCTTGGGTACTTTCTCTAGCTCCTACACTGGGGGCCCTGTGTTCCATCCTATAGATGACTGTGAGCCTCCACTTCTGTATTTGCCAGGCACTGGCATAGCCTCACTTGAGATAGCTATATCAGAGTCCTTTCAGCAAAATCTTGCTGGCGTAGGCAATAGTGTCAGGGTTTGGTGGCTGATTATGGGATGGATCCCCGGGTAGGGTAGTCTCTGGATGGTCCATCCTTTCATCTGAGCTCCAAACTTTGTCTCTGTAACTCCTTCCATGGGTGTTTTGTTTCCTATTCTAAGGAGGAATTAAGTATCCACACTTTAGTCTTTGTTCTATTTGATTTTCTTGTGTTTTGCAAATTTTATCTTGGATATTACAAGTTTCTGGGTTAATATACACTTATCAGTGAGTATATATCATGTGAGTTATTTTGTGATTGGGTTGCCTCACTAAGGATGATATTCTCCAGATACATCCTACTCAGCTATTAAAAACAATGAATTTATGAAATTCTTGGCCAGGTCAGATTTGTTACCTGTCTTTGTTTACTTTACCTCCTCTAGTTCTTTGTCTAATCACTTGTTTTTCTCTGCCATTCATACTGCAGTAGAACGTAGATGTGTCAACATCTTCTAGCACAAATGGCCTGCTTGATAATACTTTGCTTTTCCAATGGTTAGTTTTACTAGTTAGTAATACCCTTTACAAAAGGCACCTTCTGTGTCTGGTCATGGCCAGGGATCTCCCCAGAGAAAAGACACAGACAGACAGACAGGCAGACACACACACACACACACACACACACACACAGGACTGTGTTAAAAACAAAAGTCTGGTTTTGTAATCTAAAAACCAAACAAAGCTGAAAATGAAAAATAATTACACAGCTGAAGGCAAGGTATGAAAATAGTAGGAAAATCTGTCCCTTAGAGTGTCAGTTCTCAGCCTGTGGGTTGCAACCCCTTTATGGGGATGGAATGATCCTTTCACAGGGGTTACCTAAGACCATAGGAAAACAGAGATATTTACATCACAGTTCACAATAGTAGCAAAATTACAGTTATGAAGTAGTAACAAAAATAATTTTATAGTTTGGGTTCACCACAGCATGAAGAGCTGTATTACAGGGTTACAGAATTAGGTAGGTTGAGGACCCACCCTTCATGCAGTTATTTGTAGACTTGCCAGTGAACATGTCTGCTTTCTAACTTCAAACTCAGAAAATGTTGCTTCCTTCCCTCCCTCTTTCTAGTTCCTTTCCCACAACTGTGGAGATTACATGCATGTCTGCCTTTTCTCTCTCTAACTCAGATTGCCTTCTGTGCTCCTTTTGAATTCATCTACAAGGCCAGGACCCTACAAAAGGGACTCTGCATCTTATATTAACTCAATTAGAGAAACTGCTGTTATGATTTATTTAGCGAGTCCCCTACCTCAGCACTTAGCTGACTTTCATCAGTTTAATTAGATATCTGTTGCTGTGAATAACTTACTCCAAAGCTTACTGGCTTAAATAAACAGTAAACTTTGTTAGTTTTAATGTTTTTTATGTGTTAGGAACAAGTTAATTAGTAGCTTGAGCCTGGGGTCTCCCATGAAAAAGCATAATTGGGGTTTCACAAAAGGCCACAATCAAAGTCATATTGTATACAGTTACCTGATGTTTCCCAAGGATTCTTGGCTCACTTTTTGTCAACTACTCCTTTCATCTGTCAAGTTGGTGTTGACTGTTGACAGGAGCCTTCAGTGCCACTCCACATGGGCCTCTCCAGGGTTTTAATTTGTGTTTCCATGGTGTGCTGACTAGCTCTCTGTAGCATAATCTATCCAAGAATCCTTGTGGAAGGAAAAGTGTCTCCATGAGCTTATAGTATTATCAAGCATAGCTCAGAATTACCTACGTATAGTACTACTTATTAGAATGTATGTAGTGACACAGGTCAGTTCTGGCTTAGTGAGTCCGTTTGTAGATCATAAACGACTGTGACTATCAGGAGACAAGGACCATTGGAGCCAACTTGGAGACAGCCTGCCACAAAAACTTATATGAGTTTTAGGAAAATGATAAACTAGAGTTATGGGTATTTTTAAGAGAATAATTTTATACTAGTTTTTGAGCAAATGTTAAAAGCAGAAAACGTGGTGGTGTGTTTGTCTCAGACTATCTAGAACATGTGACAATGAGCATGACTGTGACTATGCTGATGAAAGTTTAAACTTGAGTTCTCATATCAGCCCAGTGAAACTTACCCAAATGAAAATAAGCAAAGAGAATGCATGGACGTGTAGCAATAGTAAGCAGGAACGTCAATATTCTACAAACAAATTCAAAGCAAATGATGCCTTTTCTGCTTCTGGAATTGGAAAAGACATATTCAAAGCACCCCCATTTCCTGCTGCATCTCAGCCTCATGATATTGAAGGTAATTTCTTATTTATTTGCTTATTTAGTTAGTTGATTTTTATGAAAATACAAATTTGCATTTCTTAGCATAAAGAAGAATACAAAATAGAGTAAATAAGTTCTCTTGCCATGTGTAATTTATATATTTCCTTATATGTTTTATAGTTTTAGCTCTATCTTTACATTTTTAACTTACTTCTCAGTAAATGTTATACAAATTTTATTGCTTTTTATGGAAAGCGTTTAAAAATCCATATAATTATGTAGATTTTTTTTTTTTTAGGCATAACCCCAAATGGCTTAGGTTCTTTGAAAGCTGTCACAGAAATCCGTATCCTTTATTTCATAATAGCTACTTTACATTTATGAAATCATATATTTCAAGATTTTGTTTCATTGTACTGTTGTGTGTTTACTTTGGGTAGCATTGAAAAAGATAGAAAAAAAAGTCTTGGATCATGTAAGAGACACACTATGAACATCAGAGCTATTCCAAGTGTGATCTGCAGGCTTTCTAGTTTATGAACTGTTTTCAGGCTGTGATAATATAAATACAGAAATCAGATTTGTAGCCTTGGAAGAACTTTGATATATTGACTTACATACAAGTACAGATATAAACCAAATAAGGGAACGCTAAGCAAATGCAGCTTTTTGTGGATTTGAGGTCATTTTACTAACTAATATTTTAGAAGGAACCTCATTTGAAGTTTATGAAAATCAAGTTTGTATACCTAGACATTTCTAATGTGACTACTTGAATGTATTCAGAATATTCTTGTAATAATACTCCTCTTACATCTACAAAGAAGAAAATGAATTTCAGATTACTGAGTAGTGTCTTGGATATTTTTCTATTGCTGTGATAAAACACCATGACCAAAGCAATAAGCAATTTACAAAAGAAAGCATTTACTTTGGCTTACGGTTTCAAAGGGTGAAGAGTCCATCATGCAAGGGCAGAGTGGCAGCAAGCATGTTGGCTGGAACAGCTAGCTGAGAGCTCACATTTTGATCAGCAAGTAGAAGGCAGAGAGCCTGAGAAGACCAGCAGTCTTTTCAAACCTCAAAGCCTACCCCCAGTGACATACCTTTCCCACACTTCCTAATCTTTCCCAAATGGTTCCATAGACAGGAAACCAATGTTAGAATCCAGTAAAAGCTAGGCTGGCATGGTAGCCTGTAATGGAGCTAGAGAGTGAAGATGGAGTCACCAGAGCAAGGTGATTTAGCCAGAATAGCCCGAAACAGTAAGCTCCAGTTTTAGCAAGAGAGACTGCCTCAATATATAAAATAGAGAGCAAGGGAAGACACCTGAGGTCAACATCTGGGGTGCCACATACATATGCACACATGTGTATTTGCACTAGTAGAAGAGGAACATAAAAATAGTCCAGTAATAGGCAATTAACCATTGTCTAATTAGACCTAAATGCCCCATCTCTAAGGACTAGCTTCTATAATACCAGAAAGTACTACTCAAGCTTCCGAAGGAGGGAGGCAGCCAACCATTAGTCATGACACCTGTGAACTAGATCAACAGCTAGTGTAGTACGATAGTCTTTTTTTTTGGGGGGGGGGTTCAAGACAGGGTTTTTTGTTTTTTGTTTTTTTGGGTTTTTTTGCTTTTGTTTTTCGAGACAGGGTTTCTCTGTATAGCCCTGGCTGTCCTGGAACTCACTTTGTAGACCAGGCTGGCCTCGAACTCAGAAATCCGCCTGCCTCTGCCTGCCGAGTGCTGGGATTAAAGGCGTGCGCCACTATGCCTGGCTGGTGCTGAAAGAAAAATTAAAATCAAGGTCAGGCATAGGGTATTGAGCACTGCTGAACAAGCCCAGGCATGTCCGGGCTTATCCCCGCTGAGCAGGGGGCCATCTGGATGCTGGCATCTCTTTGTCTTCCTAATATGGTTAGAGGATAACCAGATGCCTCACCCAAGGAAGTGCTGTAACCCACACATGTTCTTTACTGATGTTTAAACTAGCCAATCATGTGTAACTGCATCAGTTCTCTCCCACCACCCCCCCTCGCCATTTACTATATAAACCCTTGACTCCTGGGCTTCAGGTCGGTTCCTCTGTCTCCACTGGGAGATACGTGTCGACCCGGAGCTCCGCCATTAACATACCTCGGAGCTCCGCCATTAACATACCTCGTGTTGCTTGCATCAAGCCGGTCTCTCGAGCTTCTTTGGGTACTTGTTGGCCTGAGAAGCGAGTGGGGGGTCTCCTCACAGAGGTCTTTCAGTAAACAGTCTTAAGGGTGCAGTAGTAGCATGTATACCTTGGAGCTACAACATCTCCCTAATTGGACTTATGATCCACTCATAAGAGAGAAATTATGCTGGTACTGGAAACATAACTAACTGCTCAATGATAGTGAAATCATGGATCTTAGAGGAGATCCTACAACTACCACTTTACTAAGCCAGCACAATCCCTGTCAACATTCTAAACATTTGTCCTTTCACCTACAGATAAGTGTAGTTTTTACCCTTAACAAGGAAACATTTTTGTAATAGACAGAGTCCATTACAGAAAACCACTACCAATCAAAATGCAGATTAGTGGAGTTCAATCCCAATAGATACACTATAAAACACTCCCACACCTAAGGCTCAAAAAACATTGCAAAAGAGGAGGCATAGACTGTAAGAACCAGAGGATTGGAGTATTGCCATGAGAGTATGTCTCCTAATAACATTGGAAACTATATGTATAAAGTTTGGACAACATGACTACCCAAACATGAGGTGAACAAGAATGATATCAATGAGCATGTCAACATGGATGAGGAAAAGTCCAGGAAGCCTCAACCCTACAGGAAGAACTATAGGCAACTGAGGAGAGCTGGGAGTAGGAGAGGTGGTTTTCCCCAGGGAAGAGCACACCAGATGGTTGTCCTGTGCCAAACAGTCGGCCTTGAAAATACACGTACAAGTAACATTATATGGACTGAGTAGGTTACATTTTAGAATATAATATGTGAGCCGGGCGTGGTGGCGCACGCCTTTAATCCTAGCACTTGGGAGGCAGAGGCAGGAGGATTTCTGAGTTTGAGGCCAGCCTGGTCTATAAAGTGAGTTCCAGGACAGCCAGGGCTATACAGAGAAACCCTGTCTTGAAAAACCAAAAAAAAAAAAAAAAAAAAAAAAAAAAAAAAAAAAAAAAAAAAAAAAAAAAAAAAAAAAAAAAAAAAAAAAAAAAAAAAAAAACCCAAAAAAGAATATAATATGTATATTATATATTATCGTACATTATGCAATGTAATATGAATATTCTATATTTTTTATATTTTATAATATAATAATTATATACAATAATACATAACAATATATTATATTTTATAATATGTATATTATATTCTTAAATATATGCATGGAAGAACAATTAGAGAAAAAGAGGTCATGAATTTAAAGGGGGTAGGGAGGAATAGGTGAGGAGTTGGAGGGAGAAGATATCTCAAAAATATAATTAAAAACCTTATCTGGTTATCTGTATGATGGAGTGTTCTTTTGTTGGAAGCATTTTGATGGTTTAGAGCTATCCTTTGAAGAATTTTAAGGATTTTTCATGTTATAGTAGCACACTGATGTGGTTCTATTATTTAGATGTCATTGTTAAGTCTACAGTTGTTCAAGTTGGTTTATTTTTTTTTAACAGTTTAATATATTGCCAAATATATTACTGATCTTCTGTACTTTTTTATTTAAAAATATGTGTTCAGAGTAAACAACAGAAGAGTTTGTGGATTGCTTGGACACATATATGTAACCACGGTCTTTTCTACTGGTGCTCCAGTTCCTAAATAATGTCCCTGAGACTTAGTTATATATGAATAAATGCCTGGGCTATAAGCTTGGGCATGTTCCTGACTAGCTTGTAACTATATAACCCATTTATCCTATTTTATGTGTGCCACATGGTTGGTTACCTCTCCTCAGTTTCATATGTCTGTCTCCTCACAGTCTGGGCAAATCTCGAGCATATTACTATCTCCCAGAGTCTGTCTGCCTGTCTGTCTCTCTCTCTCTCTCTGCTGGAACTCTTACCTTCTATTTCTTGCCGTTTGCTAATAGGCCATCAGTTTTTATTGACAGGTGATGCTTCCACACAGTTTCCTAACCAGGCAGGAGGCTAAATCCCTGTAAGAGAGAGCTAGTAAGGAACCAGAGCCTCAGCACATGCCAGCAGACAAAAAGACTTCCCAGAGCTGGGCCTGATAGGTTCAGCTCCCAGCAGGTGCCCATGGGCATGATGAGGCTCAGCTCCCACAGGAGGACAAACAGATCAAAAGCTGGCAAGGGCAGCCTGCTAGCCTGAGTGGAGGAGGCCAGAGCTAGCAACCATAAACACGTGCTGACCTGAGGAACGTCTGCCTTCTCAGAGTCTGGGCAAATTTCTTGCATATCATTATGTCCTAGAGTTCCCCTCTCTCCTGGAACTCCCACCTTCTTTTTCCTGCCTTTTGCTAATAGGTCATCAGTTTTTTATTGACAGGTGATGCTTCCACACAGTACACAAGAGATTTTCTCTACACATGCTTACAGATTCTTTCTTAGTATTTGACTCTAATTAGATCCTCAGGACAACACCAACTCTTGTTAGACCCCTCTGGCTACAGAGCTGCAGCCTGCAGTTGTGCCAGCAGACATCCTCCAGGAAAACAGATAAGTGCAGCACATTGCTGAAAGCTTGTGGAACAAAAGACACATTTGATTTTGAGTGTTCAGTGATAGTAGACGATGCATCTACCAGCTGAGGTTTATTGTGTACCAGGAGACTGAATCTATGTCTACTCTGTTTCAAAGATTCATTTTTGTGAATATAAATTGATGTAGCACTATCTAATGAGAGAAAAGACAGCATGAAAGGCCTCTCTTAGGCTTGTTATAAATAAATATTTTATATGGAAAACATTCCTTGAGGGAAACTGTTATTCTTTCAAAAGCTGATTGACTGTCAAACTCAAAATTTTATTTTTATTTTGTCACATATATATTTTCATATACATGTTTCAAATATATTTTTAAAGTTTTTATTTTCATTTGTGTGCATATGTGTGCCTGCTTGTCTGTATATATTATGACAATATTATGACATGCTGAAAGTAAAATGAAGTAATAATTTAAAAATTAACTACATGGTTTAATAAGTGCAAACCTACATTAACTTAGGCACTGTTGTGAGTTTTCGGAATATACCAATTAAGAAAAGAGCAAATCCTTGTCCTTGAGTTACTGTTCTTGCAATGGGAGGTAGGGGTGAGTTAGATCTGAATAATTGTGAGAAAATGTAAAGAATGAAATTAGGACTGTTGGAACTGAAGGCTCAAGATACTGAATTTAATAAAATAAATAGGGAAGGCCTTCTTAATATGGTGAGACGTAAGCAATACGGTGCAAGAGAAGGAAATTTGAGAGAAAAATGAAGCTTAAAGGCTGAGGGAAGATGTCATGGCATGTACAAGGCCGATGTTTCTAAATAGTAGAGTCCATTATAAATAGAGGAGGAGAGTATGAAGTTAAAGGTCAGAGGATCTGAAGTCAGAGCAATAAAGGCTCATAGGAGATTGAAGGGAAAGAGTTGGGAAATAGGATGTAGGGTCTTGTAGCCATTTTCTTGGAGGGAAAGGGGGAAATTTAGACAGAGAAGTCATATAAATCTGATGTAAAAGTTTTAAAAGCATTACTAGAACAACCCTTGAGTACTTAAATACCTTATAAAATAGTTGTTAGACAACTGTGCTTTCAAATATATTTTTTAATTTTAATGTGCTTTTATTTGTATGTGTGTACCTGTATATGTAGGAGGTCAAGGGTCACTGGAACTAGATGACAAGTGTTTGTAAATTGCCTGCTGCTAGTACTAGGGTAGAATTTGGATTCTCTGCAAGAAAACAAGTACTCTTAACTACTAAACCATCTTTCCACCTTCTAATAAGTTCTACATACCTCAGTGATAGAAACTAATTCTTTTTTGGAGATTTCTATATCTAGTAATACATTTTGCATATAGTGGTAATGACTGTATGTGATCAATTGCAACTTCATAAGAAGACTGCCATTAACAATCCCCGAGGCTGGCAGCAGTCTCACCTTGCGGTTCCTTCTGCTATGAAGACGCAACCATAAGACTGTTGTGTTGCCACTTCATATCTGTAATTTTGCTTCTGTTATGAACCATAATTTAAGGATCTGTGTTTTCTGATGGTCTTAGGCAACCCTATGAAGGTGTCACGACTGACATGTTGAGAATCATTGCTGTACAGACTAGGCTAATTAATTACTCTTTGTATCTTATTACTATCATTAAACTTTCTAAAAGGGGAAGGGTGATCCAAGTTCATCTTATTAAGCAAATGTGCATAATGAAGGGATTCAAGATTAACTGATCAGAAATACATTTCCACTAATGAAATGCAGCTAAAATTAGCAAATAATAATTGAAAATTTGAGCACTAAAGAAAATATAAAAATTGAGTGTCTTAGCCAAGACAAAAGAGCAAACTAAAAATAGTTCTGATTGTCATGTCTCCATATATTCAGATCTTCTTCATTCTATTTAACCCTCAAGTTATATCCCTTATGTAATCTTTTGTTTTTCCCACAGGAATTTTACAAGTTCTTTTTAGAATAAAGGAATGTGGAAGCAGAGTAAAATAATTTCCATTTTTTCTTTTAAAAAAGTCTTATTTGTATGAGTATTTTGCCTACATGTTGTACTACATGTATACCTTATGTATGAAGAGGTCAGAAGGGGGTATCAGATCCCATGTAATTTGAGCCACCATGTGAGTACTAGGTATCAAATCCAGGTTCTCTGCAAGAACAAATGTGCTTAACTGCCTAGCCATCTCTCCATCTTCCATCCATTAACTCTTAAAATGTTTAATTAATAGGATACTTTATTACTATAAGATACTATGAGATTCAATAGCACCAAAACTGAAATTTTAAATTAAAAGTAAACATTTTTAAATTCTGAAATATTTAACTCCTTAATGTTATTCTAAGCGGCAAAATTTAGAAGTATATTCAAAGAATTCCCTTACTTCAACTATATACAATCCAAAGCCTTTGATGATGTAAGTATCTTACACTTGTTTAATTATTTTCCTCTTCTCACTAGCTGTGGTCTTGTATGCCTTAAGAGATTAGAAAATACTTGTTAAGTGAGTGCATGAGTCATATAGGGGGTTGGTTTGTATTTATTAAATTTGTAAGAATTTCATTGAAGGGTAAAGGGACGACTTTGTCTTAGGACCAGCATATCTTTTTGACAGAATCGTACAGTATGAGAAAATGTGTTGTTCTTGAGGTTGAGATGTCTAGAGCAGGATTACACGTAGGTATCAGAGAGGTCAACGTGCTTGAGCCAGTATTCCTAATTCTTAAAGCACATTTTTCTAGAAAATGGAGAATGTATAAAAAATTCTATATATTTATAATTGGTTGAATTTTATCTCAGCTTCTTTACACAGATAGGAATTTTGTGATTTGTGCCCCCACTGGTTCTGGGAAAACTGTGGTGTTTGAGCTAGCAATAACAAGATTGTTAATGGAAGTACCATTGCCATGGCTAAATATGAAAATTGTTTACAGTAAGTATATATTATAAAAATTATGATTAGTTATAATCAAAGATTGAAGTAGAAACAATGTTATTACAGGGCATAGACAGTATTATTTGGTATCTCATACATTAAAAACATTATTTAGTTATGGTGCTGTGACTAAACCTGTAGACAGCACTTTACCACTGAGCACTGACATGTCCTTCCACACCTTTGGGGGTTTTGTGTGTATATGTGGTGCTAGACACTGAGCTCCGCAGAGCTGTAACTCTAGCCCTCTGCACATTTTAATAAAGACACGCCACAATTGGTTTCATCTCTTTCATTATTTTATATATATATATTATATATCTAGAAAAACATTTGAAATGTTTTTCTAGAGTTGCACATAAAAAATAATATTTGAATCAAGGATTTGAACTTTACATGTATTAAAAGAGAATAGTCAAAAATGAACAAATAATCATATATTTTACAACTTTAGAAATTTACATAGAAATATCTATTCTCCTTTTTAGGTGTATATTTTGTAAATGTCCCCCAAATAGTATATGCATACAATTTGAAGAAATAACTAATCACAAAAGACTTTTCATGAAAAGCAGTAATCACTGCTGCCCCATCTCTCCCCGTTTGGAGATGGCCTGAGCAATCACTTACGTTTAAATTTTTAGTTCTTCTTGGTGATTACTTTTATAGCTTACTAGGTTTGTATTGTTAGTTTTTACTTTATCAATATTACACAGCAATGGATGTTTTAGCTTACTTTTATTAACTAGACTTAAAAAACATTTTAAAATTACACTGGTGTTCAAAATAAATATGTTATTTTAGTGGCACCAATAAAAGCCCTTTGTAGTCAGCGGTTTGATGACTGGAAAGAAAAGTTTGGACCAGTAGGCTTGAATTGTAAAGAACTTACTGGTGATACAGTAATGGATGACCTGTTTGAGATTCAGCGTGCAAATATAATTATAACAACTCCAGTAAGTATTATTTACATTTCATTATTTACTTGAAAATATTTGTCTTCATTCAGAAACATTATTAAAAGGAAACACAAAGTGCAAGCATGTATTTTCAATGTAAACAAAACGATAAAAGTACTAGCATTCAGGAAATGGAGAGAATATCCATAAATAAAAAGGTGGACGAGAAACGATGACATATGTAAACAACGAGTAAGACAAACCAATTTGTAATTGTGGATAGTTTATAGTCATATTTATCCATTATATTCATTTGTCCATGTATGTACTATAGGAGGAGTACCTTGATAGGGCTTAACAAGGCATAATTAGCAGCCCAGAGAGGTGGCTCAGCGGTTGAGAGCACTGCTGCTCTTCCAGAAGACCTGAGTTTGATTTCCAGCACTGACATGGTGGCTCACACCATCTGTAACGCCAGTCTCAGGATGTCTGATGTCCTTTTCTGGTTTTCACAGGCATGCATGCATGTGTGGCATAGACATATGTTCAAGCAGAGTATTCACACATAAAATATAAAAGATTGTGACTTGTGGTTAAATCAATACATATATGGTTAAATAATTTTCAAAGACTAAAGACCTGGTGCTTTAAGACTCTTAAAACATTCAAGTAACTTTTAATCCTCATCTTTTTGGGGAGACTTTAAAGACTCAACCAAAACATTGCCCTTTGTAATATGTCTGATAAAATTTATCAGTGTCTTAAATACTTTAAATACTTGTGGTTTCTTGTTAGATTAAACTACTTGTATTTTCTGTAGGAGAAGTGGGACAGTGTGACTAGGAAGTGGAGAGACAACTCTTTTATCCAACTGGTTCGACTGTTTCTCATTGATGAGGTAGTAAACACGTTCACTTTCAGAGATAAACACAGATGATATTTAAAAGGATAGAAAGAAAAGACATTTTAGTAAAATAATGCATTTAGTCCCTTAAAATGTAAAGTGCTTACTTTTTCAAGCAAAAGTATTAATATTGTGTATTTTAATTGATTAAATAAATTTTTAGCTTTATATATAATTATTCTTTCTTGATTTCTTGCTTAGGTGCATGTTATTAAAGATGAAAATCGTGGTCCAACTCTTGAAGTTGTAGTTAGCAGAATGAAAACTGTACAGTCTTTATCTAGGGCTTTAGAAAGTGCCAGCCCTGCTCCAGTGAGATTTGTAGCTGTGTCTGCAACAATTCCCAATGCTGAGGATGTAAGTCAGAATCTTCACCAGCATCACTTTTTATTATTTGTGCAATATTTAGTCAATTTGATCTTAGAGAAGATGATATTTTCTGTTGGTCACTTAATAAGTTTAGTAGGAAAGTGTATGTAGAAAATTATTAGTGCCAGATTTCATTGATATAATAAAGTTACAGCCATAAAATTTGATAACATTTAATAAAATATTGTCAGTACAAATCTGTTATTTGCTTTTATCTAAAATTCATAGTTTTACCTACATCACACACTTTATAACTTGGCTAGTACTGTGTCATGTATGATTTGACAGGACAGGTATGCCCAATTCTCATGAAAACAGACAGGAAAGAGGCTATTTAAGAGAACACACACACACACAGAGGAGGTAGTTTTTACTGGGAGAGTTTTACAGAGACAGGTTGCAGAGAGAACAAGCTAGACACAGGTGAAGACAGAACGAGTCAGAGAATGAGAAAGAGCCAGAAGATTAGAACAGATTGCCAGAGTTATTTTGAGGCCAAGCAGAGCCAATCAGACATGCCCATGCAGAGAGAGAAGCAGATTGAATCAGTCAATTTGAAGAGTAGTTTGAGCCAGAACAGCTGAGTTGACCACCCAGCCAGAGTTCAGAAAGAAATAGAAAAGTTGAGCGTATTCAGCAATGAGCTCAGAAGTAGAAAACATTCTAGGCTTAGATTAGATTGTATGGAGGGTAGAAGCTTCCTGGACTAGGCCTAGGTTAGCTGACAGAGGCAGTAAGTCATGGAGAGGACAATTACTACAGGAGAATAAAAGATAATAGTTGTTTGCACTATTATTATTCTTTCTTTCTTTCTTTCTTTCTTTCTTTCTTTCTTTCTTTCTTTCTTTCTTTCTTTCTTTCTTTCTTTCTTTCACTTTTTCCAGAGCTGAGGACTGAACCCAGGGCATTGTGCTTGCTAGGCAAACGCTCTACCACTGAGCTAAATCCCCAACCCCACTATTATACTTTCTATAATCATGTATGACTTTTTCTTTAATTCCTAAGCAAACTTTTCACTTTATTATATGTATATTATATGTTTTGCATGTATGTATGTTTGTACATGCTTGGTACTCTTGGAGGCCAGTAGAAGGTGTTGGATCTCTAGAACTAGAGTTACATATACTTGTGAGCCTCCATGTGGGTGCTAGGAATTGAACATAGGTTCTCTGGAAGAGCAGCTGGTGCAGTTAACCTTTGAGCCATCTCTCCAGGCTCTTAAGCAAATGTCGTATAAGCTAGTATATATAGTCTTACTTTTCCTCACTGCTATTTACTTTCCAGCCTATTATGCTTTAGGTAATACTTAGAAATTACTCTTGTAAATAGTTACTATATTGTCTCTTCCCATGGCAATTTATTTTTAAATTTCTTATTCTTAAAATTGCGACTGGTTTTGTTCATGTTCAAGAACAATATAGAATGTTCATTATTTTAAATGGGTAGATGTAGGGTTTAGAGGGCACACAGACAAGCACTGGAGAAGCCAGAAAAAGTGGATTATCTTTTCAAAGGAATGAGGTGCTGAGGTGTTTTTCTTGGAATGCTGGGGTAGAGTGTACTTTACAGCCTGGTAACACTATCTGTGGAGTCAGGCTCCACTCATTCTCCCAGAACTTATGCTCTGCTTTCCTGCACTCACTCTCTCCATCTAAATCTTGAGAATTGGTTCTAGGTCATGAAAACCCATCCTTATGAAAGTGGTGTCATGTGTGCCTTAGTGACTTCTGTGTTACCTTAGGCCAGGCCAGGCCAGGCCAATCCTGACACCCACAGGCATTAATGTTTACCTCAGTCGTTCTCCCTAGACCCTAAATCTTGGGCACTGTTTTCTGAGTCAACAGTACCCATCTTTGTTGAAGAATCCAGTTATCCTTTGTAAAGAATTTCGGTGTAAACATGTCTTAAATTTGCTGTTTGCGAGGACCCTGCAGGAATCTGACCATGATCCACAAAGGTGAGATTGAGGACTCAGTTGACATTGACTTCATTCACCTGGATCAGACCTGGGGAGTTTAATGCCAGGCGGTTCATTGTCAGCATAAGTAAAACACAGTGTAACCACTTGCCACAGAATCAGTAACTGATAGTAATTCTAATACTGCATCTGAAAGTGCTTTTGGCACTGCCATCTCTTGAGAGTTTATTTGGGGTCTGGAGAAATGACTCAGAAGTTAAGAGCACTTCCTGATCTCCTGGAGAACCACAGTTCATTCGGTTCACCCATGTCAGGACCCTCACAACTGCTGTAACTCCAGGTCCAAAGGATCTGATGCACTCACTCTTCTGGCCGCCCCACATATTTATTCTTTGATAACAAGACCAACATAAGGCAGTCATTGCTTTGCTACTGTGTTGCTAATGTTTAGGGACATTCAAAAGTTTCGGTCATTTTCAGGAGTAGTTCTGAACAGTAACCAGGACTTACAGCACCACAGAAACTTTGATTTTTATGAACAGAATTATTTTAATTCTAGTTTGGGCTCTTATGAGGGAATGTAAAACAAAATACTAATGGCTAGTCAGAACTATACCATATGAAAGGACTTACAGTTCTGAAACACTGATATTGGTAGCATTTACTAATGTAATGTTAGTGAAATATGCAATGTTGAAAAAGATGGTTTGATTAAATACTTTAAGACCATGACTTTAAAGTGATCTACAATTGTCTTATTTTAGCTATAGAACTTTACTAGAAAAAAATGTAATGTACTTACTTGGTTTTTGTGTGTGTGTGTGTGTGTTTTTTCAGATCGCAGAATGGCTTTCAGATGGTGAGAGACCTGCTGTATGTCTGAAAATGGATGAGAGCCATAGACCTGTGAAACTTCAGAAAGTAGTCCTGGGTTTTCCCAGTAGTAGTAGCCAAACTGAATTTAAGTTTGATTTGGCCCTCAACTATAAAGTGTACAGTGTTATTCGAACATACTCCAATCAGAAGCCCACACTTGTGGTACGGATTCTTAGTTGCTGGCTTGGGGAGTGATGTTTAGTTTTTAACCTGATTGATATGTAATTCTCTGATGTATTTTCAGTTTTGTTCAACAAGGAAAGGTGTGCAGCAGGCTGCTTCTGTTCTTGTGAAGGATGCTAAGTTTATCATCTCTGTGGAGCAGAAACTACGGTGTGTGCAAAAGGGGAGGACCTTTGGGGATTGCTTAGGTGAAATGAGAACGTGACGAATCCCTCAACCTTATCTTCAAGCCTAGGTTTCTTATGTATACAATAAAAATAACAGTGGCTTTATGGGTTGAGTGAGAAAATGTAAAAGTGGAATTAAAAACAAAAGTGTAGGTATAGGGGAAAGGGCACCTGGATAGTTGTAAATAACTTGAAGCCTCTGCTTGCTGGGAATGAACAGAGGTCAGATCGTGCTGTCACCTTTAGTCAGAATAAGAAGTGACAAGTGTGTCTCCTCGATCAGACTAATGATGACGGCAGTTTGGAAGGTGTGTGGAATTCTTTGTGCTTTAAGAGGTTTATTTGCATAGACTCTGTGTTTTCTTAGATTCTGTGTCTTCTCTGTGCTCTTAGCTGAACTTATCCCTGAGAGACTGAGATATACAGGCTGTGGGCTCTCTTAGAGCCAGGACACATACCACCCCACCCCTCACTCTCTACCACCCCCTTCTGCCCACAGTACAGTTGTTGGTTTCATATGATCAAAACTCTTTCATAAATTCCTCCTCTCCTTAAGTGTGTTTGTTTGCTTTTTGTTTGGTTTTTTGTTTTGTTTTTGTGTTTTACATGAAGGAAATGTCCTTATGAATATATATGCCAGTGGCAGGGAGAAGTACAGAACACAATAAAAAAGTTATGCCTATTTTTTGTTTGTTTGTTTATTTCACTCACTAATGATGTAGTAGAGTTTTAAATGTTGTCCTTCATTCCATCACTATGACACTAGGAACTGAGGAAGGGCCTTGTGCATGGAAGGCAGGCACTTCACCGCTGACCTTCTCCCCAGCTCTATCTTTGCTTCTGTTTCACAGCACCAACACAGGTTGAACCTCAGTCATTCTGCCTCCCTCTCTGTCACCAAGACATGTGGGTCACCAAGGCGGGCTTGAAACTTCTTATTTCTTACAAACATTATTAGGCAAATTCTGGGACTGGTTTCTTCTGACCCCGTGCACATAATAAGTGTTTGCATTGGGGTGTTTTGTTTTGTTTTGTTTTTCTAATTTTTTGGTTTAGAATGAGTTTTAATGTTACAGCTAATACATTCTGAATAGGAAAGCTAAGTATTGCATGCTGCTCCCATTGGCATATAGTCCTAAGGGCCTTTCACACCGTGACCCTTGCTGCTCCTCCTCCCCCCACACTCCTCCTCTGCCTCACGCCACTTCCCCTTGAGATAGTCCCTGCCGACTCGTAAAAGTATATGAAGAAGGTTTTCCTTTAATAAAACATGTTAGAGCTTGTGGATTTTTGTTTGTTTTGTTTTTCAAAGATAGCTTTCAGATGATGGTATTGTGAAAATCTCTTTTTAAAATAAGATCCTGAGTTCAAATCCCAGCAACCACATGGTGTCTCACAACCAACTATAATGAGATCTGACACCCTCTTCTGGTGTGTCTGAAAACAGCTAGAGTGTACTTACATATAATAAATAAATAAATCTCGGTGCAGGAGTGAGCGGGGCTGGAACGAGAAGGAAAAAGAAAAAGAAAGAAAAGCCGGGTGTGGTGGCGCATGCCTTTAATCCCAGCACTTGGGAGACAGAGGCAGGCGGATTTCGGAGTTCGAGGCCAGCATGGTCTACAGAGTGAGTTCCAGGACAGCCAGGGCTACACAGCGAAACCCTGTCTCGAAAAACCAATAATAATAATAATAATAATAATAATAATAATAATAATAAACTATTTCAGAATTTCCTGATGTTACAGAGAATAACATTAATTTTATATTTTAATAGGTTGCAGAAGTCTGCATATTCTATAAGGGATTCAAAGCTGAAAGGTAAGTTTAAAGACAAGTTTTCTTTTTTTGTTCTGGAAACTGAACCTGGATCCTCAGGGGTGCCTAGTCAAGCCCTGTGCGGTGGAGCCACACTTCCAGCCTAGAAACACAAACAGCAGGGGTCAGTGCTGGTGACACGGTAGCAGTGGCTGACAGGCAATGTGTTCCTAATATAGATACCTTGGTATATGGTGTTGGTTACCATCATGCTGGAATGGAGCTGTCAGATAGAAAATTGGTTGAAGGATTGTTTACCTCTGGAGATCTACCAGTTCTTTGTGAGTAAAACATATTTCTTATAGATAGAAAAATATTTTGAAAAAGTATTTTAAGAGAAAAAAGCTTAAATATTCTAAATAATTTCTTCCAAGAACTTAAAAAGAACTGTGCATCCATATTACAGTAAATTTTTTGGCAAGATATAATTCTTTATCATTTTATTGAACATAGGGCAATTTGAAAAGAACTTATTAGCTGTTTTGGTTTTAGGGTACATTATTATTTTATATTACAAAGTCTTCTATGCCTTTTCCTAAATTTCTTAAGAGTTTTTAGTTCATTTTTATCAGTATATGTTTTCTAAGCAAATATCTTCCCAGGACAATTAAGTTTTAAGGCTTGGTTATCCCTCACTCTGATAGTCACTACCAGTACTCTAGCTATGGGTGTGAACATGCCTGCTCACCTGGTCGTTATAAAGTCTACCATGCACTACAGTGGAGGTGTGTTTGAAGAGTACAGTGAGACCGACATCCTGCAGATGATTGGGAGAGCTGGCAGACCCCAGGTAAGGGACAATAGCTTTTCTCTTCCTTTGTTTTTGACATTCTAAATATAGCAAGGGGGGTGTGGTTTTAATTTGCATTTCAAATTAGATTGAAAAATAATGTAATTTAAGAATCAACTTTAGTGGGGGAATAAACTTAAAAAGTCTCACTAGCTGGGATATATACACTTCAATTCCAGCTTTGTCTAAGCTGCTCTCTGTGGATGAGGGTACTGTTAAAGGAATTTTAAAGGGCCTTTCCACTGTATATTGTTATTTGAATAAAGATGTTTTGTCATTTTTATGTTTATTTTATTTTATTTTATTTTTTGGTTTTTTCGAGACAGGGTTTTCTCTGTGTAGCTCTGGCTGTCCTGGAACTCACTCTGTAGACCAGGCTGGCCTCAAACTCAGAAATCTGCCTGCCTCTGCCTCCCAAGTGCTGGGATTAAAGGCGTGCGCCACCACGCCCGGCTCTTATGTTTATTTTAGAAACTGGATCTCTATATGTAGCCAAGGCTGAACTCAAACTTGCTGTCTTTCTGTTTTTGCCTCTTAAATACTAAGATTATAGGCATCAGCCACATGTCAGGTAGTCTGGGCATTTTGAACAGGCAGTTTTTCATTGTGAAGGGCTGTTGTGAGTTACAGAACATGTAACATCCCAGGGTTGTAGCATTAAATGTTATCATTAAAAGTCAATCCATATTTATCTTGAAATATGTCTGACAAGTATTTGAATGAGGAAGTCATTTGTATAGATACTAAAAGTCATCCTGGAAGAAAATCATTTTCAAAGTATAAAAATGTTACATCATACAAGTTTTTAATTTTAGGGGACAAATTAAATCCATTATTGCTGTGATGAAATACCATTTTGATTAAAAGCAAGTTGGGGAGGAAAGGGCTTATTTGGTTTACACTTCCACATTAGTCTATCATTAATGGAAGTCAAGGCATGAACTCACACAGGGCAGGAACTTGGAGGCAGGAGCTGATGCAGAGGCTATGGAGGGTGGGTGCTGCTTTGCTTACTGGCTTACACCCCATGGGTTGCTCAGCTTGCTTTCTTATAGAGCCCAGGACCACAGCCCAGGGATGGCCCCACCCACAATGGGCTGGGCCCTACCCCATCAGTTACTAATTAAGAAAATGCCCTACAGGCTTGCCTACAGTACTGCCTCCCCTCCCCCACCCCCCACTTTATTTTTGTTTACTTCAATACTTGGAGGATGAAAGAGAACTTATCTACTAGTATACCTTTAATTGTGATGTTATATTTTTCTTTTTTTTTAAATTATCTTTAACCTTTTTTTTTTTTTTTACAGTCCAGTCATTATCCAGTCCACCCTCTGACAGTTCCTCATCCCTTTTTTTTTTTTTTTTTTTTTTTTTTTTTTTGGTTTTTCGAGACAGGGTTTCTTTGTGTAGTCCTGGCTGTCCTGGAACTCTGTAGACCAAGCTAGCCTCGAACTCAGAAATCTGCCTGCCTCTGCCTCCCAAGTGCTGGGATTAAAGGTGTGTGCCATCACTGCCTGGCCAGCTTCATCCCATTTCTTAAGTGAGATTCCCTCCTTTCAGAATGACTTTACCTTATCAGCATATATGAAAACTACATTAAATTAAAAATTTTTAATTCAGTTTACAAAGATTTATTTTGACTTTAATATTGTCAAAATTAAGTTATATTGAAACAAAAGTGATATTTATAGTTATACTTGGGAGACTTTTTAAAATTAAACTTTTGTTAATATTAAAATTCACTGTGAAATGAAAGTTCTGAGAGAAAGCCTCTGTCCCGTGTGTGCTCTAACCTTTCCAACCCTGTGCTCTATTGCAGTTTGACAGCACAGCTACTGCAGTTATCATGACTCGGTTAAGTACAAGGGAGAAGTACGTTCAGATGCTAGCTTGTAACGACACTGTAGAGAGCAGGTAACAGAGCAGTTCCAAAAGGAAATTAGACTAGTGTGACTTGTTCCCTTAGTGAACACAAAGGAGATTGGTTTGTGGATTTCCTAAGGCCATTTGCTTGAAATAGTCTAACAATTTAACTGTAAGACTTATGTAATTTTAGGAGTTAAAGACAACAGAATTAGCTAGTGGTGATTTTTAGCACACAATAATACATATCTTTGTTCTAAAAATCCTAAAAAGGTAATAAGGTTTTATTAATTATTACTATATTATAACTTACAAGAATTAAATTTGTAGTTAATAACTTTTAATAAGAGAAATATTGTCACACCTTAAGCTTTATTTTATAATGAGAGAGAATAATATCTGGGATGGTTTTCAGTGTGCCATAAGTACTTATCTTTGGTAAAGTAGGATAGAGTCTGCACTACTATCACCACAGTGACCTTTGCAAAATCATGTCGAGAACTGGGAAGTAAGGAGAAACCTCAATTCTTTAAGATCTTCAACTGCCTTTTAAAGATTTTCTTATATTTTTGAAAATCTTTTCATTATTAAAGTAGCAACTAACATGTATATTATTAGAGCTTAAAAAGTAAAATTTATGTTCTTGAAATTCACATTAATCATGCCGAGTTTTCCCCCCTTAGTTTGCACAGACATCTTATTGAACATTTAAATGCAGAAATAGTGCTGCACACCATCACAGACGTGAACATTGCTCTGGACTGGATCCGGTCAACCATGCTGTATATCAGAGCTCTGAAAAACCCATCTCACTATGGTTTGTTACTTTGACCTGGAAATATAGTGATTGTTTTTCAAACCACCAGGGTTTTTATTTATACTGTTACAGAATAGATTACAGAAACTAATAAGCAACAGAAAAAAATAGTAGCAGTCACCAATATATTTAGAGGTAAGAGTAGGCAAAATGAGAACACACTGTTCTACTCCTAGTCCTTTAATAAGCTTTAAAATCAACACTGCTAAAAATAGACTCAGTGGAAGAAAAAAAAATTAAGTACATAAACTAAATTAACATAAGTTAAAGCTTTAAAGTTTTGAATCTTTCTCATACTTATCATTCAGCTTCCCTCTCATTCTAAATTTATAGCTGTTCATTTTCCAATTTGTAAGAACACAAAGCAAATCATAAAATAAAAGCAAATAAGGTGTAATTTTCCATTTTATGCAAACAATGTCCCATTGTATTAGTTTTCTAACAAATTGCTTAAAACACAACATCTTGGAACAACCAACATTCATTATCTCATGCAGTTTCTGAACCCAAGCGTCTCAGCTAGTAGGTCTTGGTCAGAGACTCTCTTGAGGTGCTGGCAGCACATCAGCCAAGCTGCAGTGGCCTGAAGGCCTGGCAGGGCTTGCAGACTCGCCCAGAAGGCTGGCACAGAACCCTTGACTGAGGCTTACTGTTTCCAATGTGGGCTTTTCCTGCATCTCTCTTCCTTCAGGAAGAGTAATAAAAGATAGGCTGGCTAAATAAAAGCTGCATTTCCTTGTTTGTAACTGTAGCCGCGCATCACTTACTTTAAAACAAGTTAGTCCTGGCCACCTGCAGGGGAGAGGAACTGAGTTCAGTTGCTTTGTGGCCTTGGCAAACCATGAATCACCGAAATCTCCTGCCCTAGCCTCTCAGCTTCAGAGCCTTATGCCACTATTGTTCTGCACCTTTCTTTGTAGTTTCTCCCTAGTATATTTTGGAGGGTTTCTGTTTAAGTTTGAAGCTAGTGTATAAAGTGATAGGCTTCACTGTGACATTTTCATTGTGTCTGTCGTTGTGCTTTCTTATGTTTATGTCCTCCTACTGCTTTCCCTCCCTCCACAGCCCCTTGTGACTGGACCTTCAGATCCCCACAAACATGCTCCCTTCTGCATTATGTCACCTGATCCATTACCCTCTCCATCATCCTTAAGGTCTCCTTTTCTCAGAGTCTTCTTTTACATCACACACACACACACACACACACACACACACGCACACACATGCACAAGCACACACACTGGATTACATACATGAGTCTGGCTTATTTCTCTTAACATAATGATCTTTATTACCATTTATTTTCCTGAATATCTCATGATTTCAGTTTTCTTCATGGCTAGAAAAAAATCCATTGTATCCATATGTCCATTTTTTTTTTTATCTGTTCATCTGTTGGCAAACATTTAGACTGGCTCAGTTTCTTTCTATTGTGAACAATGCAGCAGTGTCCATGGCTGGGCATGCATCCCGGTGGACTATGCTGACTAAGCGTCCCTTGGTTATTTACTGAGGAGTGGTAAAACTGAGCCATAACATATGCTGCTTTTAAAATAAATACCTAAGGATTTATTTTACTTGTTTATTTATGTATATACATCTGTGTGAGTATACATGTATACCTAGGTAGTGGTGAGTGGGGTCTAGAGGAAAGCACTGCATGTCCTCCTCTGTCAATCGGTGTACCCCTTTGAGGGATGGTTTCTAACTGAACCTGCACCTCCAGCTTTCTCACCTAGTCATCCTCCTGTCTCCACCTCCCTTAGTGCTAGAGTTACAGGCAGGTGTGAGCTGCTGACCTGGGTGCTGGGAACCAAACTCAGACCCTCTGCAAGAGAAGGTGAGCTCTTAACCAGCCCCACCTGACATGTCTAAGCAGTTCCAGTTGATATGAAGTTTCTACGTCAGAGGGCACATCATTTTAAAATGTAGTGCCTATTGCTAAATTATTGTCCTTAGTGGCTTACATGGTTGTCAACAGTTCTTGAGAGTACTATATTCACATATACCCTACGGGGTATATACTTGTATCTTTTTATCAGTTATGCAAAATTCATCTATGCTGCAATTTGCACTTCTTTCTCCATGTGAGTAATTTATTTTGTAGTGAATTTTTTATATTGTATTACCACAGTAAGTGACAGAAATCTTAGGTATAAAAGTTAAATTAAATATATACACATAGACACAGATACCCACATCCAGTATGTAGAAGGTTTTCCACAAGTATGCTCATGTTATATTTCTTTTCTTTTCTTTTCTTTTTTTTTTTTTTTTTTTTTTGGTGTTTCGAGACAGGGTTTCTCTGTGTAGCTCTGGCTGTCCTGGAACTCACTTTGTAGACCAGGCTGGCCTCGAACTCAGAAATCCGCCTGCCTCTGCCTCCCGAGTGCTGGGATTAAAGGCGTGCGCCACCACACCCGGCTCTCATGTTATATTTCTTGAATTTGATGTAAATGGAAGTAGTTCCTTTTCTTCTTCGGTTTTCTTTTAATTCATAGTGTTCACGGGATTGCTTCAAATTCCTTTTGTTATTACAGTATAGACCCAGTTGTAGCAATACACCACATTTCAGCCAACTATTTTGTGGATAGACATATAGATCATTTCCACATTTTGACTATATACACCTGCCTCAAGTGCACTTAGCTCCACACAGACACGCAGACATAACTAAATATAATAAAATAGATCTTTAAATGGATTCTACATGGTTCTTCCTCAGTAGTTTCAGATTACTTAATACAGATTAAGCAAACAAAATATAGCCAGTTGAAAAGATTTCAAGACAGTGGTTGTGTTCTATGAATAGTTAAGCCTTTTTGAGCTCATTAAACTGCTATTAATCTATATGAAATATAGATGAGATTTTTATGTGAGGTTTAAATTGAACCTGTAAAGACTAATTAAATACACTCTGATTTTTTAAATAAACGTTTAATCACTTACACAGGTTTTTCCTCTGGATTGAACAAAGATGGAATTGAAGCAAAATTACAAGGTTAGATGTATTTCTTTCTAATATCTATATATATTGTATAAATTTTGACAAAAAATATCAGTTACTAAAGAAATATGAATATATTTTTGCAAATTATTTTAAAAAGTAAATTGTCTAGAAAACAATTTATTTTTATGTACAAAATTTGGCATGTATAGTTTTTCTGTATTTATTGATTAATTCTGTCAGAATATCTGCTTTTATATAAAATGTTAACTTGGCTTTATTTTGATTGTTTTTTAAATGACCATGATCTCTGAAAACACTACCCATAGATTAAATACTTCTTTTCTTTTTCTTAGGTTAATTTTAATTGAAAATATAATTTTGGATTTATTGTGGGTTCTCATTCAAATCTGTGCAGTAAGCTGGGTGTGGTGGAGCACATCTTTAATCCCAGCACTTGGGAGGCAGAGGCAGGCGAATTTCTGAGTTTGAGGCCAGCCTGGTCTACAGAGTGAGTTTCAGGACAGCCAGGGCTGTACAGAGAAACTCTGTCTCAAAAAAAAAAAAAAATCTGTGCAATATTTCCTTTTCAAACTTCAACTTTAATCCTTTACTGAGTATCTTTTAAACTGTAAAAATTCAAAAAGCACTTATTAGAATTCAATATTGCTGTGTCTTCATTGTGTTGAGGCTTTCAGCAAAAATAAAGAATTTTGGATCCAGTAACATTAATTTTAATTTTTCTCTGAATAGTTATATGTGGCAAATAAAAATACAGAGATAAAGTAACTAGTAAGGACAGAGGCTGAAGGCCAGGGTAGCCATCCGGAGGCTCTCAGCTCCCTCAGGTCCAAGTGGTCTAGGCTACTGCGTTCTGAGCCCTTTTCTCCCTTGGAGGAAAGGCAGCAGCACAGGCCTTGCTGCTCCAAACCTGACTGGGCTTCTTGCTCAGTAGCCTCTAAGAGTGCTACAGTAACCATGAGAATAAAATGCCAAGTTTCACAGTGCCTACAAGGTACAGCACATAGCTCCTGCCTCTGACTTCATTTCTTGTCCCTTTCTCCATTTTATTTCTTATCTCTAAATTGGTCCTGTATGTTAGTTACAGTATGCCCATTGTCACTAGTTAGTTACAGGGCTCTCATTGTCACTATGTTAGCTACAGTGTGCTCATTGTCACTCAGGGTCTTGTCATCGTCTGTTTCTTGCTCTTGGAACATTCTCAAGTATTGTACATGGCTTGCACATTTTATTTCATCTAAGTCTCTGTTCAAATATCCACCTGTCAGAGAGCTCTTCCTTGCTGATTTATTTACATCTATCTTCACTTAAAGATAAAATTACTTTCATGTTGTAGTTATTACTATTTTTCTTGACCTTGGAAAAATGCCTTTATTGTGAAAATTAGGGATATCTATATTTTATACAGAAATTATATATTTATATGGCTAAATTAGAAATGTGTACAAACCTTAGTTAAGTGTTTAAAAAACTGTTAGTTTTTTTTTTAAAAAAAACCTTTCTCAGCTTTAGTTTTTTTAGTAGTTTCCAACACCCAAAATGTATTTGTGGATTTGGTTTTTCACTAAAATATAAGTTCTACATATATGAAGAAATGTGTACTGTCCACTATAAACTTAAACCATAGAGTGATGTCCAGTATATAGGTGTCTTAGTCAGGGTTTCTATTCCTGCACAAACATCATGACCAAGAAGCAAGTTGGGGAGGAAAGGGTTTATTCAGCTTACACTTCCATACTGCTGTTTATCACCAAGGAAGTCAGGACTGGAACTCAAGCAGGTCAGAAAGCAGGAGCTGATGCAGAAACCATGGAGGGATGTTCTTTACTGGCTTGCTTCCCCTGGCTTGCTCAGCCTGCTCTCTTATAGAACCCAAGACTGCCAGCCCAGAGATGGTCCCACCCACAAGGGGCCCTTGATCACCAATTGAGAAAATGCTTCACAGCTAGATCTCATGGAGGCATTTGCCCAACTGAAGCTCCTTTCTCTGTGATAACCCAGCTGTGTCAAGTTGACATAAAAACTAGCCAGTACAATTGACCCCTTGTCAACTTGACACACATCACTAGTAAGCCACAACCCTTAGTTCTTACTCATCCCCAAGGTCTTAATAACTTAAAAGTCCCACAGTCTTTACATACTAAAAGTTCAATCCTTTTTAAAATTCAAAATACTTTAAAATTCAAAGTCTCTTAACTGTGGGCTTCATTTAAAAACTTCCTTCAAGAGGAAAAATTATCAGGGCACAGTCACAATCAAAAGCAAAAATCAATCTCCAATGTCTGGGATCCAATTTACGATTTCTGGGCTCCTCCAAGGGCTTGGGTTACTTCTCCAACCATGCCCTTTGTAACAAACACGTTGTCCTCTAGGCTCCAGATGTCTGCACTCCATTGCTTCTGCTGTTCTTGGTGGTCATCTCATGGTACTGGCATCTCCAAAATGCTTCTGTAACTAGGCTTCAACACTAGCCTCTCATAGGCTCTCTTCATGGTGCCGAGCCTCAACTCCTTTGTGTGACCCCTTCAATACTGGTCCATCAATTGCAACCGAGGCTGCACCTTCACCAATGGCCTTCCATGGCCTCTCACAGTGCTTCCGTGGCCTCAGCTGCTCTGCATGACTCCTTCATGCCTCTAAAACCAGTACCACCTAGGTAACTCTTACACATTACCAAGTCCAGTCACAGCACAAGGTACAACCATGGCTATCTCTGGAACACAGCCTTCTTGTGCTTTCAGAAAACATTTCCCAGAAGATGTCACCTCAATGATACTGGTCTCTTCTTAATCACTGCTAATTTCTTAGCTCCAGCTAACCAGCATCAATGGTCCCAGTAATGCCAAGTTTTTGCTTTAGTAGTTTTGGTATCTTGTTAATCACAGCTGATTCTTCAGCCCCAGCTAACCAGAACCACAGAATCTCCACAAAGTAACAATGGCCCTGAAAAGAGTCTTTAATCTTCCCTCTGAAATTTCACAAGCCAGGCCTCCATCTTCTGCACTGTTCTCAACATTATCTTCCAAGCTCCTACACAACATCCCACAAAGCTCTTAACACAGAATGAATCTTCTGGCCTAGAGTTCCAAAATCTTTCCACAGTCCTCCCCAAAACATGGTCAGGTTGTCACAGGAATACCTCACTCCTGGTACCAATTTGTCTTCGTTAGGGTTTCTATTCCTGCACAAATATCATGACCAAGAAGCAAGTTGGGGAGGAAAGGGTTTATTCAGCTTATACTTCCATGCTGCTGTTCATCACCAAGGAAGTCAGGACTGGAACTCAAGCAGGTCAGGAAGCAGGACTGATGCAGAGGCCATAGAGGGATGTTCTTTACTGGCTTGCTTCCCCTGGCTTTCATATCCTGCTCTCTTATAGAACCCAAGACTGCCAGCCCAGAGATGGTCCCACCCACAAGGGGCCCTTGATCACTAATTGAGAAAATGCCTCACAGCTAGATCTCATGGAGGCAATTCCCGAACTGAAACTCCTTTCTCTGTGATAATTTCAGCTGTGTCAAGTTGACACAAACCTAGCCAGTACAATAGGATAGCAAAAATCTTCCCTGATCGAGTGACTGATTAGTGGATAATGAGCTAATTTTAACTTAAGAGTGGGTAACTAAGTTAATTAGAAAATATTTAAGAGCCATAATTATCAAATGTGTTAAGCTGTGCAAAGTTGACTGCATGACACTGTTCCTTATAAGGACTGTAAGGACCTTTATGATTGGCTCCTCTATGTAGGATTGGGCAGGGTGTACTGCTCACTCTGCTCTAAACTGTCTCCCTTCTGGGCTGGGCTACTTTATGTTCGATAAAAGTTTATAAGAAAAACAATGCCATAGTGGAGAGTAGATAACAAAACAGTTCCTTAGACTTGGAACAAGTACTTCAGCCTCAATTCTTTAGTTCCCAATGTGTATGTATAATTTTTGCATGTTTTATTATTTTTTGAGAATCAATTATATATATATATATATATATATATATATATATATATACATATATATATATATATATATATATATATAAAATTTCAGATGTCCCAAGTGCTGAATGTTATTTAACATATTAATTGAATGTTGTTTCCCGAGTTTTTTACTTGCTATTTAAAAGGCTCCATTTCTTCCGAAACAATAATGCTATAGCAGACATCTTCAATATATTTAATAGTAATTTTAATTTTCATTTATTTCTTATTTTACTACACTTAAAAATTTGTTTTCTATAATTGAACAGAATTATGTTTGAAGAATCTGAAAGATTTATCGTCACTAGACCTGATAAAGATGGATGAAGATGTTAATTTCAAACCAACAGGTATTTTTCCTTATGGTGTCGCTGAATTTAACGCTTGCTTACTAAGACTAAAATTTTGTTTTACTAAAATTTAATCAATGGTAAAACAAAATTATGATTTTTTTCCAATAGAGTATCATCATTTATAGCTATAAGGCGTCATTTCCTTGTATGTTAAACACATGTAGTAAATGATGAAGTGACACGTTTTCTTTCTCAGTGTCAATGGATGCTGCCTGGTTTTCTCTTCTGGACATTGCTGTGTTGGTTCTGCTTTTAAATGGGAGTCTCCTCAACCTTTCTTCTTATTATAGGCTTCAGACTTCAGATCTCTGTTTCCAGTTTTGCTTCTTGTGAAATACAGTTTAGCTTTACAGATGCAGCTATAAACATTATATAAATTCACTAAGAATTGCATCTTGTATGTTGGCAGCAGCAGAGCTGGAAAGGAAACAAGGCTGTGTGCTGCCAGGTGGAGCAGCTCACATTATCTCAAACTAAAAAGCTGTGTACTGCTCAAGTGAAGTAGTATTGCTGACTTTTACTAAAGAAGAGAGTATCATGATGAGTCATGATGGAGGGAGGGTAGGTAAAATAGTCTTTATATGAGCTTAGGCGTGGGCATTGAGGAGAGAGACATGTCCTTAGGAAAGGATGGCGTGCATGTGTGGGCATGTGTTTCTCAAGAGTCACACTTTAGTGTCTTTTTAACAGTCACATGTATGACTTTCGTGGCTTCTGAAGTTACTTTGTCTAAAAGATTCTAAGGAACGTTTTCCTTCCATTTGTCTCCCTTTTGGTAAGCTAGATGATAGAACAGTTTCATAGGGTCACACGAGCCAAAGGCAGCCTTTGGATTTCAGCTCTGTCCAGCTAAAATATCCTGTTAGTTCTTTGAGGGTTGGTCTGTGTGTCTGTCTGTCTATCTATCTAGTTCTTTTCACGACAGGATTTCTCTGTGTAGTGAACTCACTCTGTAGACCATTCTGGCCTTGAACTGATGGAGATCTGCCTACCTCTGCCTCCCAAGTGCTGAGATCAAAGGCTTGTGCCTCCACCACCCAGCTCTTTGAGGATTTATACATGATAGCTGTATTTCTGTTAACTATATTGTTTGACTTTAGCAGAATGCTATTTTATAATTATTTAGACTGCCATTAATGCAGGTAGCAGTTTCTAAATGTTATCTCCAATTCTTTGGGTTTTAAAAAAATCTTTCTGTTTTGCTTTGAGACAGTCTCACTTTGTACCCATTGCTGGCCTCACACTACAGACAACCATCCTGCCTTAGCCTTCAGCGTGCTGGAGTTACAAGTGTGTGCCATCACATCTCAGTTCAATTGTTTTATGATTTTCTTGTTCTTTCATGTTACTAATATTTTATCTTCTTTTTTTAAGATTTATTTATTTATTATATGTAAGTACACTGTTGCTGTCTTCAGACACCCCAGAAGAGGGTGTCAGATCTCATTATGGATGGTTGTGAGCCACCATGTGTTGCTGGGAATTGAACTCAGGACCTTCGGAAGAACAGTCGGTGCTCTTAACCACTGAGCCATCTCTCCAGCCCATATTTTATCTTCTAGAGTTTATTATTGTGTATATAAATTCTATCTATATACTCTTTAATATTTCTGCTTCATATAGTTTTTGTTTTTTAATTTGTGGTCACAATCCTCAAATATTTGGCTAGTTTTATCTATTAGCTTATCAATATTTTTCCTATTTTAAGAAAGATTAATCATTTAAAAACAGCTGTAAGAAGCTTGGTATCTGTAAGAAGCTTGGCAGTCATTAAATTGGCATGTAGATCATCTAGGAAGGGAGGGAGGGAGGGAGGGAGGGAGGAAGGAAGGAAGGAAGGAAGGAAGGAAGGAAGGAAGGAAGGAAGGAAGGAAGGAAGGAGAGAGAAAGAATGAGGAGGGCAAATCTGAGCATCCATGGTAAGCCTAGGTGCATTGGACAAAAGTGATGGGAAGTAAGCTGGAGATGGAGTTCTCTGTGGGGCAGGCTCTTACCTGGTGTGCCTGCACTAGCTTACTGTCATTTTATTGCCTAGGAGGGTCTTATGAAAGTGGGGTTTTGTGTTGATTTCATGGTGATGGATTGATTCAGAGTAAGTGCAAATGGAGCCATTGGCTGTAATGTTTCTTACAGTAAGGAGTCTGAAAGATGCCTTTTCACAGTTTCCTTTATCTCTGCCCTGCAAACTCTGCTTTTTATAAAGGCATTTTTTAATTAGATATTGTCTTCATTTACATTTCAAATGCTATCCCCAAAGCCCCCTATACCCTCCCCAACCCTGCTCCCTAACCCACCCACTCCCGCTTCCTGGCCCAGGAAATTTTGTTCCCCATTCTAAGAAGGAACGAAGTATCTACACTTTAGTCTTTCTTCTTCTTGAGTTTCATGTGTTTTGCAAATTGTATTTTGGATATTCTAGGATATCATCCTGAGTGAGGTAACCCAATCACAAAAGAACACACATTATATGCACTCATTGATAAGTGGATATTAGTCCAGAAACTTAGAATATCCAAGATACAATTTGCAAACTCTGCTTTAATGGCCTTGAAATATTCTGGATTTATCAATTGATAACTATATTGGCAGCAAGTCACTTTGCATTTCTGTTTACTTTTAAGTCTTTTTTTCCCATTTTGGTTCCATACTTTGACTTTGGATTATTTTCTTTATAGTTTTTTCTCTAGCATATTTTTTCTTACCTAAGAAACTTTATTCTGATTAATAAATCAACAAATACTAAGTGCTTTCTTAAATTTTTAATTATTTTGTGGGGTAGTGAAATACTCTATATTAATTTTTAAACAGATGGTGAAAGGACCATTTTTAAATATGTTCCCCAAATAACAATATTCTTGTGGTTTACGTTGCACGTTGTTCTTTCAGAAGCTCCTTCTGACACACTCCATTACTGCATTCTCATTGCGCACACTCAGCAGGCTCCTGCTTGGGACAGTGACTCGAGCTGACCTAGCTCCTTCCCAGGCTCTCTTAGTTAATTCTGTCTGTTTTATAACATTCTTAATGCTGCTCACTCTGTTAGCATGACAGACATAGTCTCTTCTTCAAGAAAAACTATGGTTCACACATAAATACCAATGGCTCTCTTGAGACCCAGTATGCCATTT
Organism: Mus minutoides; assembly: GCA_902729485.2. Classification (NCBI taxonomy): domain Eukaryota; kingdom Metazoa; phylum Chordata; class Mammalia; order Rodentia; family Muridae; genus Mus; species Mus minutoides. The sequence continues at coordinate 1,963,283 of LR749689.1, read as the reverse complement.
ATCTCTTCCTGGCTGTTTTCTGTGTATGTTTGTAGGACTGGAATATTTTGAATGTGGACAAGTACTAATTAGACCCAGCTGCCTCTGCAGTGAAATCTTCCATCCATCTCACTGCTTCTCCCATCCCCTCTTCCCAGCCACCTTGTTATTCTATTTTCGAAGCATTTTATTTTGAAACTCCAATTTAACTAAAAATTGCTAAAGAATTATGTGATGCTATTAATCTTACAAATCAGATCCAAGTTCTGAGCTCCTTTGAATCAAAGCTCCTTGAAGCTGCTGTAGCTTGTCATCCATCATTTCTTAACTTAAAAAAAATTAAGCAACATTTACTAAGTATTGGGCACCACAGCCAAATTTTAGGTATGTGCCTAAAATTTTTATTACCTTAGTAATTGAGAAATGTACACACAATCTTCTAGGTTGTAAGTGAGGTTTATAACAGGTAGGCTAAGGGGAGTTCATGATCATCAAGCTATATCCCTTTCTAAACTATTGTAAAGACTGTCTTCTTTATTTTCCTGTTTTTATAAATAAATCTAAATTCTCCCCAAGGTCATAATGGCTTTGTTTCCTGTCTGCAAGTCATATTAGCCATGTTTAAAATGTTACTTAAAACTCAATTTTCCTATTAGGTCATCCCATACTGACCATTCTCTTAGGTAAACTTCTTCTCAACTTAGGCTTGTATGTAAATATTGTCAGTCAGTGGATTCTGTTCTGTCTTCCTGTGGTTATCTCCAGTCAACTGTAAGTTCCGTACATTGTGCTTTCTACATTTTGGGGATGTTTTGTGGGGATCATTACAAGCACACAATGCACATTAAGTAGATGTTAAAAAAAATGCTTGTTAAAATTATTTCTTAAAAACTAAGTTCTATCAGCTAATGTGGAAAATGTTTCTTTTTCCATCTTTTCTAACAGAGGCAGGAAGACTAATGGCTTGGTATTATATTACATTTGAGACAGTCAAGAAATTTTGTGCAATCAGTGGAAAAGAAACTTTATCAGATTTAGTAAGTTTCATTGGAAATTAATAATTATAGAATAAACGTAATATTGGAGGATAACTCATCTGTATATCTCCTATAACTTAAAATTGAACGATCAGAAAGGAAAAAAATCATTTGAATGGTTATGTCTCCCTCTAATCATGAGATAGAGGATTTAACTTCTAAGAATAAATTATATATTCGTTTTTGTTTCTCTCCAAAGCTAAGAAAACTAATATACAAATAGGTGTGGCAACTATCCTACAACTTACTTGATAATGACAACTTCAAGTATAGCATCATATATTAGCAGAGTCTGCCATGAATGAATGGCATGACATTCATCCATTCACACACGAGCACATAAATTGCTGTGGTGCCCTGTGCCTGTATCCCTTCCCTAAATTATTTGCCTAAGCATACCCATAACAGTGGAAATACAATAGTGTTGTGACAGCTCAGGTGGGGACCAAAAGCTGATTCTGGAGAAAATGGGATCAATAAATAGATTGTACTCAGAGATCAACAGTGGGAAGAGTTTTGCAGCTGTCGTAATGAATGGACCAAGAGACTTCTGCTGGAAACACGGGTATACAGAAGAGATTGGTAGAAGATATTTATTCTTAATTTTGAACCATACTAAATATCATTAGTTACCACAGTAATTATTTTATTAAAGACTGCACAGTAAAATTCTGTTAAGGAGTCATGTGAGCAAACTTTGATAAAGTAAAAGATTTATATTTCCATGTAAATATTATTCTTCTCTAAGAAGAAATCGAGATTAACAAATATTCAGTGTCAGCACCATTTCACTCAGTTTATTGTGTGAAAGATTTACAACACCTAGTTCCATCCCCAGAACTAGTCTACAAATCCAAATTTCTTAGTTTTAAAGGTATCTTTTCATTGCTAAATCATTGGGATGGTGATTTGCAAGCTACAGAAGGATGAACAGCAGCAGCTGCCGCCATGACAGGCAGAAAGAAGAGCAGCGTGCACTGTGCCTCTTGCTGCCCTGAACATTTGATCTTGGCCATTACTACAACCTGAGTGATATTCTGATGGCTGATCACATTATCCTTCTCAATGTCTGGCATATAGAAGCTGTTTCTAAGAATTTGATAGTGAGTGAATCCTTAAAGAAGTAAAATGTATAAAGCCAGCTTTAAGTTCTGCTTTCCTAGCAAGTAAAGCCAAGGTGTGTCTAGGCAACATGAAAAATAAGTAAATTCAGAGAAAGAGGGTAAAAATTTTTTAAATGTGATTTGTTAACTTGACAGATACTTAAATTTTATAGATTTCAATGATCTCCAGCTGCAATGAGTTTCTAGATGTGCAGCTGAGGGTAAGCGAAAAGAGAATACTGAATACCTTAAACAAAGACCCAAACCGGATAACTATCAGGTACAGAGTTTACATATACTTCACAGAACTTGAGAGGGTTTATTAGTTAAATAATAAAGTTTTCCATGTGTTTTATTTACAGATTTCCAATGGCAGAGAGAATTAAAACAAGAGAAATGAAAGTAAACTGGTAATAAAATTTTATTTTCTGATGAATTAAACTACCTCATACTGGTTTGTGATTCGTATGTATGAGGGTTCTTTCTTTCTTTCTTTCTTTCTTTCTTTCTTTCTTTCTTTCTTTCTTTCTTCAAAGGCTACATGTATAGTTCCAACAATTCTTACAATTCACATCTTTTTCTGCCATAGCCTCCTGTGTGCTGAGATTGATTGCTGGTGTGAGTGACCATGCCCAGCTTCCACTTCAGTTTTAAAATATTTTTCCTTTAGTTGAATTTAAATTTTTTAAAAATGTGTTTATAGAATAATAAGTAATCAGAATTATATGTTAAATCAATTTCCAAGACTCTAAGATAAACTGTGAGCCTGGGGATGTAACTCAGTGGTAGATTGCCTACTTAGTGTGTGCAAGGCCCTGCCTCTAGCCCACTACTATGGAAGGGGAAGGAAAGAAGAGAGAGGGAGGTAGGAAGAAGGTCAGACAAGCAAAGACAGAAACAAAAGAAAAATTTAACTATAAAAGTCACTTGTCGACAGCATATTCTGTTAAGGCAAAGTAGACTATTAGAAAGAAAATGTTTATGCTAATTGGGATTCAAGTTAGCAAGGATGAAGTGTGCATGAAAATTAAATTTTTCTTTTGAGTCAAGGTCTCTTTGTATAGTTCTAGATATCTTAGGACTTGCTGTGTAGACCAGGCTGACCTCAAACTCATTGAGATCTGCTTTTTGATTTTAAAATGTGTTCTACTTACTAATAAAGCATTGTTATTAATGTAAAATGTTACTCTAAAAGTAGTTTGCTCCAGTAATTTAACAAATATCGCAATGACCTTCATACAGCATTCAGAAGAACCCCATCCAGTACTTCATCAGTTCTTTGCTAAAGACTTGGAGATTTCTGAGACAGAGAGAAACTGACTTAATAAAAAAATATATATAATAAGATAATGAGAACTCATTTTTTTATGGTTGGGAAAAGGAAGTCCAAAGGATCTGCAGCAATAGTGAAACCAACAGAATCTCATAGCACTGTACAAGGCAAGGCAGAGAGAAAGCCTAAGGATAGCCAGTCCGCGTCAAGTCCTGGGTGACTGTAATCTTTAAAAGGAAATAATGAACCATGTTTTCTCAGTCTTATTCAGGCTCAGCTGGGATGCATTCCTATACAAGATTTTGCTTTGACACAAGATACAGTGAAGATTTTCAGAAATGGCTCACGAATTGCAAGATGTATGTTAAATCATTAATGGATTTTCAACATTCTCCCAGTAAATAATATACTATATTTAATATTGGAAACTTTGTTTTAGGGTTGTCAGATTTTGTGGCTGCTCAGGAAAAGAAGTTTGCTGTGCTTTTAAACAGTGTGATTTTAACTAAATGTTTTAAGTGTAAACTCTGGGAAAACTCTAAACATGTATCAAAACAGCTGGATAAAATTGGTAGGTATCAAGACAGACAGGCTGTTTGTCCTTGTCTGCAATTTCTTTTATATTTTATTATTAATAATATTATTTTATGATGATTGTACATTTTTAAGGAAAATATGCCTTTTAAAGTACTGTGCTTGTATTTGAGAACTGGAGTTTTATTTACTCTTACTTTCATGATTAATACTGAGAGAGGGCTGATGAGGTGGCTCTGTGGGTAAAGGTGCTTGCTGCCATGCCTTATGACCTGAGTTCAGTCCTTCAAAGCCACATGGTGCAAGAGAGAACCTGCTCCTCTGATCTCCACATGTATGTTCTACACACACATACACAAATATATAAGTGATGCAAAACAATCAGTTATTATACATCAACTGAACGATTAAACCAAATACAAAAATACATGAGAAATATTGTAGCATGTAATATTAAAAACAATCTACTCTATTGCCGGCTAGGCACTGGCCAGCCGTTTCAGTCAGTTCCCAGCCTTGCTCCCATCAACCAAAATAAAGTTCCCTCCTCCTGCCTTCCCTCTTCCTCTCTCATACCAAGAAGTCCTGCCTCCTTCTTGCCCAGTGATTGGCTTCTTGTATTTATTATTTTAGCCATTTAGGAGAAAATTTCATTACAAAATCTAATTTTAAAATTTGTGTTTTGAAAATTGTTTTTATATTGACAATGAATTTTGTTTTGGTAACTAGATGACTGGATTATTATCTCTTACTACTATAATTAATAATTACTGTGTCCTTAATGACAAGATATAAAACTATTAAGATCAGACCCAGGATCTTGTGTATGATAGAAAATTAATTCGTTTATTTGTATCTTAATAGCAAGATATCAGTGTCCGTCATAGCACTTCTGGAAACAGAAGGCTGTTCCTGACTACTTTCTGTTAGGACATAATGCAGGGCATGCCCTAAAATATTGCAACATGCCATACAAACTCAACCCAGACTGAAGAATTCTGGTATTCTGGTTTCTTATCTTGACTTTGTGACCTTGCTTCCTAAATAATGCCAAGATCGACAGCCTCATTCGTTTTGTCTTATATGTGTTTTGGGAACATTAAAAAGTCTGCATAATGGAAGCTGGTTGTGCTGATGCCCTCCTGTAATTCCAGCACTCAGGACACAGAGGCCTAAGGACCAGGAGTTCAAGGCCAATATTTATTATGGTAGTAAGTTTAAGGACAGTCTGAACTATTAATAAATGAAATCCTATCTCAAAACTAGCCAAACAGCTGTTCATAGTGGCACATGCCTAGCACTCAATCCTAGCACTTAGAGGCAGAGGTAGACAAATCTCTGAGTTTGAGGCCATCTTGATTTACAAAGTGAGTTCCAGGACAGCCAGGACCTTGTCTTAAAAGATCCTAAAAAACAAAACCGTAAAACAAACAAACAAACAAAACAAACAAAAACCAAAAACACCTAACCAAACAAAAAATTATGTGATGGATCTTTGGGGATTACCGTTTGTTTGTTTTGGGTTTGTTTGTTTTTAAGTGCTAAAGATCAGACCTAGGTCCTTGTAGAAGCTGCATGAGTATTCCACAACCCTTTTGTCTCTTCTGTTTTTACAATAGGATCTAGCTATGTAGCTAAGTCTGCTTTGGGGAATTTGTAATCCTCCTGGCTCAGTCTTCTGGGGGTTGAATCACAAGCATTCACTATCACAGGCTTTTTAAACTAATATTTATCACATGTATTTTTAATGTATGCGTGCCAGGTGTGTGCAGGTACCCACAGATTACAGAGGGGAGTGCATATAGGGTCAGGTGCCCTAGAACTGGAGTTACAGGGAGCTATGAGCTGCCCAGCATGGGTTCTGGGAACCAAACTCAAGTACTTTGAAGAGTGGCTCTTAGCCACTGAGCCATCCCTTTAACCACGACTTTCTTTGGGTTTTTGAACTTTTTTTGAACAAAGATCTTGAGCAGATTTTTAAAATCTCTCTGTGTCTCTGTCTGTCTGTCTGTCTGTCTGTCTTTGTCTGTCCCTGTCCCTGTCCCTGTCCCTCTGTCTCTTGTCTCTTTGTCTGTCTCTCTGGCTGGCTTATTCCTGGCCTCAAACTCACAGAGATCTTCCTGCTTCTTTAGTGCTGGGATTAAAACTCTGAGCTGCCATGCTCCACAAGTCCTACTTTTTAATATCTGTGAAATTCAAAGTCAGTGGTAGTAACAGAGCTGGCCAAAAAGTTCTGGGAGCTGGGATAATGGTGGGATTAGCTAATAAAATCAAAATCTAGTAGTACAAATTCCTATTGGAAAAGTTCGCTGTATTAGCTACTTATTTTGTTGCTGTGTCAAAATAACTGACAGTAGCAACTTAAGAAAAGAGACTTTATTGTAGCTCATGGTGTCATGGATAAACACCTTTGTAGTGGGCAAGGCATGGCAGCAGAGTGTGGTGTGGCTGCTCACATGACATCTGCAATCAGGAAACGATGAATGCTGGTGCCTGGCCTGCTTGCTTTTTTTGTTTGTTTGTTTTTTCCTTTTTATTCAGTGGCCTATGTGACAGTACTACCTACATTCAGAGTGGGTCTTCCTTCATCAGTTAAGCCTCTCCGGAATTACCATCACAGACACACCCATAGATGTGTTTTCTAGGTGTTTTGGTTTGGTTTGGGTTTTTAGATTGTTTTGTGTGTTTGGGGAGGTTTTTCCTGTGTGTGTCTGTATACCGCATGCATGCAGTGCCCCCTGGAGGTAGAGGAGGGTGTTGGCTCCCTGCACTGGAGTTACAGATGGTTGCTCAGCTCTCTTCCTAGGTGATTCTTGATCTAGTCAAATTAACAGTGAAGATTAGCCAGCGCACTGAAGGCCTAGCAAACTAAATGTCAGAAAATAGCATCTTACTGAAAGATTAGAAGTTAGTTATTTGGCATCTGGTAAGTTTTTTCTACTCAGGTTGCCTTTTTTTTTTTCTTGCCTTTCTAGAGTAGCGTTCAGTCTTTCCCAGATTTATAAAACACCAATCAGCTTTCACATAGTACTCATCACCACTAAACATAAAAATAGGAAGTAAGTCTAAAAACCAAACTTGAGAGAATCTAAACAGAAGATAAAATCCAAGTTCCTACCAAGAATCATGAGAAATACAAGATAATAAAACTTGTCTTCAATAGTGATTTAAACAAAATAAAATAAAAAATTAGAAATAGGTTTGAATGAAACAAAGGAATATTAAGCAATTATTTATGATTAGAAGGTATGATTCAAGAATGAATAAGAGAGATTCCCAAGAGGTAAAGAACCAGATGTCTGTTACATCTTCATCAGTAATGCATATCTTAGAAAAGTGGGTCATGTTTTGGAATCACACAATTCTTAAAGTATTCTTTAAATAGGATTTGCATAAATTTATCATAAGAGGTTATGAATTTTAAATTATAGTTTCTGAAAGCATAAGCAAAAAAAGTAATCCAAAGGGAAAATGAACAAAATAAAATAAATAAAACAAACAAAAGAATAGCAAATGTGACTGAGGAGCACTCAGTAAGAGGTGAGGGGCAGGATACTAAATGGAAGCAGTTATGTGGGTCAGTCATGCAGTTAAGAGAATTCAGCTGCAGAAAGAAAGTTGCCATTTCATTGTAAATGCATGGGGAGTGCTAGGCAGAGTTATAAACTATGGCTTTCTAGGCTAGGTGCAGAAACAGCCCACTTCATTTCAGACAGGCTCAGAAAGACATAGCTTCAAGAATAGACCTATCTTAAATAATGCCACCTTTGTTTAAAATTCAGGTGAATAAATGTATTTGTCTATTGGTGCTTACAATGATTAGAAATGAACATTAAGGAGTTGTAAATACTAAAGGCAGTATTTTTAAAAATTATTACATTTATTTATTTAAGTGTGTTTGTGAATATGTTTACAACATGTCACACTGAGTATTCAGAGATCAGAGGGCAACTTGATAGAGTTGGTTCTCTCCTTCTACCATGTGGGTCCCAGAGATCAAACTGAGGTTGTCAGGCTTGGTAGCACCTTTCACCAGTGACATGATGGTGTCTTAAGAATGAGTATGAGAATCTTCCAAGAATAGTTAAAAATTTGAATAAGGAAATAGGAGTGTCATACTTTACATGTAATAAAACTGAGGCTTGAATTGTTACGTAGATCAGGGAGATTTTGTTTCTTTTATAAAACACATAAATTATATTAAAAGTCTAAATTCTAAATATAAATTAAGTTGTTAGTCAATTTTATGTTACTATAACAAGACATTGGAAGCTGGGAACTTTTAAGTGAATGAAGTAATTCATCTTGCTTTTTTGCACTTTCAAGGGCATGGTATTGTCATCTGGTTCTCACTAATGAAGGTCTTCTTGGAGATCACATGGAGAGATAGGAAGCAAGGCTGGGGAAGATGCCTGCATTGTTCTCTATGCAAGAGCCCACTTACTTTGGGCTTCCCCAGCCAGTTCCAGAACATTAGCACTAATCCACTTAAGAAGGTAGAACCCCAGAGTCCTAGTGACTTCCCACAGGACCCACCTTCGGAGTCCTCCACCTGCTCAGCACTGACACAATGAGGCAGACACACTCAACAGTGTACAAACCACAGCCATTAGATGTTTGACTGAATCTTTTTAAAGGGGTTGATTTGCAACTAAATTTGCAGTCCTGAGGATTGATGCAGCCCTGGGGATTGACACTAGGCTCTTATATGTGCTAGGTAAGTTCTAGCACCAACTTACATCTCCAGCTAAAAGAACTATTTACTAATGTAGTTGCTAAGTGCTTGCTTATTTCATTTAAAACAGATTAAAAATTGCCCTTTGATTAATTTTTCCACAGGCATATCATTGTCAAATACCATGGTAAATGCAGGCTTAACTTCTTTTAAAAAAATAGAAGAAGCAAATGCAAGAGAACTTGAACTGGTATGTAGTATTCTGTGTACCCAGCATTACTGAATCCTATTTAAATTCCAAACTCCAGAGTGTAATGTCTTCATTTCTATTAAAAACTATTTGTTTGGATGTGAGAGATGGCTCAGTCAGTAAAGTCCATGCTACACAAACCTGAGGATCCGAGTTCAGAGCCCAGCACCCATGTCAGAAACTAAACCCGAGTCACATGCCCATAACTCCAGCTCTTAGGAGTTGAAAGTAGGAAGATCTGGGTGTGGTGGTCATGTGGTCCAGTGCAGTCAGTGGGCACTGACTACTAAGAAAAGGTGATGAGCAACTGAGGAAGACAGCCAGTGTTGACCTCTGCTCTCCTCACCACACACAGACACCTACATAGTACATACATGACCATATAAAGCACACACAAAAATATTTTCTTCTTCATAGTCTTAAGTATTTCAATTACAGAGGTTTGGGGTGAGAAGCCTTATATTAAACCTGTGAAGCCTAAGAAATATTTCAGTAAGAGTTTTAAGTGTTTGTGATAAGAGTATAATGATGTAAATATGTTTAGATTTTAAATAGACACCCACCATTTGGGACCCAGATAAAAGAAGCTGTGACATATCTGCCGAAATATGAGCTTGAGGTGGAGCAGGTGAATATTCTGACTGTCTTTTTAAAAGTAAAGCCTTCCATTACTACAATTACAGTGGATTGTGAACAGTGAGATTATTTTAAAACATTTAATACTTATTCTGTTTTTGAAGATTGCAAGATACAGTGATACCACGGCAGAAATACTGGTGACCATTATATTAAGAAACTTTGAGCAGCTGCAAACTAAAAGAACAGCACCAGACTTTCACTATGCCACCTTAATCATAGGTGATGCAGATAACCAAGTTGTTTTTAAGCACAAAATTATGTGAGTAATTATGGAATAGCTACTTGACTTTATTTTTAAATATATTGCACTTGAAATTATTACTAGAAGATATAGTAATTAGATCACCACATAAACAATTAAATTACAGTTTCCTAATGTAACAGTGGGACCAAGAGAAGGAATAACAATACTAACTTTGGGTGTGTTACTTTAGGTCACTCTATTTAGAATTAAATGAAGAAATTATAAAGTCTGTCACCATGGAGGGTTTGTAACAAGAGAACAAACGGACTCTGGGGACTTTCTGACTCTGCTGCTTTTCTTCCTTTATGGCCTTACTATTCCTTGAATACAGTCTTCTATCAACTCAGACTATAACCCCTCTCTTCAAATTAACATGTAAACAGCTACAGTAACTCAATTACAATATTACAGCATTGTTCCATTACAGAATACAAGCAATCAGATCAACCATAGAGGAAAGATCTCTCCATATGCCTAGTCCTCTAGTGTTCCATTTCATAAGTTTCTCTTCAGCTGTTTTTAGATAGTTTTCTCCCCTCAGAATGTCATAAGTAAATTCTAAAGATAATAGTTTCTTTGGTTGCTAATCCTTTTTATGTATTAATAGGCTCCAAATACTTAATTGCTTAGCATTTTTATGACATAGGTGCATCATAATTCACATTTTTTTAGAGGAGAACATTGAAACAAACATTTAAGTCACATATGCCAGCATCTAGTGGCTAGTTGGTAACAAATCTAGATTGATCCTAAGTGTTCTCACGCCAGAGCCTGCACTCACTGCTACTACAGTACTAAGTTCGGGAATTGGCAGAGACTCTAAATCCAGGCTCTCCTAGTTGTCAAGATACAGGAGGATGCATGAAAGATTTCTAAAAGAGCTGAACAACAGGACATTCTTCTCACAGGAACTGCTCTTCTTCAGCTAACTCTGGCACACTTAGAACATACCACTGTATAAATCCTTATTTCTGAGGACTTTGAGAATGAGCTCAGTCCAATAGTAAGTTTCCTCTTGTTTGTCTTGTGGCAACACCAGATGTAAAGTATTTCAAATTCAATTTAAAAGATTGTTGAAGTGATTGTACACAATCACACTTAAGTGGCATTGATTTAGATACAACTCATGTCTTACTGAAAACAACTATATTTTTCTATTTGGCCTCAAATGAGTCAGTGCAACTTGGGATCAACTATTGGTAAAATAATTTGGATCAACATAGTTCCACTGTCATTTGTGGTGGAACATGCCTATAATCCCAGCACTTGGGAGGTGGAGGCAGGAGGCTCAGGAGTTCCAGGTCATTCTTAGTCATAAAGCAAGTTTGAAGAGACATAGCTACATAGCAAGAAGCCATGTTTTGTTTTGAAGAGACAAACAAACAAACAAATTTCCATTATTTTTCCTGTCAGAATTTGATGAACATAGTTTTAGTAATTGTCTACTACTATTCAGGATCTATCTTAAGAAAAACTAGTCCTTGAAATCAATATATTAGTTCATCTAGTGTTTGGATCATATTAAATTATACATTACTGGTTTTTTTTTTTTTAGGGATTCTGTCTTGTTAAAAAGTGGAAATTGGATTAAAAAAATTGATGTGAAGAGAGCTCTTATATCAGAAGATCTCAGCATAAATCTAATTAGTTCTGATTATGGTAAGTTAGTTGAAATAATGGTGATATCAATATAAAAATGTGACAGCATTTAAGAATTATTTCCTTTATGCTTGCTGGTACAGAATAATGATATACTTACTATGAATGACCATTGAGATAACTTCATATATGTAGATAGCATAATTCAGTTCTGATTGTTTACTTATAAACCATTGTTTTCTAAAATAGTTAAATTTTAGTTATAGAATTTTAACTTTTATTAAGGTAGATGTGTACCTTAATTTTCTGTAGTTCTTAGCTCTAGTGCTACAACCATATGAGATATAAAAAGAAATATCCTTGTATAAGGACTTAATATGATTTTAATAAGCATTTGCATATATCTTTTTGTCTTTCTAGTTGGTCTTGATATTCACCAGAAATTTACAGTCTTTTATTTTGGACCCAGGAAGTTTGTAAATGAAACAGTTATGGAAAGAAGCTCAGAAACAGATATTTCTCATTCTGAATACTCAGGTAGATCTACTGCAACAGGATCCAGTAAAGGTAAATAGAACTATTAATTTCTGCTTTCTATTAGAACATCAATATGACCAGGGAGGATCAATATGATCCTGAAGTTACTTCAGGATAACTTCATTCAAATTGTTGCTCTCTAGAATTACATATTTAGGTTTTATATAATAATAACAAAATATTATACTAATAATATATACTAGGAATTCTTTTTTATGATTCATATTTTTCACAATAGGGTGAAAGTTGGGCAACAAATTATTTGATTAGTTTTTGTTGCATTATTCCTCTTCATGTGTACTTCACTTCTAGAAAAGAGCAGTGATGTGTGGGAATCCACAGACTTGATAAAGCAGAGCAGAGCGAAAGTGAACTTTTTATTTAATTTTGTATTATGAGTGATTTTAAGCATACACTGATGTAGACAGAAGTGTGTAATGAATCTAGTACTCACTAGCTTCCTTAAACAAGAATCAACTTATAGCTTTTACTATGTACCCAATACCTTGTTTTAGTTTTCTCTTTTTACATTCTGAAGCAAAATTGTAAGTCTGTAAACAATAAATATTTTTAAAGTTATACTGTACACACAAAAACCAATATCATACATTTCTGGGTTGATGTTGGAATTAATGTCTCATATGCTATATAAAATATTATATAAGATAATGAGATAATGTATTCTGTACATCTTGGTATTACTGAAGTGTACCAGGGTGGCTCCTTAATCCTTTTGGCTTGCCTCTAGTCATTTCAGTAGTTCTCTCATAGTGCCACAGTAGGGATGAGCTATGTCCATCACAGCCATATCCTGATGGACAGAACTAAGCTAACACTGGGACTGCTGACAAACCATCAAAATTGCTACTTTGGTCAAGTGTTCCCCTGAACATAATTCCAAGTGAGGACAACCCAACTAAGAATAGTCAGTCACCTTAAAACAAATGAGAAGGGGAATCACAAACGAGAGGACACATAAACTCCAGAAGATCCGCAAAGTGCAACAAATAAACTTTAGAAATGTGAGGTAGCATTCAATTATAACACCTTACACACTGATGGCTGCTCAGTACCACCGGTAAAGGTGAGGGGCTTAACATCAGTGACTGAGGACTCAAGTAATCAGGTAAGGAACTTAGTTCAAGACCTAGCCAAGGAAGTTAAAATCAGTTTAACACCTAGACAACAAAGTTACCAAAGTCGATGAAAGATTCAGTAACATAGAGGAAACATCAGCAAGGAAATTGAGATGCTTAAAAACATTCTAGAAATGGAAACAAACAAAAATCCAGCAGAATCCACCAGCCAGAAAAGACCAATCTGAAGAACAAATCTCAGTGGTGGAGAACAAGGTTGAAACAACACAGACAGACAGACATAAGGTGAGAACATTTAATGAACATGACCAGCACTTCCAAGAAACATTCAGGAGACTAAACCTAAGAATCTACAGGAGAAATCATGTCAAATAATTTAGACAACCTATTAATGAAATTATAGCTGAGAATCTAAAAAGAGAAATAATTAAACGAAGGGAGCATTTGGAACACCAAATAGATTTGACCAAAAAAGAACCTTATGATTTATCATAGTCAAAATGTCAAAAATAAAAACAAACAATACAAACAACTGTAAGGAAGAAACAGAGAGGCAAAAACATCAGAATAACATTCAGATCTGTCATGTGCAACCTTAAATATTGAGCCAGGAAGGCAGTAAATGATACAATTCAAGTCCTGAAAGTAAATAACTATCAAGAGTGTTATACTCAACAAAGTATCCTACTAAAATTGAGAAGAAATAGGAGTATTTCAGACAAGCACAAGCTAAGGCAACTTATTTGGACTAAGCCAGAAATACAGAAAAATTCTGAAAAGAATAGTATATACGGAGGAAGAAGACAGACTGATAGACTCTCCTCCTAGAACACAGGAAAAAACACCCTTCATATGAAGACAGACGACCCGCAGGGACTGAGAGGGACTCAATTATGCTCAATACAGCAAACCAGCAAGCATCCAATACGACCAGAGGAGGAAGAAAAGATTTACCAATAAACCAGCCAACCAGAACAACAACCAATAGAATCATTAGTAATAGCAAACCCTTCACTAATTGAAATGCTTCAAAATGGTTTGTAGAAATGAAAGACTGAAAACCAAAATAAAACACAGCAAAAGCCATCATCAGCACCTTGAATAAAAATGCACTTCACTTATCAGTGAAAAGACACAGCCTGTCCTAGTTTGTTCTCTGTTGCTATAGAAAAAAAAAAACAAAAACAAAAGCAACCTGGGTGAGGGAAGTGTTATTGGCTTACAGGCTACAGTCCATCATCTGGGAGAGCAGGGCAAAAGATTGAGGCAGGAACCTGAAGACTTGAACTAAAAACAAAGGCCATTGAGGAATTCTGATTACTGGCTCACTTCCAAGATTTCCACTCAGCTACCTTTTTTATATACCTAGCCCCACCTGCTTAAAGTATGGTGCTGCCCACAGTGGGCTGGGCCCTATTATATCAACTGACAACCAAGAAAATGTCCTTGCTGACATACCCACAGCCTACTCAAATAGAGACCGTTTCTTTGTTGAGATTCTCTCTTCTCTGGTGTGTCAAGTTGATAACCGAGATTAGCCATCACAAGGACTAACTAGATTTAAAAACAAGATCTAATTATCCCTTGTCTCCCAAGAAACTCGTATAACTAGAAAAGACAACCAAAAAAATTTAGAGTCTATTGCTCACCAAGGAAATAGAAACCAAAAGCAGGCTGGTATAATCATTCTCACATTGATAAGTAGACTTCAAATAAAAAGTACTCAGAAAAACATGAGCCACATATTGATAAAGGAAACCATTCATCCAGAGGTTAGAAGCATTATAAATATCTATGTACTTTTAGGGGGACTTTCTTGCACTTACCAGTGATTTGATGACACAGAGGCTTATTATATTTTAAAGCTTAGGCCTTTTGCTAGGCAGTCTCCTGACTACTCTAACCCAATCCTGGTATTCCATCCCACCATGTGGCCAGGTCTACCTCTTGTGCTCTGCTTTGGTTCCTGTTTACTGGCTGAATCTTCCATTGTCTTAGGGCTATACTGCTGTGAACAGACACCCTGACCAAGGCAACTCTTATAAGAACAACATTTAATTGGGTCTGGCTTAACAGGTTCAGAGGGTCAGCCCATTATCATCAAGATGAGAATATGGCAGCATCCAGGCAGGCATAGTGCAGGAGGATCTGAGAGTTCTACATCTTCATCTGAAGCTGCTAGCAGAATACTGGCTTCCAGGCCACTAGGATGAGGGTCTTAAAGCCCACACCCACAGTAACACACCTACTGCAACAGGGCCAAACCTTCTAATAGTGCCATTCCTTGGGCAGAACATATACAAACCATCACCTCCACCTCTGATTTCTTTGCCTGGAAGATCCATCCTCCACTGCCTGCCCAGCTATTGGCCATCAGCTTTTTATTACAGCCAATCAGATACAATTCTAAACTGCCTTAGGCAGGTGAGGAAGAACATGTATTTACAGAATATGAGCCAGGTGATGGGCCATAAAAATAACAGTACCAAGATTCTGCCAGCATTAGCTCTCTGCTGGAACAGAATTAACAATTGAGTACACAGAAACACACCTTTCACACAGTATACCTCAACATGTACTGAATCTTGGGGCCCACAGTTTTCTGAAATAAAGAGTAATTACATTAAAGGTCACATGGGTGCTGACACAGTAATAGTAGTAGGATACTTACAAACTACCTCACTGCCACATCTACAGAGGCTGTTCAAACTAAAACACAGTCTAGGAGCTTCAGAACAAGTTACACCACTCATCAACAGCAGTTATGAGATAGCTAAACAATATTTCATTGATACATAGAGCATACACTCCTTACTCCTGATGAGATCTTGGAATCCTGCCATGAAATACTGAAGAATCCCCAGAGTTCCTGTCAAGTTTCTAGACCCCAGTTAATTTCTGCTAAGGAGAGCACAGTTGCATACACTGTCCTGGTGCACCATCTTGTGGCCGCTTTTCAAAACGCAGCTCTCCTAAGTCTTTATGAAGAGGCTTTATGACAAAAGAACAATATACAAGGCATTTCCCCCTAGTCATCTCATCTCCTAAATAGGTTTTCTCTAAGTGAATAAAATGAACCTTTTCGGGTAGAATCAGCACAGCTACCATAGCTCCAGAGGCAGAATCCTTGAGAGAAAAGGCTCTGGAAGTTGACTACAGAGATTAGACACTTCCAATTTTCTATATATTAAGCCTGTAGTTTGAGCATGTACTCTGCATCTGCTACGAGTTAGATTTCTTACATACACAATAGAAGACAACTGAGGATGACCAGATAGTTGAGGAAAATGTGGAACATGGAAAATCTCAAAGCAAACACAAGAGGATAGAAGACCAATGGGACAGTCCCAGAATGTAAACATAATAGCAGCCTCCTAGAAATTAAGCATCAATTTGCTACTATAAGTGTAATAATAGGCCACAGATGAAAAGAACAAGAATAGTCACAAAGAAGGCAAGTCTGATTAGATGCACACACTGGAGACAAAGTGCAATCTAAGTGATCCCTGGATCCATGTGGTAGGAGAGAACCAGCTCCAGCAAGTTGTTCTTTGGCCACACACACACACACACACACACACACTCCTGGCCTTAACACTTTTTATTTTGGAAAGAGATTTTTTTACAGTATAGTAGACATCTGTATTAGCCAGAAGATGGGGATGTTCTATTATTTTTCTAGATTTTGAGATTTTTCTTATCTCTAGTTTCAGAAATAATTACACAGAAATTTTTTCTGTCTTTTACTATAGTCACAAAATGGCTTTCTCTGAGTGTGTTTTGTATTTTTCAAGTCATGTTCAGTTGAGAACACTGTAGTATAACTATTTGCTTTCAGATGCTAGGGGCTTGTTATTATTATTAATACTCTCAGCACTTGTATGTGACAGTTATCTTCACTGTGAATTTGACTGGTTTTACAATCACATAGGAAACACACTTCTGGTTTCAGGAAGTGTATGTGCTCTGGGTTTGGGTATGTGAACCTGAATGCAGGTGCCCACAGAGGACAGGCATTGAATCTCCTTGGAGTGAGAATTACAGGCAGTTGTGAGTCACTCTGGCTTCTGTGAGCTTGAGTCCTCTGAAAGGCAGTTCATGCTCTTAACAGCTGAGCTGTCTGTCTCCAGTTGTCAGATGTTTTGTCACAGCATCAAGACAAGTGGCCAACACACTGCTACACACATTTTGTCACTGTAACACCTGAAACAATTTAACTGAGGAAGGATTTATTTCAGCTCAGCAGTTTTAGCTCGCTCATGCTAGCTGGAAGTATTCTTTCCTTTCTTTGAATTCTTGTAGCAAATTTTATGTCCCTAAAGCATTTATTTATAATTCACTAAGTTTATATGACATCCTATTTCCTAACCAATCAGGATACCCTCAAAATGCTGTGAGGTTTGCTTGTTTCCAAATGCTCAGCCTTAAGTACAGAACAAAGTTTAAAATCCTTGTCTTCATTCTTACTTCCATAAGAATAAAATTTGTTGTTGATACTCTGGTGTATTTGGTTGTACTTACATTAGAGAAGCTGAAAGCAGCTTATAGGTGACTAAATGTTCCATATGAAAAGCTGGGGTGTATTTGATAGTGGAACAGAGACTGTTATTAGAAATATCTTTTTAAAAAACTGTATAGATTGCCAGGCATGGTGGCACATGCCTTTAATCCCAGCACTCGGGAGGCAGAGGCAGGCGGATTTCTGAGTTCAAGGCCAGCCTGGTCTACAAAGTGAGTTCCAGGACAGCCAGGGCTATATGGAGAAACCCTGTCTCTAAATAAATAAATAAATAAATAAATAAATAAGAGGGCTGGTGAGATGGCTCAGTGGGTTAGAGAACCCAACTGCTCTTCTGAAGGTGATGAGTTCAAATCCCAACAACCACATGGTGGCTTACAACCACCTGTAAAGAGATCTGACGCCCTCCTCTGGTGCGTCTGAAGTCAGCTACCGCGTACTTATGAATAATAATAATAAACGAATCCTTGGACCGGAGAGAGCAAGTGGAACTGGCCAGAACGAGCAGGGCCGGCCGGCGCAAGTGGGGCCGACCGGAGTGAGCAGGGCAAGAGCGAGCAGGGTTGACCGGAAAGAGGGGAAAAAAAACTGTATAAGTGAATATTTGAAAAAGTGTGAAAGTTGTATTCTTGCTACTACCTTGTAAAAACGAGTGGACTGAAAGTGTATTAAATTTATAATAGTATTTATAATAACAAATGGATATCTTTCTTACATTAATTTAGGAATGGCTACCTGCAAAAAACCTGGGAACCGAGAATGCCATCATCATTGTAAAAATAAGCATGCATGTGGACATGACTGCTGTGAGTGTTGTTAGGATTATTTCAAAATCCTTGCAGAGGGTCTGAGTCCAGTTCCAGTCACCCACAGTAGTGGTCTACAACTTCAGATCCAGGGACTGGGACCCCCTCTTCTGGCCTCCAAGGGTGCCTGCACTCAATGTGCTCACACATACACACACACACACACACACACACACACACACATTCACACACACAATTTTTTTTTTTTTTTGGTTTTTCGAGACAGGGTTTCTCTGTGTAGCCCTGGCTGTCCTGGAACTCACTCTGTAGACCAGGCTGGCCTTGAACTCAGAAATCCACCTGCCTCTGCCTCCAGAATGCTGGGATTAAAGGCGTGCGCCACCACGCCCGGCTGCTCAACACACAATTAAGAATAAAAACTATTTTTAAAAAGAAGTATATTTAGTGAATAATAATCATATGCTAATTTTCTATGTATGATATTTATATCATTCAACTTATAACTTTCCAAATAGTTTTCCTTTTGTGGTAGGAAAAAACAACATGAAAAAAACTAAACGTTAGATTTGACATTTCCAAGTCATTTAGTTTAGTTTTGTTTTTTAATACTACCAAAAACTGTAACACACAAAAAAAATCTAAAATTTCATTGGCCATCTGGTCAAATCTATTATCCAGTACTTTGGAGGCTGAGGCAGGAAGATTGTGAGTTGAAGGCCAGATTGAGCTGCATAACAAGATCCTGCCGTAAAAAAACACAAGTGTCTAGAGAAGCATCTATGTTTTCTTTTCATAGGTAAAATTGGAGTTGCACAAAAGCCAGAAGTTAAAGAGTCAGCAGTGTCTTCGTATCTGTCTGACTTAAAAAGCAGAGATGCTGTTTCTTCTCTTTCTCTAGCCAAGCGACTCAAGGCGAGTTTTCATAACACTTATTCTTTGTTCTGCAGTTAACCAAATGCAAATATCACTTGTCCTCTGTGTCACTTAGGAAAGTAGATATCTACAGTGTTCTTTAAAAGTCTTTATGGGCTCGACTAGGAATGATCATAATTTATAATCACTTGATAAATCTATTTTTGGAACCTAACTGTGCAGCCCCTTCCTCCCCAAGTCTAGTGATTGCTCAAGCTAGAGAATGAGAAAGGGAGTCTGAGCTTGACTTAGGGCAGCAGTAGTTGCAACCAGGAAAGGTTGCCCTGTCTTGGCTTTGAGCTGGACTGGGTTGGAAATTCTGAAGTAAATTTGGATTCTTGCCCCCAAGGCTGTGAATGAACAAGAACCTTCCTTCTAAGCAATGAAGCAGCGAGTGTCTACTGCTTGGTAGACTAGTCACACATAGCCTTTCCTTAAGCCTAGGTCTAAAGAGCTAGTCCAGGACATAGTCAGGGCTACACAGAGAGATTCTGCCTCAAAAATGAATAAGTAAGTAAGTAAGTAAATAAATAAATAGAAAAGGAAGGTGTGGGTGTGGGCTTTAAGACCCTCATCCTAGATGCCTGGAAGTCAGTCTTCCACTAGTAGCCTTCAGATGAAGATGTAGAACTCTCAGTTCCTCCTGCTCTATGCCTGCCTGGATGCTGCCATGTTCTCACCTTGATAATGGACTGACCTGTAAGTCAGCCCCAATTAAATGTCCTTATAAGAGTTTCCTTGGTTATGGTGTCTGTACAGCAGTATAACCCTAACTAAGACACATGGAAACTCATTAGGTTGTTTTGCCAGAATTGAAGCAAATGTTGGTAATCTAGGGTGTTTGGGTAGGCAATGGAGAAGTGACTGGGCTTAAAACATTTTTTCAGAGGTACTTCATTGGTTCTGAGGACAAGGTGAAAGAAGCAGTTAAAGTCAATGCCCATCTTTCTAGCTTGATCAACTGGGAGCTGAGAGAGTGAAGGGCAATCAAGTTAGGGAAGACAGAATAGATTCAGTTTAGGAAATACTGGATTTAGGGCTGGAAGTAGTAAAGTGCTCAGTGATTTAGTGCTTGCCTAAAGTTTGCGTACCAGTTACTTTTCTATTGATGTCATAAAAATTCCATGGCTAAGGCAACCTACAGAAGAGTGTATTTGAATTTTTTGTTCCAGAGGGTGAGTTTGACATGGGGGGAGGCATGGCAGCAGGAGCAGAAGCTAAGGGCCCACACCTTGAACTGCACATATGAAGCAGTGAGCACAACATGAAATGGCAGGATTCTTTAAACTCTCAAAGCCTACCTCCAGTGACATACTTCCTCCAGAAAAGCCACACCTTGTAAACCTTCCCAAACAGTGCCACCAGCCGGGGATGAAATATTGAAATATATTAGCTATGGGGGCATTTTCATCTGAATTCTGAGTTCAGTTTTCAAATACCATATCACAAAAACCAAGATATTCACATAAAGATATCCTAGAGGCAGTTAGCTATGCCTAGAAATCAGAAGAGAAAGGGGAAGGGCTGGCGAGATGGCTCAGTGGTTAAGAGTGCCGACAGCAACCACATGGTGGCTCACAACCATCCGTAATGAAATCTGATGCCCAATGTACTTACATATAATAAATAAATCTTAAAAAAAAAAAAGAAAACACAAAGGAAAAAAAGAGAAAGGGAACAGAAATAGAAATATAAATTTGAGAGTCATCTGTAGAAATGTGGTAATTTAAGGCATGGAAGTCAAAAGATCTTTCTCACAGTATATCATATAGAGAGAGTGAAAAGAGAGGGATAAGTTAAACAAAAACCATGAAAACTATTTTTAAGAAAGGGCTGGAAAAAATATTTGAGTTGAGAACTAGCCCAAGACTCTTCTAATTCATTGATTTCTGGGCTTTATTTACCTGCAATAACTTTACTATTTGGTTTATTTGTGAAAGTGATAGTTGAAATTGTAATAACATTTTTTGTTTTTAATTCACAGCTGCAGATGAATAAATCTCAAAATGTGGACCTTAAAGAGTTTGGGTTTACTCCAAGGCCTTCCCTTTCCAGTATATCAAGGTACAAACACAATGTTAATATCTAAGGTAAAGTAGTCATTTAAATGCTGCTCCTCCAGATAGCCACCGATTCAAGAGGAGTTAGTCACTCACTACTCGGTGAAAATCACTGTAATCATTTAGTTTCATAATATAGCAACACTATTGTAAGGGCTTTAGTATATCATGTTACCATTTCTTGAGTCTCCTCTTTCCTAGGAAACCATCCATCCCTAATGTCATCCCCTGGTTCTCAGCTTCCTAAGAGACAGGAGGTGCTTTACAAGAAAGCCCATGTTGGTATACCCAGTCTAATCTTTCCCCACAGGTGCTAATTCCATATTAATAATACCTTAGACTTGAAAAATATTTTATAATTTGAAATTTTGCTTCTGCAACATATCTTTTAACCTTCATAACAACCTGGCTCATAAAATAATGTTATCACATGCTATTTTATATAGTTTATTAACTGGTTGATGCAGTGAAACAGTATCTTGGTATGTAGCCCAGGCTGGCCTTCAGTTAATTATATAGTCTAGACTTGTCTCACACTCATCATCCTATTGCCTTAACTTCTCAGGTGCTGAGATTATAACTGTATACCTCGATGCATGATGTTTATTTAATTTTATTAATAAAAACCTAGACCTCATATTTCCAGTTAATAATTAGAAAACCTCAGATGATAGATAATTCATTGCTTTTTTCTTATATCATGATATAAGGAAGAGAATTTGTATATATAATTTCCTATTCAGCTTAGGATATTCTTTTTTTGTTTGTTTGTTTAAAATCATTTTTTTCTTATTCATTTATTATTAGAGAATTTCTTCATTTACATTTCAAGTGTTATCCCACTAGTCCCCTATACCCTCCCGCCTCCCTGCTCCCCTACCCACCCACTCCCACTACTTGGCCCTGGCATTCCCCTGTACTGGGGCATATAAACATTGGTAGACCAAGGGCCTTTCTTCTCCAATAATGGCCAACTAGGCCGTCTTCTAATACATATGCAGCTAGAGACATGAGCTCTGGGGGTTCTGATTAGTTCATATTGTTGTTCCATCTATAGGGTTGCAGACTCCTACAGCTCTTGGGTACTCTCTCTAGCTCCTACATTGGGGACCCTGTGTTCTGCCCTATAAATGATTGTGAGCATCCACTTCTGTATTTGTCAGGGACTGTCAAAGCCTCCCAGGAGACACCTATATCAGGGTCCTTTCAGCAATATCCTGCTGGTGTATGCAGTAGTGTCTGCATTTGGTGGCTGATTATGTGATGGACCACCCGGGTGGGGCACTCTCTGGATGGTCCATCCTTTCATTTTAGCTCCAAACTTTGTCTCTGCACCTCCTTCCATGTATATTTTAATCCCTATTCTAGGGAGGAATGAAGTATCCCCGCATTGGTGTTTCTTGATTTTTTTGTGTTTTGGAAATTGTATCTTGGGTATTCTAGGTTTCTGGGCTAATATCCGCTTATCAGTGAGTGCATATTAAGTGACTTCTTTTGTGATTGGGCTACCTCACTCAGGATGATATCCTCCAGATACATCCATTTGCTCAAGAATTTCATAAATTCATTGTTTTTAATAGCTGAGTAGTACTCCATTGTGTAAATGTACCACATTTTCTGTATCCATTCCTCTGTTGAGGGACATCTGGGTTCTTTCCAGCTTCTGGCTATTATAAATAAGACTGCTATAAACATAGTAGAGCATGTGTCCTTGTTACCAGTTGGAATATCTTCTGGGTATATGCCCAGTAGAGCTATTGCTGGATCTTTCGGTAGTACTATGTCCAGTTTTCTGAGAAACCGCCAGACTGATTTCCAGAGTGGTTGTACCAGCTTGCAATCCCACCAGCAATGAAGGAGTGTTCCTCTTTCTCCTCATCCTCGCCAGCATCTGTTGTCACCTGAATTTTTGATCTTAGCCATTCTGACTGGTGTGAGGTGGAATCTCAGGGTTGTTTTGATTTGCATTTCTCTGATGATTAAGGATTTCGAACATTTTTAAAGGTGCTTCTCAGCCCTTTGGCATTCTTCAGTTGAGAATTCTTTGTTCAGCTCTGTACCCCATTTTTTAATGGGGTTATTTGAATTTCTGGAGTTCAGCTTCTTGAGCTCTTTGTAAATACTGGATATTAGCCTCCTATCAGATTTAGGATTGGTAAAAATTTTTTCCCAATCCGTTGGTGGCCTTTTTGTCTTATTGACAGTATCTTTTGCTTTACATAAGTTTTGCAATTTTATAAGGTCCCATTTGTTGATTTGTGATCTTACAGCACAGGCCATTGGTGTTCTGTTTAGGAATTTTAACCCTGTGCCCATATCTTCAAGGGTTTTCCCAACTTTGTCCCCTATGAATTTCAGTGTCTCTGGTTTAATGTGGAGGTCTTTGATCCACTTAGACTTTAGCTTTGTACAAGGAGAAAGGAATGGATCAATTCGCATTCTTCTACATGTTGACTGCCAGTTGTGCCAGCACCATTTATTGAAAATGCTGTCTTTTCAACTGGATAGTTTTAGCTCCCTTGTCGAAGATAAGGTGACCAAAGGTGTATGGGTTCATTTCTGGGTCTTCAATTCTATTCCATTGGTCTACCTGTCTGTTGTTATACCAGTACCATGCAGTTTTTATCACAATTGCTCTGTAGTACAGCTTGAGGTGAGGCATGGTGATTCCACCAAAGGTTCTTTTATTGTTGAGGATAGTTTTTACTATCCTAGGTTTTTTATTATTCCAGATGAATTTGCAAATTGCCCTTTCTATCTCAGTGAAGAATTGAGTTGGAATTTTGATGGGGATTGCATTGAATCTGTAGATTGCTTTCGACAGGATAGCCATTTTGACTATATTAGTCCTGCCAATCCATGAGCATGGGAGATCTTTCCATCTTCTGAGATCTTCTTCAATTTCTTTCTTCAGAGACTTGAAGTTCTTGTCATACAGATCTTTCACTTCCTTCATTAAAGTCACAGCAAGGTATTTTATATTATTTGTGACTATTGTGAAGGGTGTTGTTTCCCTAATTTCTTTCCCAGCCTGTTTATCTTTTGTGTAGAGAAAGGCCACTGATTTGTTTGAGTTAATTTTATATCCAGCTACTGCGCTGAAGCTGTTTATCAGGTTTAGGAGTTCTCTGGTGAGTTTTTGGGGTCACTTATATATACTATCATATCATCTGCAAATAGTGATATTTTGACTTCTTCCTTTCCAATTTGTATCCCCTTGATCTCCTTTCGTTGTCGAATTGCTCTGGCTAGGACTTCAAGTACTATATTGAATAGGTAGGGAGAAAATGGGCAGCCTTGTCTAGTCCCTGATTTTAGTGAGATTGCTTCCAGCTTCTCTCCATTTACTTTGATGTTGGCTACTAGTTTGTTGTATATTGCTTTTATTATGTTTAGGTATGGGCCTTGAATCCCAGATCTTTCTATGCCTTTTATCATGAGTGGGTGCTGGATTTTGTCAAATGCTTTCTCAGCATCTAAAGAGATGATCATGTGATTTTTGTCTTTGAGTTTGTTTATATAGTGGATTACGTTGATGGATTTTCGTATATTAAACCATCCCTGCATCCCTAGGATGAAGCCTACTTGGTCATGATGGATGATCGTTTTGATGTGTTATTGGATTTGGTTTGCGAGGATTTTATTGAGTATTTTTGCATCCATATTCATAAGGGATATTGGTCTAAAGTTCTCTTTCTTTGTTGGATCTTTGTGTGGTTTAGGTATCAGAGTAATTGTGGCTTCGTAGAACGAATTGGGTAGAGTACCTTCTGTTTCTATTTTGTGGAATAGTTTGAGGAGAGTTGGAATAAGGTCTTCTTTGAAGGTCTGATAGAACTCTGCACTAAACCCATCTGGTCCTGAGCTTTTTTTGGTTGGGAGACTATTAAGGACTGCTTCTATTTCTTTAGGGGAAATGGGACTGTTAAGATTGTTAATCTTATCCTGATTTAACTTTGGTACCTGGTATTTGTCTAGGAAGTTGTAGCTTAGGATATTCTTTCCTGCATTTTAAACTTATCTTTTTTTCTTGACAGTTTAATCCTGTGTAGAATGAATTTCAGTACCTTTACTTCCTGTCTCCTCTCACCCATACATCTTCTCCCAGGGAACACCCTTTCCCTTGTGACCTCCCCTACTTTCATGTCTCTGTATGATCTACTGCTTTAATTGGGATCCTTTGCATAAGCATGGGCAGGAGCTATTTACTGGAGCACAGGCAACTTACCAGTGCCTGCTTCTTTGAAGAAAGTGACTCCTTGAGTCAACCTCTCTCAGGGAGGGGTCAGATAGGAGAATTGTAGCTGCTAGGATGACATTCTATTTATTTGCCAGCCATCATAGAGCAAGAGATAACCAATCAGAAGTCTAGATCCCAGTACTACTTCACAGATCATTACTTCTGCTATCAAACTGACAGTAGCCTTATCTATTTCTGAAGACTATGATGATGGCATGTATCTACTGGGGCATGTAAAGATGACTCAGCACTGGGGCATGTAAAGATGACTCAGCACTGGGACATGTAAAGATGACTCAGCTCTGGAGCATGTAAAGATGACTCAGCACTGGGACATGTTAAGATGATTCAGCACTAGGACATGTAAAGATGACTTAGCAATGGGGCATGTAAAGATGAATAAGTATTGGCCTCTTCCTTTTCTGCCCAAGCTAATTACAATTCATCACAGAATTGTGAAGTGAATAAACCATGCTTTTTTATTTATATGAATAAGTAGTTTCCAAGGCCAAATGCATTATACTTCCTTTTTATCATTTTGTTCATCTTCATAAAGGTCAGAATATTTAAATACCCCTGAATTGTCAATATTAGAACAGAGGAATCAGCATGAAATCTATGGAAAAGATCAGCAGGGACCATCTGAATATCGGGACAGAGGTAAGCTGCTGTTGGTATTGAGTTGTGAGGGAGTTTGATAATGCTAAGGTTAACAAGTTGTTTAACTGAAAACCCAACATCTAAAAGGATTATGAATATTAACTAACAATAGTTTTTTCTTGGGTCATTGAACGAATTTCAGTTTTTTTAGGTTATTTCAAATTGTCTTGCTATATACCAAAGACTTTTTTAAAGTATCTTCCATACAAAGTGTTGACTATTTAAAGATAGTGTGAGAAATTCTTGTGTTAACAAAGTATTAAAATGATGAATACTTTCAGAAATTTAAATAATTTTATCGATTTGAAATTATTACAGTTTGATAAAATACTTGTGTGACCTTGTGGAAATTGTTTAACCTCCTTGGGTCTCAGCCTAATCTTTAAAATGAAAGTACTGGGGCCAGTAAAAAGGCTTAGTGGGCAAAGCTTAATGACCTATCTCCAGAATCTACATGGTGGGAAGACGGACTTCACTCCTGCATGTTGTCCTTTGACCTCCATATACACACTGTGGAATGTGACACACATGCAAGGATGCACGCATGTACACACACACATTCACAATAGTAATTTTGTGAGACACAGAAAATTTGTAGTCTGGATTTTCTTTTTATCTGTGCCTGTCATTAAAAATACAGTAATACATACAAATTCTTTAGCTCTATTATTTTGGGTTCTCTTGTTACTGGTGTTATTTTCCTGGTTCATGTGTTAAAAGCATGATATATTGAGGTGATGAAAAGTAACCCTGACTTGTATGCCGTGGTTCAGGTGGCTGTATGTAATGTAAATGGAACCGTGAGCTTTGGAGCTTCCTGAGAACATCTTCTCACTCAGCATTGGCTTTGTCATTTTTGAAGCTTTATATCTCCTTTATTACAGTTTAAGATCTTAGGTCATTGCATATGCAGCCCAGTGGTACAGTGCTTGCGTAGCAACATCCTGCATTTGATCCCAACATGTCAAAATAAATAAACAAACAGATAACTAGATAGATAATATGGACAAGAGCATCTGCTACCTCTCGTGGCCTCCATTGGCTCCAGTGTGGGATCAGAGTAGTTTCATAACCTCACTGGGACGATCAGAGAACGTATCCAAGTAATCATGACAAAACAGGAAGCTCACACTCTCAACCTTTTTATTTTAACCTTTTTTCAATCCACAGCCCTCCGACTTATTTCTTTCCTATACTGCCACACTATTCTCTATTCTTCCTATACACAGCTTCCCCGCATGTCTGTAGTCTCTCACTTTACTTCCTTTCCACTTATCCTGAACTCCGATTATAGTATGACACACAAGCCTCATCTAGACACCCGACTCTTGCTCTACAGTGGGCGCTCTGTCTCTCTCCTTCTTATTTCACTTTAAGGAAGGAGCCATGTGAAAGACAGTGAAGCTGACAGGATCTAGAAACAGTCTTCCTGGGCCTGTCTTCTAATCTGCCATTCACCATAACCCCTCATAGTATTTTTACCTACTTTATCTCAATTCTCCTACCTGATCATTTTAGACATTTTAGGATTAAATGAGATAATGCTTATAAAATTCATAAGGCAATATCTAGTGTTATTAATGGTAGCAATTAATGTGTTTACTATAATTTTCACACATTAGACTATTGTCAAAACATATGTTAAGTTTAGAGAATGTTTTAAGAAAAACATGGCAATTTTACTATCTGTATTCCAGTTTCACAAAGAGAAAAAGAAAAAAAAAGTATTAGAAATTATATGAGAAAGCATTTTGAATCATAAAGTTTAATTTGGAAGGGACCTTTGTGCAGTTTCTCATTTTACAGTAAAGAAAGCCAAGATTCCAAGAGATTAAATGACTCGCCCAAAATCACACACCTAATTAATGGCAGGGCCAGAAATAGATTCCATATCTCCTGACTCCCAGTCCAAGCCATTTCTAGAAAATGAAATTGACTTTTAGTTATCAGTAGAAAATTGAGTGTTGAACTTACAGTGTATAAACTCTGTCAGATCTCCACCATCTCATCCCTCCTCACCCGACTCATGTAGTTTTCTGATTTTGCATCTATCATTAACCCTCTGTTAATCTCAAAAAGAATTATTTTTTCTTCCATTAAGGCTTAACCTGAATTCTGTGTAATTGTGCCTTCTGTGGGAATTTAAAAGTCCAGTTATTCCTCTTCTCTATCCAATATTTTCATTTCTGCTTTTTCAGTTCTGGTTTATTTTTTGAGAAAATGTCTCTCCACATATCCTGCCTTGCTTGGAGCTGTCGTCCACACTGCCTTCCCCCTTGTTCCTGGTGCATCTGCCACCCATGTGTGCTGTCTGCTCTCTGCTGTTTCCTCTGAGTGTGTAAATATGCATAAGCATTGCCTTCTTCAGCCACAGCTAGCTCCCGTCTCACTAATCATGACCTGTGTGATAAGTGACTTGACATTCTACACAAAGGGACTTACACACAAAAAGTAAGTTGTTATCTGCATACACACTGGAAGGAACTTACACACAAAAAGTAAGTTGTTATCCGCAAACACACTGGAAGGCCAAGTACTCAGATGATCTCTTCAGACCTCTGGGTTTCTCTGAATCTTTTAGCTATGCTTCTTGTGAATCGGTTCACTTATTAAATAGGCTTACTTACATGGCAAGCCCTCCCAATTTGTAATCTTTCCAGTTTCACAACCTCAGTAGAAAAAGATAGTTTTCTCTTGTAGTTGTACAGACTTGAATTCATTCTAGTTAGTCTGCTTTGAGTAATATAGTCACTTGGATAAATATCTGTAGCTAGGGACTAGATATTCTGTCCCTGTAGCTCCAGGGGAAGCAGGGTACCATGAACAGTGACCTCACGGGGATCACCTAGGATGACAAAGGTATGTTTTTCCCCAAAGAAAAGGAAAGATTCTTCCACTGATAGAAAGTGCAGGGTGCCAGAAAGGTGATGATGGTGACGATGATGATAGTAAATCAGAGTCCTGTGGTCTCTGTATCTGTATCTTGCTTTCTTGACAAACTGAAAAGTATTGAGAGAACAATTTACATTTGCTTATTTCCATCTTGGTCACTATTCCCTCACTAAAATTGAGTTTCTTCATCATTACTTTGAGACTGCTCTTCTTATGCCCTGGAGTGACTTGTACTCCATTCAGTAAGAGCTCTGAAGGACTTGACACTTCCGCCCTGGCATCTCACAGGGATCTATCCCCCTCTGTCTCTGTCTCCCTGCTTCCCCCACTCCTCCTCTGCTCCCTGTTCTTAGCTCCCACTTCCTCTCTTTCTCCCTAGTCTTTTTACTGCAGACTTCTACACAATACCTCCTAAGCCACATCTTATATCACCAGCTAACTCTGGATAATTTGTAAGTCTGTCTTTTCCTAAGTACAAATCCATTCCTGTATCCACCCTCCTGGATAGAGCTGCCTCAGTTAGCAGTGCCCACATCTAAGTTCTGGTCATATGTGCTGCATTCTGTTTCTTCTCTCTTCCCTTAGGTCAGTGTGTGACTCTTCTGAGCTGCTAATGGATGAAAGGATGCTTCTAAATCTCTCTCTACACCTAACTCAGCACAAACCCAACCATCTGTGTCATACTGCACACTCATATTTGCTCTCTCCTCTCCTGTTCTTACTGACACTCAGGCTTCAACACTCATCTCAGACATTGTTTCAATAACTTTCTCACATGTTACCTGCTTCAGTCTATTATTCTCCAATCCATAAATATTCCAAGTAATCAAACAGCATCTGATCACGCAGTCTTTGTGCAAGAGCATCTACAGTGGTTGTCTTTGCTGATAAGAACAGAAAGATCTTAAGGTGACATTTACTTTGACATGGTCTGACCCATGCCTGCCTGTGCAGCTCCAGTGAGTCCTTCTTTCTTTCCCTCTGTGCTCCAGAAATCCTGAGGACTCCTAGCTCCTGCCTGCTCTGGCCTCTCAGACTGCTGTTTTTCATAGAATATCTCTCCTGCTCCACAGCCACGGCTCTATCAAGCTGAGCGAGCTACAACTCTTCTTAAATGGTTTGAATCTTAAAGAGGTCTTTTCCACTCTAACTGTTCTTCTCGCTGTATTTCCATGGACTCTCATATTACTTCTGTTTTTAGTGTCTGTCCTACTGTGTATGACAACACACAGAAGTGTAGATGAGAGCGGTAGCTGGAAGCTCAGCTGACAGATGAAGAGGGTGGCACATTTGAGTGAGAAGGCCTCAGAGGAACACTGCTTCAGGCTCACACTGTCTTATGAGAAAATCCTTGTTAAAATTTCAGAAATCAAAATAAAAAAATTTTTTTTCAGAAATCTTTCAAACATTGTTAAACTGCTAGTAGATTTTATACTAAGCATTTTATGATCATTTAAAATAAATTCCAGTCAAATAAATTATGTTAAAAATAAAGATGATAGTTCTTAAAAATTAAACTTCCTGATATACTATGTGTTGTATAGTATATGTTGTAGAGTATTTAACATATTATATGTTGTATAGTATATGATATACTATATGTTGTATATTATATGTTGTATAGTATATGATATGCTATATGTTGCTGTTATCTGTGTTCTTGACATTTTTCAGTATAAGAAAATACTGTGAAATGGGCTGCTACAAAGTTATTTATAGTAGGAACTAAAATCCATTAAAATTATGGGGCTGGTAAGATGGCTCAGAGGGTAAATGAGCTTGTGGTGGCAAGTCTAGAGACCTGAGTTCAATCCTTGGGATCTACATAAAGTAGAAGGAGAAAATCAGCTCCACAAAGTTGTACTCTACCCTACACCAATGCACTGGAGCATGTTTACTCCCATGCACATGGAACTTATAGACACTCAGAGAAAATGATAATAAAATTAATCTACCTGAAATTAAATTTCATGAACCTCTCAGTACCTGTAATCCAGTAAATAGAATTGTCTGAGCAGTATACCCAGTACTTGGCATGTGCTTTTGAAAATTGCTGCTCAGCTGTGCACAGCAGCTGAAGGATGTGTCTCATACATCAGTTTAAAATGATATGTGCTTTTGTGCTTCAACAATTGCCTACACTTTTGTACACACGTAACAGATTTTCCTGGATGGGACTATTGTACTTCAAGTGAAAAGACCCCTCAAACGGTGATGTTCAGCAGACATGCTAATATACCTGGAAACCACAGAGTTGCAGATGAAGACAAAAGCAAGTCTTCAGAAGTTCCGGGTGTGAACTTAGAGCTGGGAAATGAAGTCTGGGATGACTTTGATGATGAGAGCTTAATAGAAATTATGAGCCTTTCAGCTGATGCTGAGAAGATGGCTGCATCAGGTAAACTGTGTGTTTTCATAAAGAAATTTCATTAGAAAGGCTTTGAATAGTTTTATTTTGGTCCCTGAGACAGACACACACACACACACTCTCTCAATCTCTGTCTCTGTCTCTGTTTCTCTCTCTGTCTCTGTCTCTCTCTCTTGTGCCTTTTTGTATATGCTTGTTGGAGTAAGATTCTAATTTTTCACAAACCTAAAAAGAGAAATGTCTTTTCCACAAAGAGTGTTTTCCCTCTGAGGGCAAAGGCCAAGATTGCTTCCTATTGGTGGCATGAGAAGCAAGGTGAGTTTTTCTTTCTTTCCTTATTTCCCCTCTCTTTTTTGTTTTTGCTTTTGTTTTTGTTTTTTTGGGGGGGTTGGTTTTTGGAGACAGGGTTTCTCTGTATACCCCTAGCTGTCCTGGAACTCACTCTGTAGACCAGGCTGGCCTTGAACTCAGAAATTCACCTGCCTCTGCCTCCCAAGTGCTGGAATTAAAGGCATGGCCACCACTGCCTGGCTTCTCCTCTCTTTTTAATTTTTAAAAATTATTTCATCTTATATGTGTGAGCAGATTGCCTATATGCTGTGCAGCACATGCATGCACATAGAGGCCAGAAGAGGGCATCTGGTCCCCTGGATCTGGTGTCATGAATGGACCAAGCTGCCATGTGGGTGCTGGGAATCAAATGAGTGTCCTCTGGAGGAGCAGCCAGTGCTAGTGCTCTTAACTATTGAGACATCCCTCCTGTGTCTTAACAGTCCTATTAGATCCAGGCTGTTTATTAAATTGACATAAAACAGACTATCCTGGTCTCTATTCTGAGTTCACCTACGGTCTCTGTGAAAGACAAAAGTGTTATGTTTTTATTCATCTGCTTTCAAGGAAAGAGAATAGCCTGACTTCTAGTGGAAGTGCTCACTTTTGGGTATAAAAATATAAGTAAGTAAGAAGGTTAGTGCTGTCTGTGTTGGAAGGAGTATTTAAATCAGACACAAACTCAAAACTGTGACACAGATAATGAGTTACAGATAGATATGTTCTGATTACTAAAACATGTAATTGAAACACTTACTAGTCACTTGACTAGAGAAAAAAAATGGTGATATTCTTGCCATATGGACAGACAGAGAAACCAGTTCCTCAGCCTGCAGAACACTCTTCCCCCAATTGCTTGCTGATACATTCTACCACAACCATCTGAAACACATCAGAACAGAAGGCGACAACCCCAGGAACCCGTTAGGAGCTAAAATGCTATTTCCTGGGATCCTAAAGAAGACCTCACTCTCTCAGGAAGATCAGAGCTTGATCACTTACACAGAACAGATCTAGAAATCTATGATGTGGGTCATAGGCACATTTCCTATATCATTGAACAACTACTAACCCCTAACTGAACACCGTAGATGTGTCCTGCAAGGTAAAAGTTGGTGTATGCTGACCCTCTGAGGTAACCTAACCTGTGACCATAGCTTTGCCACTGAGAAACCCTTTTCCCCATATGTAGAGTATTTTAAACAATTACTTTCAGACCATTAAAAAGGCTGAATAAATTTCAATTTGGTCATATATCTGAATTTAAAAATGAAGTCAAGATTGATAAGTTGAAAACCTTTAAACATAGTAGCTAATAAACTATGTGTTTTATAGTTTTATTTTCTTAGCTTTTTGTTTCATGTTTTCTGTGTAAATCCGTTTTGATTATGGAGAATTACCCATTGTGTTGTTTAGTCCTTTGTCAACTTTACACAGGCTAGAGTCATCCAGGGCCTCCATCAGACTGGTCCTTAGACTGTGGGAGCATTTTCTTAATAATTGATTTGGGATGGCCTAGTCCCCTGTGGGCAGTGTCATCCCTGGGAAGGTGGCCAGAGGTGGATATAAACAGCAAACTGAGTAAGCCATGGGGAGCATCCCTGTAGCACTTTTGCTTCATGGTCTGTACTTCGGTTCCCACCTCCAGGCTTCACCCTGACTTCGCTTCGTGATGATCAGCTATAAGTTGAAACAAACCCTTTCCTCCCCAGATTTCTTTTGGTGATTGTGTTTTCCCATGGCAATCAAAAGCAAATTAGGACATATATTCCTTTCTTTAATTTTTTCCTAATTTCTGTTTTTTGTTATGGCTTTACCAGCTGTCTAAGAAACTGATGCTCAAATTTTATGTGAGTTCTAGGGAAGCAGAATGCAGTCCTCATCCCTGCACAGAAAGCACTTTACACACCAGCCCACCTCCTCAGCCCCTGCACTTCTTTCTAAACAGTCCTGCTTACAGAGATGCCTTGGGAAACTTGGACAGCACTTCCATTAGCTGCCAACTGGCATTTCACTTCAAAATGTTCTTTCCTCTTGTAGGATTTGGAGACACTCGTGATTCAAGTCTCTGTGGAAGTAAGCTGCCCTTCCAAAAGTCAAGCAGCAGATTCCAAAGAGACAACTCAAACAGGTAAGCTTCAGAACTGGAGTCTGTAACTCCTAGAACTTTATATCCTTGTGAATCATAGTTGGAGAGGGGTCAGAGAATCTGAGTGTGTTA
Source organism: Mus minutoides (assembly GCA_902729485.2). Classification (NCBI taxonomy): domain Eukaryota; kingdom Metazoa; phylum Chordata; class Mammalia; order Rodentia; family Muridae; genus Mus; species Mus minutoides. The sequence goes on along the minus strand of LR749689.1, from coordinate 1,929,347 downwards.
ACCAATCTGAATTGGCTAGTGTTGGAGGTTTCTTTCTTGAATGCCATCATCAAACCACTTGCATCAGAACGATCTAGCAGTGCTCATTAAAGGTCTGAGTTCTTGTCCCACATCATCAGACCCACTGAATCATGGTCTTTAGGGTGGAACTGAGAACTTCATAGTTTCCAAACAAGTGGGAAAGAGATGAATAGGCATTATAGGTTTAAATTTCTTTTTTAAGAAAAGGACATTGGCTTAAGCAGACAGGCCATGCACAAGGATCGTTGATGCATGTTTTGTGTGGCCATAAGAGTAAGGATGAAACTGCAGAGTGTAAGGGCCTTAATTGCCACAATAAGTACTACATTTCATTCTCAAATGCAGGAGCCTTCAGAAGACTCTCTCAATAATGGGAAGGATATTACTCAGCTGTAGCTAGTTATTGCTGTCTACAAAAAATAGTTTAGTGTTGTCAGGTAGTGTGATTATCCAAGGAAAGTTAGGAATGTGACACTTTATGGGATGTTTCGTGGTCTTTAAATTTTGACATCTATTTCAAAGAAATCAACATACTTGGTATTACCTCCATCAAAGCACAGCAACAGTTATCTTTGTAGACCAGGACTAGGTTAGGGGTCTCAGTGGTTCCCCTCCATGACAGATGATGCAGACATTCAGTTTAATCGTTAAAGATCATTCCAGCACTGATGGGGAGACAAGTGAGGAGGCTGACTGGGTGAGGACGCTTGCCACTAAGCCAGGTGACCTGAGCTTGATCTTCAGAATCCACATCCTGGAAGGAAAGAGACCACTTCCACAGTTTGTCCTGTGACCTACACACACACACACACACACACACACACACACACACACACACACACACACACACAAGTTTTTATATCTCAGATATAATCTATTCAATTTGATAATTAATGAAATAAAATAATAGAGAAGGGGAAGAATGCATAGCAGCTAGATATAGGGAGATAGTTCTGAGAATTCAGGAACTACAGATTTGGGAAAGAAAAAAGAATCATCTCGGAAATGTTCAATTTGAAACAGTTTTGCTAAAGTGCAAAGTGCATTTGGAAATAATAGACTTGATAAGAAATCAAGATGGAAGAGGAATTTTGGCCAGAAGACAAAAAATGCTGACAGTGTCTATTCGAGTCTGCAAAGATTACTTAGTGATGCTGAGCATCAGGCCCACAGGACCTCAGACAACTACAGAGTCAGTACCTTGCCCACACATTGCTGGTTTCCTGCCACTGGGCCTTAGAGTACTGTGCTCACCACTAGCAAGGTGCTCATGGGCCTGCCTAGGCAGCTCCACTGACCAGCTCGTGCACCTAGGGTGCTCCACTGACCAGCTCTGCACCTAGGGTGCTCCACTGACCAGTTCTGCACCTAGGTGCTTCCACTGACCAGCTCGTGCACCTAGGGTGCTCCACTGACCACCTCTGCACCTAAGGTGCTCCCACTGCCCAGCTCTGCACCTAAGGTGCTCCACTGCCCAGCTCTGCACCTAAGGTGCTCCACTGACCAGCTCGTGCACCTAGGGTGCTCCACTGACCACCTCTGCACCTAAGGTGCTCCACTGACCAGCTCGTGCACCTAGGGTGCTCCCACTGACCAGCTCGTGCACCTAGGGTGCTCCACTGACCACCTCTGCACCTAAGGTGCTCCACTGACCAGCTCTGCACCTAAGGGGCTCTGGGTTTTGATCTCCTCCATCACCTAGCAGCTTTTTAAAGTTGTCCTCTTATCCCTTCATTTATTGATTCTGAGTCTGAATCAGATAGAAAGAACAAAAGCAGCAAAAGAAAATAAAGCTGTGGGTAGGAAAAGACAAAAACAGCATGAAAACCATTTTCTACCATGCATTTAATAAACTAAACAATTCTGGAACAGTTTAGAAGCTAGATTGCCCATGAAAAACACAATCTGAAGTTGCTGTATGGGAGAAAGCCCATGAGAGCTGAGGACCTGGTGTGCCTTCAAAACCTGTAATTGTGTGTGTAAATATATAAACACACCTATAGTGCATATGTGTGTGGGTGCATGCACATATTGTGTGTGTGTGTGTGTGTGTGTGTGTGTGTGTGTGTGTGTGTGTGTATACTTATGGGAGCAAGAGGACAATCTAGGGCTCATTCCTCAGGCATGGTCCATATCGCTATCATTATTTTCTTGTGTCTGAGTATCTGGGAAGGAATGTGTTAAGGACACACAGGCCAGAGGAGACCCTCCCTGTCCTCTCACTGTCCCCAAGCCTGGGCCTCAGGATTTCTTGGCTACACTGGAAGCCTGAAAGCACCTGTGATCCTCTTACCGAAGCCCTACTCAGAGCAGGAGCTAGAGGCGTGGGGGACACCTGGCTTGTCATGTGGGCCCTGGAACCCTAACGCCAGTCCTCTGAATTGTACAACAGTCACTCTTCAATGCTGAGCTGTTTCTCTAGTCTGTGTTGATGGTGATGGTAGTTGGTTGGTTGGTTGGGTTTTGGGGGTTTCTTTGTTTGTTTGCTTGCTTGTTTTTGAGACAGGATCTCTCACTGGTTGGGATCTCAAGCAGACCAGGCTGGCCCACTGGCTGCCAGGACCACCTGTCTCCATTTCCCCACACAGGGTCCCATGCATGCATCATGTTTTCAGCTGGGCTCTAGAGCTCAAAAGGGCCAAGTGCTTACAACACAAGCACCTCATCAACAAAGCTATTTTCATACATGGTCTGTTCCTGTGTTAGGTAATACTTCACTGATGGCTTGTTTACCACTTTATATCTAGTTCCTAGCATAATGTATGGCACATAGTAGTGAATAATTAATGTGTTCTCATGTATGAATTTTATAAAAAGTTATGAAGTCTTGTATATAGTTATATGAAGGACCATGGTAACTATGTGAATTCAGAATACAAAAAGGAGGATAAAGATTAAGCAATGGGAGTTTAGAAAAGATTTACAGGTTTCTGGGTTATAGAAAATCAAGCATAACCCTGAATCTTAAAGGAAATTATTGAATTTCTTAAAACTCTATTCTGGAATGTGTAAATTGGGTTTGTTCTTGAGGAAAGGAAATAGCCAGATGTGGTCCTAGCATTGGGCAGGCAGATCTGTATGAGTTGAGGCCAGCCTGGTCTACACAGTAATTCACAGCCAGGGCTACATAGTGACACTATGTTTCAAAAGAAGAAGAGGAAAAGGGAGGAGGAGGAAGAAGAGGAAGAGGCGGGGGAGGAAGAGGAAGAGGAAGAAGAAACACCAAATTCTCAATGAGTATTGGAAACGATATCAACCTTTTTTTACAATAGATATTCTTTATATTGTTCACAGAGTAACTATTGATAGGCTTTATATTAAACTTTGTATTCTTTTCAGAGTAACTATGAATGTAGAACAGTACAGTTTGTTTTTCACAGTTGTCCTATTTCATACATAATTAATTTTAACTTTTAGTTTTGCTTCATCTCCTGAGATGCCAGATGCTTATTTACCAGATTGTTCCGGGTCCAACTTTGGGCCGTCCTCTGTGGCAGAGTTCCCTCAACAAGCTGGAAATGCAAGTCTTGTAAGCCACGTAATTTTGTTTTTATTTCAAATTTTCCTTGAATACATAGCTTTCAGTGATTGCTGCTTTTTAAATTACAACATAGGTCAATTTACAAGAGAGAAGACCGCTGACTCTCTCACCAGTGATTGAGAGGATGTGCTTTACCCACCCTAAGAAAACATCACAGTCTCCTAATTTTAAGGAAGTGGATATGTTTATTGGAAACAGTGGCTCTAAAAAGGAAATTGATCTTAGGTAAGCTCTTTAAATACATTTAATGGCTTTACTAGCAAAATTTTTACAAAGTTTTTTTTGGTTCATTTCTAAGAGAGAGAGAGAGAGAGAGAGAGTGTGTGTGTGTGCCTGTGAGTACAGGAGTTTAGTCCTTTTGGAACTGGGGTTATAGGCAGTTGTGAGCCGCCTGATATGTGTGCAGGCATTGGACTCTGAAAGAGCACTGCAATGCTCATCACCACGGAGCCATTTCTCCAGATCCTCCTTTGTTCATTTAAAGATCAAGCAAAACATTTGTTTAAAGCGTGGAAAGTTTAGATCTCCTGAGAACTGAGGATCCTTACAGCCATCAATATTAGGTATACTGATTTTTAAAACATATGTTTAATGCTATTAATTATAAAACATTGAGTTGATAAAGGAACATTTACCGATTTGAATGCAGAATGTTTTATTGACAGAATAAACGGTAGTGTCATTGGAGAAATCCAAATGAAATCAGGTACTTATAGAATCTCAGGTTGTGCTTTACTCCATTAGCTCAGCAGGTTCAGTGTCACAGTAGTAATAATGTCATCAGCACCCACTGCTGGCCATTCCTGAGGGGAACCTTAGAGAGGCCAAGCTTAGAAACATGCTCATGCTTTTACTGAGCAGTGTTATATTCCAATGTGTTTACAGAATTAATTAAGAGATCTGTTCCTGCGTTCGCCTTTAATCCCAGCACTCGGGAGGCAGAGGCAGGCGGATTTCTGAGTTCGAGGCCAGCCTGGTCTACAGAGTGAGTTCCAGGACAGCCAAGACTACACAGAGAAACCCTGTNGGCCTCTCTTCCCACTGATGGCCAACTAGGCCACCCTCTTCTATATATGCAGCTAGAGACATGAGCTCAGGGGTACTAGTTAGTTCATGTTATTCTTCCACCTATAGGGTTGAAGACCCCTTCAGCTCCTTGGGTACTTTCTCTAGCTCCTTCTTCCTTGGGAACCCTGTGTTCCATCTAGCCTTTGAATCTGTTCTTTCATTTTGAGCAATAATAAATGAAAATGCTAATCAGTTGGACTGCTGTTTTATTTACATTGTTTTTCTTTTTTAAGGTATTTTCTTTATCTGTATGTGTGTGGTCCTACATGAGTTCATTTGTCCCATGTGAGTGCAGGAGCTCACAGAAGCCAGTGAAATGTATTGCATCCCTACAACTGGAGATGCAGGTGGTTGAAAGCTGTCTTGTGGGTGCTGGGAACTGAACCTGGATCTTCTGCAAGAGCAGGAAGTACTCTTAACCATTAAGCCATCTCTCCAGCCATATTTACCCTACTTTTCAGTGGTATGAGACTGAAACTGTTAGAATACTTTTACTATAACAAAAAGATATTTTCTATTTTTTTTTACTGTAAGTCTTCTCTCAAGTTTATTTATTGAGAAGTAAGAGTTTAGGCTCATTTCTAATTTACTGTATAAATAATAGCTGAAGCTAAAACCATTTAAGAAATTTTAAAATGATGTTTTTGTCTCTTAGCATAAAAACATAGAGGCCAGAGAATAAAAGGAGAGGAACTCATAGGAAAGATGATTATCGTCATTACTAATGAATGTTACTAGGAATGTGTACTATACTTCCATCAAAAGCTTAGAACAAAACTAAGAATCCTGTCTCCTGTTAAGGATGGCCATGCTTATCTTTATGATTGCAGTCTCTGTGCCTGAATCTATCACACAACCTTTAAAGGTTCTTCAGATCCATTAAAATGAAAAACTGATGCACTAAAATTTGTTTATCCTTAACTTTGGCAATACAGAAATTAGAGTTTAATTCAGTGTGATCTGTTAAGTGAACAGCACTGTTCGGTCCTGAGAGTGATGAGGCTACCATTTCTGTTCTTACGGAGCTTGCATGCTGGTAGAGACAGTAAGAGATGCAATAAAGTACAGATGTGCCTCAGACCTCTGGCATAAAGTCACTCTCACTGGGAAGAAGCCATGTTAATGTTTTGATTTACTGGTGAGTATAAAAGTTATATTTATATTATGCTGTAGCATCTTATGTATGCAATAGTATTAATATCTTTAAAACACAATGTGTGTATCTTTAAAATAGTCTATTGCTAATATGCTAACAGTCATCTGAACTGTTGGAAAATGGCACCAATAAACTGCTCCTTGTGGGGTTCATGGCCTTCAGCTTCTACACAGTGCAGCACCTGCAAAGGACAATAAATGGAAGGAAGTAGGTGAAGTGTGCCTGTAGAAGTGGTGTACAGGGCACACTATACCCATACACGCAGTGCACAGGGCACACCGCACCTGTAGAGGCAGTGCATGAAGCACATTGAACCACAGAGGCAGTGCAGGAGAAGCACTGCACCCACAGATGCGGTTCGCAGGGCACACTGCACCCATAGAGGCAGTGTGGGGGTCGGGGGGGGGGCACTGCACCCGCATAGGCAGTGCGTGGGACACACTGCACCAGGAGAAATGGTGTGCAGAGCACACTGCACCCATAGAGGCAATGTGGGGGTCGGGAGGCCACTGCACCCACATAGGCAGTGCGTGGGACACACTGCACCAGGAGAAATGGTGTGCAGAGCACACTGCACCCATAGAGGCAGTGTGGGGGTCGGGAGGCCACTGCACCCGCATAGGCAGTGCGTGGGACACACTGTACCAGGAGAAATGGTGTGCAGAGCACACTGCACCCATAGAGGCAGTGTGGGGGTCGGGAGGCCACTGCACCCGCATAGGCAGTGCGTGGGACACACTGCACCAGGAGAAATGGTGTGCAGGGCACACTGCAGCAGTGCACTTGAGGTTGCTCCGGACCATACTCAGAGCTCACTTAGGGCTGGAGTGTTCTCAGTGGTTTATATTTCTAACAAATTACCCAATGGCCCTGTGCTGTAGGCTCAGGTTCCACATTGTAAGCACGGTTTTAAGAACTATAGGATATGGTCTTAGCTACACAGTTGAGATGGCCTTCAGAGAGAAGTTAAAACTTGACCCTTTAAAAAATGGGTAACACCTTGTTGAGGAAAATGTAAGAAATGGACATTCTAGACAGAGGTAACAGCCTGAGCAGAGATCTGAAGAGGAAAGCATCTATTTGGGAAGTAATAGACAGATGTTTTTTAGCATAGGTTAATGCTATAAAGGTTTAGAATGTAATTTAATGCCAGACTGTGAAGATTTTGACATGAAACCTAAACTTTAATTAGTAGATTAATGTTTCTCAAATTTAATTAGTAGATTAATGTTTCTCGAATTATCATAAAAATATGGTTAGTATATTAAATATACGAATTCCTGGACCTTAGAAACCCTCTTTGAGAGCCCTTAGCCTGGAGACATGGGTCATATTCATCTGTGGAATTGTAGATTCTAACATGTCTGCATTTAAGAACATTTACTTTTGTGGGAATTTAAAAGGTTGCCAGTGAAGAAATTAGGACAAATTAGAGTGAGACTTGGCATCAAACAAGGTAATCAAGCTAGGAATCTCACCTAGGCCTTGGTCAGTTAGTCGGACAACACAACATCCTTCAAGGCCCTGCTTCTCATGTAGATAAGGAGACTAGGAGATGGAAGGCCAGGCCAGTCAGAGTCAGAATCTGTGTGCTAACAAGGCTCCTGGTGATTTTATGCATAGTAAAGTATGAGAAACTCCTATATATGAAAGAAAGGAAAGGAAGCAATTATCAGAATTTTAAGAAAATCCATTCCAGAAGGCATATGTAAGAGTGATGACTATTTGTAATTTCTGCATGTAGTGTACTTTGTTGTCATTGTTATTTTGAAGCAGGGTCTCACTGTGTGGTTCTGGTTTACCTGAACCTCACTCTGTAGACCGGGGAGTGGGGGGGGGGGGGGGGGGGGGCTTACACNCCTCTGCCTCTGCCTCTGCCTCTGCCTCTGCCTCTGCCTCTGCCTCTGCCTTGGGATTAAAGGCTTGCACCACTACATCCTGCTTGTGCTTCCTACTTATAATATAATGATACAGCTTTTTAAAATTGCCTTTCAGAGTAGGTATTCTTCAGCAGTGGTGTAATTATATTTATAATTCTCATGCATCAGCTGAGTATGTAGCTTGAGGGGTACTCAGAGTTCTAGAGGACTCTAGAGTTCTGTTTTAATTAACATAATAAAAGTAAATAATTCAGAAGAGTCATCTTTGTTTCAGTTTGAAAACCTTCTCCTAACCTAATGTATCCCTTAAAGTGCCTTACATACTTCAGCAAAATCCCACAGAAACAAGCAAAAACCTCATACTGTTCATTCCAAATGATTTGGAAAAATGCACATAGCTTTCATCTGTGTATATATGTTATATCTATAAAAAATTGTATTTAATAAAAGAAATTAGGGGGTAGAGAGATGGCTCAGCCATTAAATGCACTGGCTTCTCTTCTGGGGGACCTGGATTTTATTCCCAGCACCCATATGGTGGCTCAAAGCCACCTATAGCTCCAATATCAGGGGATCCAATGGCCTCTCTGGCCTCTATAGGCACACATGAAGTAGTCAGACACATGTGCAGGCAAAACACTCAAACACATAAAATAATTATTTCTAATAATAAAAAGGAATTGCATCCTCCAGATACATCCATTTGCCCAAGAATTTCATAAATTCATTGTTTTTAATAGCTGAGTAGTACTCCATTGTGTAAGTGTACCACATTTTCTATATCCATTCCTCTGTTGAGGGACGACATCTGGGTTCTTTCCAGCTTCTGGCTATTATAAATAAGGCTGCTATGAACATAGTGGAACATATGTTCTTATTACAAGATGGAACATCTTCTGGGTATATGCCCAGGAGAGGTATTGCTGGATCTTCCGGTAGTAATATGTTCAATTTTCTGAGGAACCTCCAGACTGATTTCCAGAGTGGTTGTACCAGCTTGCAATCCCACCAGCAATGGAGGAGTGTTCCTCTTTCTCCACATCCTCGCCAGCATCTGCTGTCACCTGAATTTTTGATCTTAGCCATTCTGACTGGAGTGAGGTGAAATCTCAAGGTTGTTTTGATTTGCATTTCCCTGATGATTAAGGATGTTGAACATTTTTTCAGGTGCTTCTCAGTCATTCGGTATTCCTCACTTGAGAATTCTTTGTTTAGCTCTGTACCCCATTTTTAATGGGGTTATTTGAGTTTCTGGAGTCCAGCTTCTTGAGCTCTTTGTATATATTAGATATTACTCCCCTATCAGATTTGGAATTGGTAAAAATCCTTTCCCAATCTGTTGGTGGCCTTTTTGTCTTATTGACTGTGTCTTTTACCTTACAGAAGCTTTGCAATTTCATGAGGTCCCATTTGTCAATTTTTGATCTTATAGTGCAAGCCATTGCTGTTCTGTTTAGGAATTTTTCCCCAGTGCCTATATCTTCGAGGCTTTTCCCCACTTTCTCCTCTATAAATTTCAGTGTCTCTGGTTTTATGTGGAGTTCTTTGATTCACTTAGACTTGAGCTTTGTACAAGGAGATAAGAATGGATCAATTCGCATTCTTCTACATGATAACTTCCAGTTGTGCCAGCACCATTTGTTGAAAATGCTGGTTTTTTTTCCACTGGATGCTTTTAGCTCCCTTGTCAAAGATCAAGTGACCATATGTGTGTGGGTTCATTTTTGGGTCTTCAATTCTATTCCACTGATCTACCTGTCTGTCGCTGTACTGGTACCATGCAGTTTTAAATCACAATTGTTCTGTAGTACAGCTTGAGATCAGGCATGGTGATTCCATCAGAGGTTCTTTTATTGTTGAGAATAGTTTTTGCTATCCTAGGTTTTTTATTATTCCAGATGAATTTTCAAATTGCCCTTTCTAACTCAGTGAAGAAAGTGAGGTAACCCAATCACAAAAGAAGTCATTTTATATGCACTCACTGATACGTGGACATTAGCCCAGAAACTTAGAATACCCAAGATACAATTTGCAAAACACAAGAAAATCAAGAACGAAGACCAAAGTGTAGATACTTTATTCCTCCATAGAATAGAGAACAAAACACCCATGAAAGGAGTTACAGAGACAAAGTTTGGAGCTAAGACAAAAGGATGGACCATCCAGAGACTACCCCACCCGGGGATCCATCCCATAATCAGCCACCAAACCCAGACACTATTGCATATGCCAGCAAGATTTTGCTGGAAGGACCCTGATATAGCTGTCTTGTGTGAGGCTATGTGTGGGGAGCGGGCATGACTGCATGGGCCAAAGATGGCGCCCTGGCTCTATGCCAAGCCCCATGACCTCGCTTGTTTATCCCAGTCTCATTCATACACAGTAAAAGTAGCTCGTGTAACTCGCTGGAGAGATAGCGTAATGCCTCGTGCTACCATTCTATCAGCCTATCCTGCATGCTGCCTTGGACGTGTGCATCTATGATTGGGTGATGTGAGGTGACATGAGTGAATGGAAGAGGATAAATTGTGGGCAGTCCCAGAGGGAATGATGATTGGTGGATGACTGGAGAATGACTGATGAAGAAGGATGAAGAAGGAGAACCTCCAAATAAAGAGAAGTGGCTGCAGCTGCGTGAGACCTGCATTGGAGTCCGTGTCGTTTATTCCCACTCTCTGCTGCTCAGAGATTGGGGTTGTGACAGCTATGCCAGTGCCTGGCAAATACAGAAGGGAATGCTCATAGTCATCTATAGGATGGAACACAGGGCCCCCAATGGAGGAGCTAGAGAAATTACCCAAGGAGCTGAAGGGGTCTACAACCCTTTAGGTGGAACAACAATATGAACTAAACAGTATCCCCAGAGCTCATGTCTCTAGATGCAAATGTAGCAGATGGCCTAGTAGGCCATCTTTGGGAAGAGAAGCCCCTTGGTCTTACAAACTTTATATGCCCCAGTACAGGGGAATACCAGGGCCAAGAAGTGGGAGTGGGCAGGTAGGGGAGCAGGGCGGGGGTGGGTGGGTTATAGGGAACTTTCGGGATAGCATTTGAAATGTAAATAAAGAAAATATCTAATAAAAAATAAAAGGAATTGCATTTAAGCTAATGTTATCTTTTTATAATAGTAAATGGCTTCAGTTCTTTAGAAACTGCACATGTAATAAACTCATTGGGTTTGGGGGTGTTTGTTTGTTTGTTTGTTTTATGACCTTCTCTAGTAATCAGTTTGGAAACTGAACACTTTTTACAGGTTAGAACTTTACCTTTACATATACTCTTGGATTTAATCAAGGGCTTGGACCTTCCAGAAGAGGTCTGCACCACTGAGCTATGTCACCATCACACAGACACATTCTTAAGCCCAAATGATTTTACTACAATTGTTTGTTTAATTTTAAAAAATATAAAAAATTTAAATGACTGATTTCTGTCCCGTCCAGCAGGACCTAGTTATTCCGTGGGACGAGGTGGACCGATCGATGTCTGAAAGAGAGAAACAGGCAGGGAGAAAGAAGTGAGACCATGCAATGGGAGTTTTAGTCATGGTCTGACTCTGCTAAGGCACAATACCCAGTTATATACACTCAGTAAGAGAAAGGGGATAAGGAGGAGCTAGGGAGGGAGAACAAAGATTTCAGGGCGAAGGACATATGGGGAGGACATATGGGCAGCCAGGCAGCCTTGGGACATCTTGTGATTTATCCCGGGATGCTGGAAGATGTCTTGTGATTGATCTCAGGATTGGTCTCAGGAAGTTGGCACCTTGCTTAACAGCTCTATGTGTTTATCTAAGATAAGGCTCTGTGGCTCTCAGGATCAGCCTTGTAAAGGGGGAGGCAAGTTGGCTCTTTATGGTGAGAACCATTGGAAGCCTGGCTTCCCACAGATTTCCAATTAGTTTTGTTTATAAAAATATTTGTATTTCTGTCATTAGCTGTTACATTTTTAAACGGGAAATAATCAAATGGTGCAATAAATGAAAGCTTCAGTTTAGGTTTTAAAAAAAAAAAGGTAAACCCTTCAGATTCTAAATTATTTGTCCCTGACTTGTTAGCAAATAACTGGTAGGCCCAAAACTGGAACCCATGTTAGTTCTGAATGAAACAAAAAAATAAAAGGAAAGATATGTCTGATTGTAGGCATGGTGGAGGAGAAAGTTAATTGTAGATGGGAGAGCGTAGGCAGAGACAGACACATTTGAGAGAGTCCAGAGAGGCCTTGATGACTGGGAGAGAGGGGGAGAAGGAGGAGGAAAGAGAGGAGGAGGGAGGAAAAGAGGTGTCGCAACCAGGAGGCCAAAGGCACAAAGAAGGAGTGGTCAACCAAAATGGGTTGACCTCCTCAGCCCAGCCTCTTGGACTTGAGGGCTTAAGGTAGGGGCAGAGTATGCAAGCCAGGAGGACCTCTAACAAGCGGGGCTGAAGGATGCTGGGAGAACCTGGTGGCCAGGTTCACTTTGATGCATTAAACTTCAGCCAACTTTAGTTCCCAACACTAAAGCTTGTAGCTCAGAGCTCAGACTTACAAACTTGGTCTGAAATGTGAACTGAACCCAGCTGCCCTCATTGTCCTTAAAGGTGTGAAGGAATTGTGCTCTAGCTGTGAACTGTACTGTGTCAATTCTGCATACAACCCAGGCTGTGTTTACAGCTTTGAGATCCAGATATCTATTGGACATAGGTATTTGCATATTCAAATGGACTTGTGGTGCTTTATTGTTTAAAAAGAGACAGATATCTTATTCCTCATTTATTCAGTAAAAAAATTACTAAACAGCTGCTATTTACTATGTAGACAAAGCTGGGACTCAGCCAATTAGAACATACCTGGGCTTTCTCAAAAACCATTAATGTGTCAAAGATCAATTAAGGGACAGTCCAGACTTGGCTGGCTATCTTAATGACAGTTTGTGTATCAGGGTTTGAGTGCCTGGGTCACCTAGCAGGTCACATGGCATTTATGACCAAGATGGCTGTGCTGAATGTCAAGCTGGATCCCTGCAAAGTTCTAGAAAGATGACTATGACCTGGTCATATTTTAAAGGGCTCACAGATAATACAGGTGATTGATCAAACTTCAATAAAGATGCATGGGAGAAGTCAGAGTTTTTAAAACTCAACATTATACCTGTCAGATTTTATTAACAAAGTTTTCTGATTCAAGGTTTCTGTTCTAGATTCTGTGTAAGAGTTATAATGTCCAGACTTCTTAAGAAGGGACCATTCAGATATGGCCATGTATCATCATCATCATCATCATCATCATCATCATCATCACTACTATTACTATGCTGCTACTACTACTACTACTACTACTACTACTACTACTACTACTACTACTACTACTATTACTACTATTACAGTGTTCTTCCTGATGTACACCTGCAGGACAGAAGAGGGCACCAGATTGCATTATAGATGGTGTGAGCCACTGTGTGGTTGCTGGGAATTGAACTAAGGACATCTGGAAGAGCTGCCTGTACTCTTAACCTGTGAGCCATCTCAATACTAAAAGGGATTTTTTTTTCATTAAGACCCTCTCCTCAAGGTTCAGGAATCTGTGCAAAAGAGGAGGCAGAAATACTGTAAAAGCCAGAGGTAATGGTTGACGTTTCCAAGGAAACAGTGTCTGAACATGGCCAGGTTTTTATAAATAGTAAAGCTGTGTAATCTTTGGCCAATGATTTATAACAGGAAGAGTATCAGAAGACAGTAAACAGGAGGAACAAGAGGTCATTGAGGGACAGATTACAGATGTAGGAAGCCACTAAAGACAAGATGTCCTCATTTGGCAGGCTGAAATATAGTAATCAGTTCTTTGAGCTAAAAATTATATAAATCAATCACTTTTCAATCATGTATAAATAAATTTGTATTTGTATTTAAAAATTTTTATACAATATATTCTGATCATGTTTTCCCTGTTCCCCATCCAACTTTATGCTTCTCTCTCTCTCTCTCTCTCTCTCTCTCTCTCTCTCTCCCTCCCTCCCTTTGTCCCTCCCTCCCTTTGTCCCTCCCTCCCTCCCTCCCTCCCTTACTCCCTTCTTCCTTCCCTCTCTCCCCATTCGTGGTGGCTGTGGGGTCCCTGTTACAGAGTCCTTCTGCAGGATAGTGGGTGACACAAAGGAATGGGGGTGGGCTAAGAAGAAAGGCTGAGAGGGGCAGCAAAAAAGAAGCAGGGGGCCTGGAGTCTGCTCCTATAGGTGACATCCCAAGGGAGCAGAGGTAGGTGAGCCATGCAGGCTGCAGCAGAACTGAGAGTATCTGGGAGACCAGAGTCAAAGAACTCAGGAGACCCTGGGTCTTCCGTCCTTCATATTTTTAGTAAAGGGAAACAGTTGGAGGACTATTGTGGGAAGTTAAACTATTTTACTTATAGTAACCAAAACTGTAGATTTGGTTGTGAAGCAAAAACCAGACATCTCTTCTTGCTTTTATCCACTTCCCTGTATTACCCACGTTGGTTCCATTTTTCAGCTTTACTGGTAAAGACTATGCAGTAGGCATATATGAAGGAAGAATATTTGAATCCTTGATTTTAAAAAATTTCAAAAACCAAGATTCAGGCTTGCATAGAAGAGTTGGAAAACATCTGATGAGAGAAAGCCATGGAATCCTCCCCAGAAGATGACAGTTCTGTAGGAGAGAGGGCAGGAAGCAAGAGTCGTGTGCTGTGTGTATGTGCTGTGTGTGTGTGTATTCTATGTGTGTGTTGTGTGTGTGTGCTATGTGTGTGCTGTGTGTGTGCTGTGCGTGTGTGCTGTGTGTGTGCTATATGTGTGCTATGTGCTGTGTGTGTGCTGTGTGTGTGCTGAGAAGTGACTTGCACATAGCTTTCTTCTGCACTTGTTTTCAAGCAGGGTGATTGATGTAAAGCATCACAAATCACTTCCATCCACACCAATCTGCAGATCCTGGAGAGCCAGGAATGTCTGCTTTTCTCTTTAATGTGGGATGGTGGCAACCCCCAGAGTTCCCGCTATGCTAACGGCTCAGAAGCAGCACAGTACAGAGTCTGGTAGAGTTCCAGGGGCAGGGCTGGAATGTCCAGGAGAACATGCTGTCCTGTGGTAGCAGAAGTGTCATTTACTGGGAGACAGATGCTAGTAGAGAGCTGGGGTAGGTCTTTCAGTGTCCCTGTCATCTTATCCCAGCGTGTCACAAGAGAGTTTCCAACACTAGGGCACACCTATAAACTTTTGGGAATGTCTGTCAAGACCAGAACGTGTGCCTCAGTAGCACAGCCAGATGATGGCAGGTGGTCATCCTGGAGTCTACATGACATTGCAGTGTGCTGGGGCAGTTTAGGCCATGACTGGAGAGATGGAATCCTGAATGGCATAATCCAAGAGAACGAAATCCAAAGAGCAAAATCTCAAATGTCTACAATCCAGAAATATCACAGTCCTTAAAACACAGTTCTGGAGAAAACTATTTGAAGTTATTTAAATGACACTTTTAAGGACTGACATTTGAAGAGGAGTTACCTAACAAACATAGAAGTGTGAGAAGATGCAACTTCACACAGTGAAATGATAGTAACTGCTGTCCATGTGTGTCACTCAGATGTGTTTGTGATAACCGCGCAGATGTAACTGTTAGAAGCATAACTGTTACTGTATGCATATAGGAGTTGGACAAAAAATGAAATACATAATGTATATCAGTAATTGTGTACCCCAGCTTTTATAAAAAAACTTTTATGTGGGCTTCTGAAATAGCTGAAGTGCCTTGATAAAATGCATCAAACCCATGAGCTGTCTCTGCACATGCAGGACTCCATGGAGCCAAAGTCTGGGAAAGTTTTCTCTCTCTCTCTCCCAAGTGCACAAAAAGGACACAGTTTATTAATGTTTTACATTTCTTTTTATTTTCTTTTTATTTTCTTTTATTGGTTTTTTTTGAGACAGGGTTTCTCTGTGTAGCCCTGGCTGTCCTGGAACTCACTCTATATAGACCAGGCTGGCCTCGAACTCAGAGATCTGCCTGCCTCTGCCTCCGGAGTGCTGGGATTAAAGGCGTGTGCCACCATGCCCGGCATGTTTTACATTTCCTATGTATGTTCACACTGTTTGCATACACAGAGCCATCGTTGTGTGACAATATACTTTTGTGGAGTCAAATGTGCAAAGAAAGTGACTTAAAACTCTGAAAGTCTTTCACAGTATTCTTCCAGTGTTAGAAATGTACAAAAGTGAAATACAGACCATAGCAAATTATAAAAATGAATACTGACAAAACAGTGGAAACAGAGACTGTGTGGCTGGGAGTGCTGATGCGGGCTTTAATCCGCCCAGCACTGCTGGGGTGCGGTGGGGGCAGAGGCAGGTGGATCTCTGTGAGTTTGAAGGCAATCTGAGCTCCAGGACATCCAGGGCTACACAGACAGACCCTGTCTCAAAGTAAACAAACTGTGTTACAAGGACAGGCTATGGGCCATTGTAAGGGAGTTGTTAAGAGTTGGCCAACGTCCAGGTTCAACCATCTTTGGAGCCTTGCATTTCTGCCTTCCATCATTCAGAGCACACAGAGTTCTCTTCCTGTGTGCCTCTCTCCTTTGAAATCCTGTAATGGTTCCCATATGCACCCAATGAAACTTCCCATCTGGGCCAGGCATCTGCATACGGCCATGTTTGGCTGTGAAGATGCCACTCGGCACGGACTAGAACACAGACCACAGAGTTGGCAGGAACTGTGCTTGTGACCAAACAGTAACACTCTTCACTGGCTTCTTCAGGCAAATATTACAGTAATTTACTTAAAGCTCCTGGAATTTCATCAGCTGATAGGAACAGTGGTGCAGACAAATGAAGTTTCTGTCATGTTCCAGAAATGACCAATCCCAGGATCCAGCTTTCCACCCTCATATAGCCATTCCTTTCTTCAGAGGAATTGTATCATTCCTGGTGTCAGCATCTCAACAGTTGAAGATTTCTGGATCATGTCTTGGAGGGTATAATTGGCAGAGACTGGGGAGTCTTGAATTGGCCTGGGTTGTTTCCCAACATGTAGCAGTGGGGATGGAGACTTGAAACAGCATAACTTAAAATACAATGTTACCTGTGTAAGAGTAACACTGATGGCATTGTCTGTGGGGAGAAAACATGACACTTTTGCAGATCAGAGGACAATGTGCACAAGTCAAGTCTCTCCTTCCATTGCAGGGGTCTCAGGGTCAACAGAGGTCACCAAGCATGTGTGGCAAGTACGTTTACACACAGACATCTTGCCACTTTGGAAGCCTCCAGCAAAATACTCTTTGAGAGGACAACCCCGGGTCATCTACCAAGGCCTGTGCCATGAGGCTTCCTGCTGTCTAAGCAAGAAGGAAAAGACAGTTGAGGTCCTGCCTGCCATTTCCTGGCATCATGTTACTTCAGCAACACGCGCTGACAGAAAACTCCTGGACCATCTTCTCCCAACAGT
Organism: Mus minutoides; assembly: GCA_902729485.2. Classification (NCBI taxonomy): domain Eukaryota; kingdom Metazoa; phylum Chordata; class Mammalia; order Rodentia; family Muridae; genus Mus; species Mus minutoides. The sequence goes on along the minus strand of LR749689.1, from coordinate 1,912,250 downwards.
CAGCTGCGGCTTTTAGACCTCTCATCTAGTATAGGATATTGTCTTGAAGGAAAGTTTGAAAGTTAAACACAAATCTTTACTATCTGACAGCTATGTCATAATAAGAATGACTGAATAAAATCACTCTTGAACTTCTACTTTATCCTTAAATTAAACTTTAAAAAGAAAAGGATTAGCAGTTATTATTAGATTCTTACATTTAAAATTATGAACTTTAATATATAAACTTCGAGGTTTTCCCAATTGGTTTTATTACTTCCTCTGCCTGTTCATTTTCCTGCACTGTCTATCAACTGCTTCCTATTCTTTGGGAATTTTCCTTAATTTTTGTTTGCATTATTATGTCACATTTCTTTTATTTTAAATTATATTCATTTCATTTCTCATATATAGCAAGAACATACTATCATAAGTTCACTTCAATACTTTTCACTTTCAGAATAACTTTGTCTTTTGAAATGTTTGCCTCCTAGGATCCATCAAAGACTTCAGCGTCTACATGGGGGGATGTTTGCCTTTTGCTTTGCATTTCCTGCTCCTACTATGATAGGTTTTGTTTTGTTTTGTTTTGTTTTGTGGTTTTTTTTTTCTTTTGTCACTAAGAAAGCAGCTTTAGAGAAGAAGAATTTATTTTGTCTCATTTTCAGGAGTGTTTGTCTCATTTCCAGGAGTGTTTGTCCATGGTCCTCTGGCTCTGTTGCTTCTGGGCACACTGTGGTATTGTGAAGGAGTTCACCTTGTGGCTGTTTGGTGGCAGAGAGACCAAGAGGAAGACTTGGGGACAGCACATATAGACAGACAACTGTACCCTCCCCTACAGCCTGCATCAGGCTGGATTCAGACCTCATCACCACCTGTGGGTGTTGCCTTCTGACTTATGTGATTGCCGCCGCTGTACTTCACCAGAATCCTGCCTTCCCCCAAAACTCTGCTGCCTGCTGAGACCTTCAAGAGACTAGACTCCTCCTGCAAGCGGTCTCTTCAGGATGGAGCCGGAATCTCAGAAAGGACTGGTGGGGTGGGGGACTGGTTTACCCTCTTAAAAAGTAAATTCCCGCCATTAAACCTTGGGGCTTTGAACAGCGTCCTGGCCTCCATGTTCTTCCTCTTGACCGTTCCTCCCATCCAGCTCCAGCCTCCCACTCAGGAACCCAGATAGCATAAGCCGCAGGCGGTTACAGACAACCATGACTTTCTCATTAGACATCTAAGCAGCGCCATCCATGTGGACGTATGGGGTTTGATATGGTTGGGTACTCTAGATAGGGAGTGGATAGAAAACAGAATCAAAGAATTTTCAGGTAATACAGAAACGTACAAAGGAGCTCAAAATCAGTATTGATCCCAGGACCTTGTGATGATCATAGACCCATCAAGATGTGCACACAATAAAATGCACACACAATGAGATGCACGTACAGCAAGTTGTACACATAAGAATGTGCATACAAGACACATCATGAAGTAATATAAGAATTTTGTCTCGGGGGCTGGTGAGATGGCTCAGCGGGTAAGAGCACCCGACTGCTCTTCCGAAGGTGATAAGTTCAAATCCCAGCAACCACATGGTGGCTCACAACCATCCTTAATGAGATCTGGCGCCCTCTTCTGGAGTGTCTGAAGACAGCTACAGTGTACTTACATATAATAAATAAAATTTAAAAAAAAAATTTAAAAAAAAAAAAAGAATTTTGTCTGTATTTAGCAAAACAGTATGGATATATTCATATACATCATCATTTCCACACAGTACTTTTGTGGGTGTGCATAATTTACCTAATGGCCATCCTACTGACATGTGTTTAATTATCTTGAGATTTTTATATACCCAGTGGTGCTATAGACAATGTTATAAATACAACTTTAATTTTTGTTTGGTGGAAATACACATTGCTGTTTTTTTTTCTTTTTTCTTTTTGTAGGTGTGGTGGTCTGAATAAGAATAGCCCCAATAGGTTCATATGTTTGAATGCTTAGTCACCAGAAAGTAGAGCTGTTTGAAAGGATTAGAAGGGTTAGGAGTTATAGCAGAAAGTAGAGCTGTTTGAAAGGATTAGAAGGGTTAGGAGTTGTAGCCTTGTGCAAGGAAGTGTGTCACTCAGGGTGGGCTTCGAGGTTTCAAAAGGTCATGCCAGGCCAGGATCTCTCTGTCTCTCTCTGTGTGTCTCTCTTTCCATCATGCCCTCTCTCTCTCTCTCTCTCTCTTTCTCTCTCTCTCTCTCTCTCTCTCCATTTCTCTCTCTGTGTCTCTCTGTCTCTGTCTCTGTCTCTGTCTCTCTGTCTGTCTGTCTCTCTGTCTCTCTCTTTGCTCACAAATCAGGATGTAGCTCTTTGCTACTTTTCTATCACCATGCCTGCTACAGTGCTCATTGCTTCATGCTTTCCACCAGGATAATAATGAATAAATCTCCATCTGTGATGCCTATTAGCACACCAGCATGCATGCTGGCTCCAGACTCCTGTACTTTCACATGACCTAGCTCTCTCACCTCCTCCCTTCGTGGGCTTCCCTGCTCATTCTCCTTACAACCTGATGGTTCAGCTGTGTGCCTTTTCTTTTTTCTGGCTTTCTTGTCTTCCCCTCTGTCTCCTTCCCCCCTCCTCCCTTTCTTTCTCTGCTCTCCCTCACTCTCCCTCTCTTTCCCTCTGGTCTACTCCTGCCTCTCTCATGACTAGGTCCAGTCAGGCTGCTTCTTTCTCTCTCTGCTCTGGACTCTTCCAGACACGTCTGCTCATTCTCTCTCACATCTCCAGTAAAAGCCCCATTACTATACTATACCATGGAGAGACCATGCCATCAGTTTATACACTAACTCATACCTATAATCTCAGCACTCAGGAGACTGAGGCAGGACACTCATCACAAGCTCAAAAACAAACTGAGCCAAACAGTGAGTTTCAGAAGTTGCTCATTTCTTTTCAAGGTGCATCTGTGTGGAAAGAATAGTATATACAGCCATTAGAATGGCAATTGCTCTATGTAGACTAAGTGAGCTGATTAATCTAATGTGGGTCAGTGGCTCCAAATAGTACATAAATAACCCAAAAAGGAAGGAAGAAAGAAACTCCAAAAAGATTTCTTTAGGTGAACATATTTGAATTTAGTAAGTCTGGTTTGCTTCTCACATGTAGATACGATATTGCTGGATGTTCCACCGCTGGGGGACTCAAGTGGGATAAAAAGAGATACAGAAACTAATTCTCTGAGGATACCAGGGGACATTCTGTTTAGCACTCAGGGGAAGTAACCACATAAATTGTCTCGTCTCATAACAACACGGCTCTTTCTTTCTGATAACAGTGCAGAGAGAGTTTGGCGCCACGAGAGGCAAAACCCACGAGCAGACTGTTCTGATTCTCTTGGTGATATGGTAACGTACACGCTGATACCTGCTTTTCATTCGATCAGCTCTGGCTTCTCCGAGTGACAGCTTCTCCCATTAGAAGTTTTAACTGAAGAATATAAACTGGGATTGATAATATTTGGACTCCACTGTTCCCAATCAGCTGGCTGGAGTCCTTCTGTTCTACGGAGGAGAAATCGGGGAGGCAAGGAATTCCTCCATGGGGGCTTCCTGGCAGCGTCTGTATTCCTCAGCATTGCACAGAGAGCAGGCAGGAGGAGCAACAGCTCCTGCCACTCTCTAGCATTAAGGCTCTCATGCAGGTCTACAACAAGACCCTTAGCTCTACTAGTACTGCACTCTTGTGTGGGCTGAGGAAGTGGGGAGTCCTCAGCCCTTGATAGACACTGTTGTTTCAGCTTCAGGCAGTATAGATATTGAAGGTAGGATCACTGCTCCTGAACCTGAGGCATTAGAGACAACTCTGGTGGACAGGAAGGAATTGTGAATCCTAAAGAGAGGCCAAAGGTCAGAAGTGGAACTTTCCATGTTGCATATGGAGCTGGGCAGGGTCGGGGCTGAACAGCAGCCACAGCTCTTGCCATCACTACTGGGCTTCGTGGCTGAGGTTGGGTAGGTGGCCTCATCCATGAGTGTTTGGTGAGATGCTGCAGGGTGTGGATGGATCAAGGTATAACCACAGCACCAGGGAAGACCAGAGGGAAGACATAACCATGGCTGCCAGAGCTCTGCAGCCATCCACTTGGGACAAGTGGGAGACACTTCTTCATTCATTAAATATCTCAAATAGGGAGGTAGCTCCCGTTTGTGTGTGGACTGTAGAGAAGGAACACTGTGGTTAATGGAGAATAACTTTACTCCACCGCCACTGAGGAGTCGATCTCAGGCTTCAATATCTTCATGTATTACCAGGGCATCTCCATAAAATGAAGATTCTGATCCATTAAGTCTAGGGTAGATCCTGAGATTCTGAACTTCTAAACCTCAGGCAGGGGTGATGGTAACCCAAAAGGCAAAGCTTTGAAAAGCACAGAAATAGCACTTCAGGAGCTCACCATGCTAGAGCCACTAATGTCTACAGGGATCCAACATGTCTGGCTTCCATGAGCACCTGCATTCATGTGCCCACACCCATGCACAGGCACACATATACAAATGATATATGTCTTTAATCCCAGCACTCAGGAGCCTGAGGCAGGAAGATCAAAAGTTCAAGGCCAGCTTGAGTTACATAATGAGACCCTAGCAGTAGAGAAAGGAGAAACAAGGGAGAGGTTAGGAGGAGAAAAAGAAGATTCAGACAGACAGACAGACAGACAGACAGGAGCTGAAGCTCAAGTGGCACACAGTATAAAACTTCCAAGTGAGTCTTCTCTACACTAGGACTAGTTGATGTACAAAGGGTGTTTTCTCAAGAGTATGCTTTAAGTGTATGAAACTAGATCATTGATGAATGAAAAAGAGGACTTGGTCACCCTGGTATGTTTGAGGGGAGGTTTTAGTGTAAATATGAGGATAAGCACAAAAGCGTACAAACACGTTTACACACACAAACACACACACACACACACACACACACACACACACACACGTGTGCACATGCACCTGCACATGTACACACAAATAAAAGATACCTGTTGGCAAGAATACAGAGAAATTGGAAGTTTGGGGGTTTTGTTTTGTTTTGTTTTGTTTTTGTTTTTGTTTTTTTTGAGACGGAGTCTCATTCTGTGGCCCATGCTGACCTTGGACTCAAGGGAATCCTCCTGTCTCAGCCTCCTGAGAACTAGGATTTTAGGCATGAGCTGCCAAGTGTGTCTCAGAGAAACTGGAAGTTCTGTGATCTGTGAATAGGGATTTAAAACAGCAGTGCTGTAGACATGTGCTAATTCCACATAAAACTAAACATGGAATTATCACAAATCCCAGAAACCCCACTTCTGGACATGAATGCAGGAGAGCAATGCAGTCTTGCATGCTTAGGGGGAGGAAGAGGCTCAAGCGTCTTCCCTGAATGATGGAAATACAAAGTGCAGAAGTATACATGGGTGTACTCAAGAATACGGATGTGAACTCAAGAAGGTGGACACCAGAAAATCAAATATCCCCATTAAAAAGTGGGGCACAGAGTTAAACAAAGAATTCTCAACTGAGGAATACCAAATGGCTGAGAAGCACATGAAAAAATGTTCAACATCCTTAATCATCAGGGAAATGCAAATCAAAACAACCCTGAGATTCCACCTCACACCAGTAAGAATGGCTAAGATCAAAGATTCAGGTGACAACAGATGCTGGCGTGGATGTGGAGAAAGGGGAACATTCCTCCATTGTTGGTGGGACTGCAAGCTTTTTCAACCACTCTGGAAATCAGTCTAGAGGTTCCTCAGAATATTGGACATAGCCGGGCGTGGTGGCTCACGCCTTTAATCCCAGCACTCGGGAGGCAGAGGCAGGCGGATTTCTGAGTTCGAGGCCAGCCTGGTCTACAGAGTGAGTTTCAGAACAGCCAGGGCTATACAGAGAAACCCTGTCTTGAAAAACCAAAAAAAAAAAAAAAAAAAGAATATTGGACATAGTACTACCGGAAGATCCTGCAATACCTCTACTGGGGATATATCCAGAAGATGTTCCATCTGGTAATAAGGACACATGTTCCACTGTGTTCATAGCAACCTTATTCATAATAGCCAGGAGCTGGAAAGAAGCCAGATGGCCCTCAACAGAGGAATGGATACAAAAAATTTGGTACATTTACACAATGGAGTACTACTCAGCTATTAAAAACAATGAATATATGAAATTCCTAGGCAAATGGATGGATCTGGAGGGCATCATACTGAGTGAAGTAACCCAATCACAAAAGAACTCACATAACATGTACTCACTGATATGTGGATATTAGCCCAGAAACCTAGACTACCCAAGATACAATTTACTAGACACATGAAACTCAAGAAGAAGGAAGATCAAAATGTGGACACGTCACCCCTTCCTAGAATTAAGAACAAAGCACACATTGAAGGAGTTACAGAGATCATGTGTGAAGCTGAATCAAAAGTATAGACCAACCAGTGACTGCGGCTGCCAAGGATCCATCCCATAATCAGCCACCAAACATAGACACTATTGCATATGCCAGCAAGATAGTGCTGAAAGGGCCCTGATATAGCTGTCTCGTAGGAGACTATACCAGTGCCTGGCAAACACAGAAGTGGATGCTCACAGTCAGCTATTAGATGGAACACAGGACTCCCAAGGAAGGAGCTAGAGAAAGTACCCAAGGAGTTGAAGGGGTCTTCAACCCTATAGGTGGAAGAATAACATGAACTAACTAGTACCCCCTGAGCTCATGTCTCTAGCTGCATATATAGAAGAAGATGGCCTAGTTGGCCATCATTGGGAAGAGAGAGGCCCCTTGGTCATGCAGACTTTATATGCCCCAGTACAGGGGAACGCCAGGGCCAAGAGGTGGGAGTGGGTGGGTAGGGGAGCAGGGCGGGGATGGGGGAGGGTCTAGGGAACTTACTGGATAGCACTTTAAATGTAAATGAAGAAAATATCTAATAAAAATTGGGAAAAAAAAGAATGTGAATGTGTGGTGTGCATCGACGCACAAGGGATACCATATTTAAATGGAAGGAAAATTTTAACACATTACAATGTGGATGAACCATCAGGGTATTACGTTGAGCAATAAAACCAGTTACAAAGGGACAAAGACCGTGTGATTCAACTCCTGTGAGTAGGATTTAGAGTAGGCAGATTCGCTGAGACAGAAAGCAGAACATTAGTTGGGAAAGGCTAGGGACAAGAGGGAAAGCCACCGCCACATAAATTAGGTTTGTGCCTTGCAGGTGAAGAGTTCTGGACATGGCTGTTAATGATACAGATATTTAATGTCATACCTCTGAATGCCTCAAAGTGGCCATGCTGGCTTGTCCTACATAAATTTGATTCAAGCTCAAGTCATTTTAGAAGAAAGACCCGAAGCTGAGGAAATGCCCTTCTCAGACTGGCCTGTGACAAGCTTGTGGTGTTTTTTCTTGATTGATGATTGATATGGGAGGCTCCAGTCCACTACAGGTGGTGTCACCCCCTATGCTGGCAGTTCTGGGTGCTATAGAAAAGCAGGCTGAGTGAGTAGCCAGGAAGCAGCATCCCTCCGTGGCCTCTGATCTAGTTCCTGCCTTCAGGTTCCTGCCTTGACTTCCCTCACTGATGGAGTGTGGCTATGGTACCACGTCTGTATTCCCAGGACCCTGTGGTAAGATGGGAGGCAGAGACAGAAAAATCCTGAGAAGCTCATGGCCAGCTAGTCTGCTGTATACAATGGCACACAGGAAACTGTCAAAACAAGGTGGAAAGTAAGGAGGCTGCCCCCGACCCATGCTCACACACACACACACACACACACACACACACACACACACACACACACATACACACACTCACCAGAGGCTCCTCCCCTCTGACCAATGCTCACACACACCCACACACACACACACACACACACACACACTCACCAGAGGCTCCTCCCCTCTGACCGATGCTCACATGCTATGGCACGTCCTCACTAATACTCACACATACACCAGGGCATGGACAAGCACAATCTCGGCATACACAGGTTAAAAATAGGATGGCTCAACAGTTAAGAGCACTAGCTGCTCTTCCAGAGGACATGGGTTCAATTCCCAGGACCACCATGGTGGCTCAGGACCATTTGTAACTCCAGTCCTGGTATCTATCCATACCTCCATGATGCATATGTATATAATTAAAAATAGAAATATGAGATATATTACTATTAGAGACTTGGTATTTTAGATCTGTTAAATATTTTATATGTGACCCAGCTAGTTTTGTGTCAAGCTGACACAAGCTAAAGTCATCTGAAAGGAGGGAACCGCAATGGAGAAAATGCCTCCATAAGATCCAGTTGTGAGGCATTTCTTAACTAGTGACTGATGGGGAGGCCAGCCTGGTGCTGGGTTCTATAAGAAAACAAGCTGAGCAAACCACGAGGAGGGAGCCAGGAGGTAGCACCCTCCATGGCCTGTGTGCCAGCTCCAGCCTCCGGATTCCACCCTCCATGGCCTGTGTGCCAGCTCCAGCCTCCGGATTCCACCCTCCATGGCCTGTGCGCCAGCTCCAGCCTCTGGATTTCACCTTCCATGGCCTGTGTGTCAGCCAGCTCCAGCCTCCAGATTCCTGCCATTTGAGCTCCTGTCCTGACTTCTTCCTTCAGTGATGAACAGATGTGGTACTGTAAGCCAAACAAACCCTTCCGTCCCCAGCTTGCTTTAACTCATGGTTCCACTGCAGCAATAGAAACTCTAGGACAATACTTGTTAGCACCAAGCCACACTTAACTGTGTGACCCTTGACCTGTGTTACCAGGACAACCACCTTCAATCCCACAGCCCACCTGGCTCAGTCTCCACCCTCAATGGTGTGACATCATTCTCCGTATAAATTAGGAAGTCACCCCCTCCTCGCTCTCTCTCTTTCCTCTCTCTTTCTTCTCTCTCTTCTCTCCCCACTCTGTCTGTCTTTCTCCTCTTCTCTGCCACCTCCCCTACCCACTCAATAAACCTCTTCCACGTGGAACCACCCTGGCCTGTTTGCTGTTTGGTTAATCCGCCTAAAACATATACTGATATGATATTTTTCATATCAATACTTGCATTGTGAAGAGGCAGGACAGGTGCAGTCTGTTTTCAAATTAAAGAAACCAAGATCAGGAGACATAAGACAAAAATGTCCTGGATCCCTCCATGTCTATGAGGCCAGGCAGACTTCTAAGTTCCCTTAAGGAGAGAGAAAGAGAGAGAGAGAGAGAGAGAGAGAGAGAGAGAGAGAGAGAGAGAGAGAGAGAGACTTTATTTTCAGATTAATATGTTGCCTGGATGCTTTTATGCTTTTTGCAATTATAAATGCCTCTGATCAGCCGACATGGCAGGCTGTTTGTCTCCCTGCCAGGCTGGTGACAATGTAATGATAGTATTGTTAACCAGTGTCTTCAGTGATCATCCACATTTGTCAGACTGTAGAACCTTCTCTGCTGAGCCAGGTGCTTACGTACCGGAAGTGAAGCTCAGAAACAGCCTGCTACCCGGACAAGGAGAACAGTCACTATTACCAAACCAGCAGTTGGTGCTTTAGAAACAAAAGCGAATGACCCTGTGTCCAGTCACTGTAATGCATGGGCATCTCAGGGTCGCTGTGCATCTAACAGCAGAAGACAATGGCCTATGATCTTTTTCCATTTTAAGAAGCATGTCCTAAATCTTAAACAGGAAACGAGATGTTTCTGGTGACTTGGAAGTACAAGCATGGTTGGTTGACAAGCATGTTTGGCTGTGAGGAGGTTTGGTAGAAAAAGTAGAATTTGAAGCCTGTGCGCCCCAAGTCTGCAGAATCATTTATTCTCTCTTTAGTTGTGTTTGGGGTAGGGGTGGGGGTGGGGGACTGGTGTGGGCTCAGTAGGGAGTGCTTGTTCACCTGCATAGCCCCTGGGTTCAGTCTCCTGTGCCACAAATGAGGACAGGAAAGGGGGAACCTACACGCTGAGCACGACACACTGTTTGGTTGGACAATCAAGGAAACAAATGTTCCGCATACAGGGCTTGCAGTTTCACAAGGAGAAACTCTCTGCTCCTGAGGGCAGATGGCCCGCCCCTTGGCTCTCCCGCTGGGGCTTCCCAACTGGACTCCTCCAACCGCTCGCTGGAGGCTTGGACAGCAGCTGGTCAGAGTGCGGACTGAGTTACCGCTTCTCCCTACAAGACAAACATTTGCCATCCGTGGAGGCCGGAAGGGGAGGTTGTGACTATCTTGTTTCTCGGCAACTGAGAACCATCCTGTTAGAGGTGGCCAGTCTGCTTTCAAAACAGAAAGGAGCCTGTAACTGTAAAGGGCTACCAGGCTCCCGCTCCCCTACCCACTTAGAAGCAAAACCTATTTATGAGGCTTTATTAAGTGCAAATAAGTCCCTCGGCTTCAGCTGGGACTCCGCAGCTGCTGAGGATGCGGCCATTTGCATATAAATGACATGATTTCAGCTCAGAGAAGAATATCAAAAAATATACATGTCGACAATGGAATCTTGATAGATTCACACATATTAAAGTCAGATGTTGTAATTTTTAAGGCTGCTGCATGCTGATGGCTGAATCCTATCACACGTTCAATTCTGTTTGGGTTATATTAGGTTTATCTTCTATGAAATGGAGGATTTTTATTGTGAATTAATTAAGCTACTTTTTCCTCCCTAAAGATGAGAACATTTAGGTCAATAAGCTAAATGCTCTACAAATGCATAGGCTGTGTGATAGCCAAAGTTACCAACTCCAAACTTGGTTTTCTTCCTAGCTAACAGAGGGCTCTGTGCCCAGGTGCTCACAGAAGAGAGCACGGAGACTTCCTTCATGTCAGTGTGTCTGCTGCAAGAGTAGCCACCCTTTGAATCTCTGAGGAAATTTTCTTATTCTTTTTACATGTATGCACACACTCCCACATGTGTGCATGCACAGGCATGTATACTACATGGGACCAAAGGACACTGAGTGTCATTCCCTATCAGCTTTCCACCATTTCTTTGTTTAAATGATTTTATTTATTTTTGTGTGCATTGTTGGCTCTCCTGCATGTGTGTTTGTGTGAAGTTGTCAGATCCCCCGGAGCTGGAGTTACAGACAGCTGTGAGTTGCCATGTGGGTGCTGGGAATTGAACCCTGGTTCTCTGGCAGAGCAGCCAGTACTCTTCACCACTAAGCCATCTCTCCAGTCCTCTTTGTTTAAATGTGAAAGATAGGCTTCTAACTTCCCTGGAACTTACCAAGTAAGCAAGGTTGGATGGCCACCAGGCCCCAGGGGTCCTGCTGTTAACATGTCTCCAGTTACAGGATTATAAGTGAGAGCCTTCATTCCTGGGGTGTTTTGTTTGTTTTGTTTTTTAATTTAAAATTTTAGATAATTTCCCTCCATCCCCTTTTTTTTCCTCCCCCTTCCCATTCCTTCCTTTATTTCTCCCCCAAATTCCTGGACTCCTCTTCCCTAATTGTTATATGTAAATATATATATATATATATATATATATATATATATATATATATATATATATATTTTTTTTTTTTTTTTTGAGACAGGGTTTCTCTGTATAGCCCTGGCTGTCCTGGAACTCACTTTGTAGACTAGGCTGGCCTCGAACCTCCCGAGTGCTGGGATTAAAGGCGTGCGCCACCACACCCAGTATGTATAAATATATTAATACAACCAGCTGAATCCATTCATTGTTGCATGTACATGATTTCAGGGCTGACCACTTGCTACTGAAAAACCAAATTTAGAGGCTCCTCTGTGAGAAAGACTACTAGACTCCCAAAACAATAAACAATAAGCAATAAAGGCTATTGCTATCGTCCTTGGTTGCCTCCCAGAGGTTGAAGGTAAGTCCCCATTGCTGAAGACACCACACATTTCAGACCTAGAACTCAAAGGATATGAGCTGGAACCGATGTGGAAGCCTTCTGTGAGGGAGCTGGCTTTTCTAGAACCAGAAGGTTCTAGAATGGCCACAATCTATAATTCCCCCAGCCTAACAAGGGAGCGAAGCAAGCAATAGTACTGCCCTCTGTGGAGCCTATGCACCAGGCAGTGATAGGATGGCAATGTATCCCTGATGGTGCAACTGTAGCACTCATGTCTTCCTGGTCACCAGCAGTGGTCCAACCAGACTTGAGGTCTGCTCAACAGGAGGGAAGTTATGCCTGTGCTTTAAACTGGTCCAATTACCCAGGACTAGGATCTTAGAAGAGATGATCCTACCAACACTTTACTAAATTAGCATAATTCCTAACTGCACTCACATACTTATCCCTGCTCACTTACTGCTCACTTACCTTTTACCTTTTTTTTTTTTTTTGAGACAGGGTTTCTCTGTGTAGCCCTGGCTGTCCTGGAACTCACTCTGTAGACCAGGCTGGCCTCAAACTCAGAAATCCGCCTGCTTCTGCCTCCCAAGTGCTGGGATTAAAGGCGTGTGCCACCACACCCCGCTCCCCTGCTCACTTACTTATCCCTACTCACACACATACTTATCCATAGGTAAGTGTAGCTCCCCACCCTTACAAAGAAGCTTCTCTTTGTAATAGACTGCTACATAAAACCACAATTGGCCAAAATGTGGAGAACAACTGCTTGTTCGCACCCAGCCCCAGTGCATTTTATTGGCAACTTCTACATCCAAAGCTCAGAGAACATCTTGGAAGAAGACAAGAAAGATTTGGAGCCAGAGGCCCAGGAAATCTACTGTAAACTGGTGTCTCTTGGCAATGTCAGGAAAGCTTTACCTGTGATACCTCAGCAGCATGGCTGCCTAAAAACAACCTGAACAAGGACAGCAACCCGAACAAACAGCAGATGTGACAACATGTAAGGGGGAAATCTCACGGGACTCTTCCTGCAGACAATGGGAATGCTGAGGTTCTCCTGGCTTTTTACATTTTTTTTAAAATCTTATTTATTTTATGTATATGAGTACACTGTAGCTATCTTCAGACACACCAGAAAAGGGCGTCAGATCTCATTACAGATGGTTGTGAGCCACCATGTGGTTGCTGAGATTTGAACTTAGACCTTTCTGGAATAGCAGTCAGTCCTCTTAACCGCTGAGCCATCTCTCCAGCCCCAGCTTTTTAAATTTTAAGTTGTCCCTGCAGTAGATGGACTGACATAAACTCAGGTCTTCTGGCTTACAAGGCAAGTACTTTACTATCTGAGCTGTGTTCCCAGTCCTTGGTTTCTTATTACAAAGCTTTCTAAAGCTTGGCTCAAGGAACAAGAGGGGAATTGTGTAGCTTGGAGACTCCCATTGTTCCCTTAACCTGTGCACTATAGCTTGAGCTGTACATTTACTGAGGCAACTTTTGTAATCCCCACATTATGCCCAAGCCCAACTCATACACTGCTAAGAGAAAGCAGCTATTCTACCTTGAAAAATACCCTGAATCTCATCCTACATCAGACAAGGGGTGCCGTGGCTCGTGAACTTTCTGCAAACTAGAGATAACTTACCAACTTCTTTCTGTATGTACGTCATCAGGAAGATGTAATAATATCCATGCTACATCCATCCTGCCAGGCAGACCACAGCTCTCTGATGGAGAAAGGGGTTCTGTTAATGCTGGCTACTTCATAAAACCCCCAAAACAACATAGGCCTTTGCCTTTGCTCTTGATTGCCTGCCAGAGCTTGATAGTTGGACTCTAATACTGAAGACACCACACACATGGATCACAGGACATGGAGAAATCAAGTTGGCGTTGATCAGATTCCTCCCTGCTGGCTAGCTTTCATAGTATGGAAGGTGTTGTTCAGGCTGCATGGGGCAAAAGTCATTATCCAGCTTTGAATTCTTTGAGTTACAATAATGACCAGCATGGTAACATATTCCCGTGGATATAATTATAGTGGCATGAATATTATGGGGTAACCAACCACTTTCTGGAACTATAGGATCGAAGGCTCACTCCACAGAAGGAAATACATTTCTAGTATGGAAAATCTAGGCAAGAATCCATGGTCGAGGAGCTCACAGGACCAGGCTGAACCAATTCTATTATTCTGCTAACTGGACATAGTATCAAATTATGTCTTCTAAATTCACATCTCTCTGCCCATAGGTTAGTACAGCTGCCGTAGAGAAGTTCCTCTGTGCAGTGGATGGTAGTTAAAGCAGAAACTCACAAATGGTCCAAGTGGGGAGAAGTAAGCGAAGCCCCCCACCACAAATGGGCCATCCATGTTGCAACCCCTCCCAAGACTCAGGCAGCGTCGCAGAAGAGGGGATGGAAAGATCGCAAGAGCCAGCAGTCAGAGGGGACTGGAGTGATACGGTGTCTTCTGGTCCTGTCGGGCAGCTGACTCATGACCTGAGTGAGCAGCTTAGCTGTCTTAAAAGATCAAACCAGTTATATCTTATCGAAGAGTGGGATGGAGTTCAAAACCCAGCCCTTAGCTGAAGAGCTCTGGACAGTTGATGGCTCCCAGGAAGCTGGGTCAGTTGTCTTTAAGGCGGTGTCTCCTGGACGGTCAACCATGCTCCGGTGGGTGGCCCCACCTGTGAGAACACAGACAAGACTCCAAGAGGAGTTAAGGCGAGGAGTTGTGGTGAATACAATTAAAATACATTGCATGGAATTCTTGAAGAATTAATAAAAATATTTTAAATCTCGGCTAAAATAAAAGTGATGGCTATTTGTGATAAGTTCAGATTTTTCTCTCAGGAAACTGGTGTCTTGTCAAAGTAAGAGAGTCTGTGATGTTGATGGAACACTTGGTTGTTCAATTATTCATTAAAAAACTCAGGTAACGAATCCCCAATGTCTTTAAACTGTGGGCTCACTTTCACTGGGTCAATAAAGTCCAGGGCAGGAGCACCACTGGTGGATGGCTTCTGGACCCCTTTTGCAGGGGTACATACACACATAATAAATAATCAAGCTAAAAATTATTCTCCTCCCTCATCCCATGGCAACAAAGCTGCAACCTGTCCCTTCAAGCTGCACCTCGGTTCCCCCATCGCAGGACGGAACCTGGGCCCGGCTGACAATGGGAAGGTACGCATCCCAAGCAGAAGCCAGTCTCTCTGGGGTGTGACTGATCACAGCCACTTTCCTAGCTGGTCAATAGCCATCGTCCCCTGAAAGAGCTTTGCTAACTGCCATGTGTCCCAGAGCCATCTGAGATGGCGTGAGCCTCCATTCTGTTCTGGAGAGAAGATGGAGCAGGCAGTTTAGATCACCGAGAAACACTTTGAGATAAGCTTGTCGTTCCATAGAAATTAATCCGGGCCTCTAGACGGCACGTAGGCCTATTGGAAAGCTTCTTCAATTCAAGCAGTTAATAATATATCAAGTCTTGTAGCTTAAGGGATACAATTTTGAAAATTATTGTACTGGGGGAATCATAAATCCCACCAAGGGAGGGTTGGAGTCCAGATATTTTATTTTCGATTTCCATCCAGGGTGTATTATGACACTCCGCATGAAAGTCAAATCGTCCATGTAAAATGGCTTTCAGGTGATAAGTTTACCCCTTGGGGTCTTGTACAGTAATGCATTCAGAGTTATATCTGACTTTCACAATCTATAAAGACTAGTTATCAATTTTTTGAAAGATTTGATAAGCAGGAACAAAAAAAATAGCTTATGGATGCTGACATTTGTCTCATTAATGGGAGCGGCATGCGAAGCGCAGGCTCCGTCTGGATTTGGCTGTAAATACACCGCTGACATACATTTTGGAAGGTTGCTGTTTTGTGCTGGTGGGAATGTATTTGTCTAACCTTGCTCTGACTGCAACAGACAGGAGAATCGGTGAGATGGCTGTCAGCCAGGCTCAGCTTTTTAAGACAGAGGCACCCAATCCGCCAGGATCTGTCAGATTCCAGGCCACTGCATATTAAAAATTATGTCCCATCAACTCAGTCTGGCCTGGTATAAGTTTTATTAGTAAAGAATTCCACTGTGTTGGGAAGGGGGCACTTTGCACAATAGAATCCAAAGAAAGGATGACTGCCTCTGTCCTCAGAAGGGAAAGGCTATGACCTCTCTAGCCAACCGATGCTCTTCTACAACCTCAGCTTGCAGTCAGAACCAACTATTAGAAATAGACAGGGGACTCAGACACTGAGACATCACCAGTTTGGGCGATACCCATGCACCCTACTTTGCATGCAGTATGGTCTTGACTATGCCGTCCATTTGTTGACGGAGAGAAGGGCTGGAATCTCAGACTGGTAACAACATGCACGGGCTGAAGCTCCTATTCCGGCAACAGCTGCACTAGCGGACTGCTTGCACTTGCCTGGTATGGTCAAACTGTCAAGTGCAAAGGGGTTGTCTGCGAGGAAGTTGCTAGCTCATGTGGAAGAAAGGATTGGAGCTGCCTCCAAACCCCTTGGTTCATCGGGAGTTGCTCCACTGTTCACTCAGAATTTAACACTAAACAACTTTAAAAGCTCACTGTGCCCTTAAACAAAGGCAGGTTGTGGTGGTACCTTGTTTATCTAACTGGTCAATAGAGTATTCATTCCGCTGAAAAGTGAATCTCATAGCTACATTGTATCTTTGTGTTAAACCTTGGGTTTGTAGTCACGTTGCATGCAAGCTTTTCTAATAACACTGCACTCCCTACAGCTGCGGCTGAAGAAGCCTGATTTTCCTCTGTGAAAAGGGCTTAATGTTACAAGACCATCCTCAGACCTGGCATGCAGAGCCATCCTGAGGTGGCTCCTCCCTCCATTAGCATATCCCTTTCCTGCTGGCTGTTCTGCTTGACCTACAAATCTCACATTTTTGTTTGTTTTTTTTGGTTTTGGGGTTTGTTGTTGTTGTTGTTGTTTTGGTTTTTCGAGACAGGGTTTCTCTGTATAGTCCTGGCTGTCCTGGAACTCACTCTGTAGACCAGGCTGGCCTCGAACTCAGAAATCTGCCTGCCTCTGCCTCCCAAGTGCTGGGATTAAAGGCGTGCGCCACCACGCCCGGCAACAATCTGAGGGAAGCAGAAGCTGACTGGTGAGACCAGGCTGGGCTGTACAGTCCTGCTGATCCAAGATGCTCTCCAAAAGCGACCACACACCACCTGGATGACCTAGAAGTGCCCACCCACGTGGCTTCCTGAGATGACTGGGTGCTTCCAGCAGAGAGACACCCAAGGGCTGAGGCACCCACCAGTGCATCAGCTGTCTGTGTCTATATACTGCACCCACGTGAATAATTTCTGAGAGGACCCGGGGCCGTCTGATAGCTCATCTGACGGGTCTCCAGGGTCCTGTTTCCTCGCTTATAGCTTGTATGCTCTTTGCTGAAGTCCTGGCAGATGGTCATTTTCAAGAGTGGCTGACCACAGTAACAGCCAGGATCTCTTTTTTAGAGAAACAGAGATAATGCTTGTTTTAATATTTTATCTTTACTGTATGGTATTTTGCCTGCATGTGTGTCGTTCCTATAGACGACAGAAGAGGGTGTCAGATACCCTGGAACTGGAGCGACAGATGCTGCGAACCAAACCCGGGTTCTCTGGAAGAGCAACCAGTGATCTCTCTAGCCTCTAGGTTTTCAATTTATTTTGGTTTTGGTTTTGGTTTTGGTTTTTTCAAGACAGGGTTTCTCTGTGCAGTCCTGGCTGTCCTGGAACTCACTCTGTAGACCAGGCTGGCCTCGAACTCAGAAATCCGCCTGCCTCTGCCTCCCAAGTGCTGGGATTAAAGGCGTGCGCCACCACGCCCAGCTAGATTTTCAATTTGAAGCTTTGGTGTGTGGTACGGTAGAGTAACACCAACTTCAGACCGTACTAGCAGATTGGGGCCCCGCTGTGGTCTCTATCACAGGACAAACAGCCTTGGTGTACTCTGATTCATTTCTGATGAAGGGTAGAGAGGCTAGTGAGAGGGAAGTCAGTCAAGGGGCAGAAGCCTGGGGATTTACTGAGCTGCTGGACGTGAGGTAGCATCAGGCACAGGACTTGAGGTAGTTTCATTTAAACAATAAAGTAAAAGGCGTCCTGGGCAGAGGATATAGCTCAGTCCCAGCTGGAGAATGAGTTTGGCACGTGTGAGTCCTCAGGTTCCATTCCCACCATTCCTGGCACAAGTGCACACACACACACACACACACACACACAGGCACAAAGAGGTGCCAAGGTAACTTCTGAATTCTCCTCAAGTTATAAGATTATGAAATCAATCATTCCTATTAGTTTTCCCTCATCCTTATCCAGGTTTCTTCAATCTGAACAAAGCACTCATGTAATCATAAATATTTCCAAGTGATACCTGGGTCCCAGTTGTGGCCAGGTATTGGGACAGCCACACCATCATTAGGCTGCCTACCCACACTGGTTGCTCCATGGGATCTCCATTGATGCTCTTCCCTGAACCTGTGTCTCTATCTCTGCTCAGTGGGAAAGCTAAGCTGAACTGTATTCTGAAAGGGGATCATGTGTGTGCTCATGCACTCACAAAACACATACATACACACAACACACAAGTACAACACACACATACACACACATGCAAATACACATTCACACACATACATTCTCACACACACACACATACACACATACCACACAAGTACAACACATACACATATACATGAACACACACATACATGCACACTCTCACACACACACATATTCTCACACACACATACAACACACAAGTATAACATACACAACACACAAATATAATATACACATACACACACATACATAATCACACACACACAACACACACATACATGCACATACACATACATACATGCACAAACACATACACACACACACACACACACACACACACACACACACACACACACACACACAAGAGAACAGGGCTCTCATATTCACCAGTGCACACTAGAACAGTCAGTAAATCCTCCCAGGAGCTTGCCTGCAGACCCTGCTGCCTGCTGCCTGGGGCTAGGATTGCAAGGCACCCAGGCTGTTCTGTCTTCTTCATGACAGCTTGAACGAGCGCAACCACACTTGGTTGAGGAAACACTGCTCTTCTCACAATAACATTCTTAAAATATTTTTATTTCTTGTGGAATCTACTAGACTTAAAATAGCTTCAAAACATACACAGAAGCGTCACCTTCCTGCTGGGCTTCCTGACATTCTGCCTCAAGATTACTCTCTCTTGGTTTCTTGTTTGTTTGTTTGTTTGTTTGTTTGTTTTTGTTTCTATTTTGTCTCATTTATCTTTGAGAATTTCATACAACGTATTTTGCTCATACCACCTCCCCCACCTGGTTTGGGGGTTTGTTTGTTTTTTGGTTTTTGTTTCTTGTTTGTTTGTTTGCTTGTTTGTTTGTTTTGCAGTACTAGGGACTGGGCCTAGGGCCCAGACCATGCTAGGCAAGGGCTCTATCATTCAGCGACAATCCCAAGCCCTCTTTTTATTTTTTATTTTGAGACATTGTCTCACTAAATTTCCAAGGATAGCCTTGAACTCACTCTGCAGCCCACCTAGTGGTTGAGGTTCTGATCCTCCTGCCTCAGCCTCCCGAGTAGCTGAAATTCCAGGCCTGCACCACCAAACATGACTGTGCCCCTTTTTCCTGCTGGTACCAAAGAATTCAAGCCTAGCCGACGCTGTGGCCATTTCAAGACTTGTCATTGCTGGAACTGGGAAATAAGTCAGGACCGTGGATGGGGCCTGCTACTGGTTATTTTTCCTGAGTGGAGCACCAGATCAATTAAAACTCAAACAAAAGAGAAGCGGGTACCACAGCCCACCTCATGGAAAAGGGACCCCCGGGGGGAAATAAAGTTTGGGAGTTTATTGAACCCACTGAAGAACTGATCCAGAATTTAAATTGATTCTATAATTTATTGCATTTTAATTAGCAATCACAAGAGACCTAGCATTGTTTACTCTCTTGTTAAGCGCTCTGGTTGGAAGCAAATACCAGGGAGTCTTAATAAGCATGAGTTATATTTACTGTGTTCTATCGTACAGTCTTGTTATAGTCATCACAGGAAGAGATTCATTTAGTGCTCACCTGTTCTTGACATGACATTTGTTGACCACTAGGGTGACATAAAATCAGAACATATCCTATAAGCCAAGGGAAAGTCCCTCCTCCCTCATGACACCCGGATGCCCCTGCATCCCTTTCGGTTGTGTAATTTAATGAGAATGTACTTCTGCTTTAGGTGCAGCGAGTTCCTGTATGCCATTGTCATGCACCTGGGCGCTCTTGGTTATTCGTTTATTTAGGCAAATGATGCCACCTACGAAGAGCGCTCCAGACTGGACACTTGGGTCATGTATTTCTCTAACGATCTCATTCTACAGTCGGTTTGGAAGACTCACTGATGGTCCTTCTTTTAAGGAAATTTCCACAGACGCAGGTCACATGGAGGTTTCCGGAACAGCTCTAGCTGTATTACCCAAGCAGAGTTCAGAACCCTGCCCCGAGGGGCAAACTCTCTGTCAGCAGCTCCTTGGGAGCGCTCTTGTGTCCCGTTCACAGCTGAGAACAAAGTAAAGCTACTATGTGTTATCCCAGGGTTCCATGTGCTCAGCCTAATCCACTGTCTTGGGTTGTATCCATCAGGAAACAGAACTTTCCAATGTCAAGTATGGTCTGTAAAAAAGCACAGGGAGATGGCTCCAAAGGTCCCACGAGGACGCATGAAGGAGCATGCGTTGTGGATTCACGTCACCTGAGCACGCTTCCCCACAGCAGTGTTGACGCGCTCGCTTAGTTGTCCCACCGACCACAGGGGCACCGATCTCAGGATCTCAAGCTCAGGTCTTAATTAAAATGTGCTTGCTGTTAAAAAGCTCCTATTGTCCTATCCATTTAAATGGGATTCTTCTTAGATCTTTAACAAGACCACGGAGGGGTGATAAATCTGAGTAAGTGTCCTTATTAAGAGAAGATTATTCTCACAAGACCCTTACGGTCACCAAAGTAACTAAAACCATTTGCAGAGAGCGCGCAGCCTTACCCCTCTTGCCGGAAGCGCAGCGCAGCATCTGCTCAGTCACCTTCTCCTCTCCCCCCTCAAATTCAGTAAGGTGGATCCTTCTTACTTTTCAAAGATTCCTCTAACAAAAAGAGGTTCGCCTATGGTTTTAACAGATCCACAGAAAAGAGACGACCTCCCTCCTTCTGTCCCCCTTCCCCTCCTCCCTCCTCTTCTTTCTTGCTAGATCCCTTTATTCTTTCCTCCCGCTCCATCGCTTTGTTCTTCTGTCCTCCCTCCAGTCCTCCTCCCTCCTCCTTTACCTCCCTCGGTACCTTCTATCTTTTCTTCCTTCCTCCTTCCTTTGCTCCCTCCCTCCTCTCTTTTCTATTCCTCCTTCCCGTCCTCCCTTCTCTCTCTCCTTCCACTTACAGAAGTTTCAGTTGCCACCACACCAAACACTGGGCAGGCATTGTTCAAATATAAAAGCCACCGTCCCTATAGCAGGTGCAGAGTCTTCAGGGGCAGGAGGGTAGGGAAGTCTGCCTTCTTGGAACTTAAATGCACCAGGAACTTGGGCGTTGGCCCGATGGTTCTATCACAAGGCACACTCTGGAGAGTTAGAGTTCTTCTTGCTTCATTGTGCCTGTGCCCACCAGACCTCTGCTTTTCTGTACTAAAACTTCCTCTCGTTTCTAAAGTCCTTGTATAGTCAGTCGCCCCCACAGGTCTCAGCTGTTATTTGGAGTCCACAGTCTAAACCAGCACCCCTTGGTTAGAAGGAGCTGACTTCCAATGCAGATGAAGCACTTCCAGTGAAGGCTTTATGTCAGGAATGCACACACATGTGCATGGGGTAGGCTGTCCTGAAAGAGGCTCTGGAAGAACTGCTGCTGCCAGCCTAACTTGCTTTCACGTTTACCTCCCGTGCATCTTCCAAGGGCTCTCCACCCACACTTCACGATGATCGCTCTGCGTAGGAACTGCAGAAAAAAACTGATGTTTTTCTTGTCTCCAGAATTGCTGGGAATATGAAAAACCATGGGTGGCAATTACAAGAGAAATCCTTGGGCATAACTGTGGAGCAACTTGGGCTGGACAGGGAGAGATTAGAAAGCTTGTCCTCTGGCTCAGGGATGACTCTCTGTGATATGAGGGGAAACTCTGCTCAGCTTCCTTGGAGAATAAAAGGAGATGCCCATTTGATCTGTGGACTCACTATCTTCAAAGCATGCCCATGGGCTAGCCTGAACTAGCCTGGACGCAGTACAGGCTCAAGACCTGCACAGCGCATCGGAAGAAGATTGTTTATTTCTGAGTAGGGACTGTAATAGAAGCCTGCATGTTCAAAAGTACCATATCTCATATACTCTATTCCCAAAGCAGGGTCCAAGCCATGACCAGAAGCTTTCTAGGGGCCATAGAATGGCAAGAGTTGGGGCATTAAATACTCACTGAACAACAGATCAGTGTCTCACTCAGCCATTACTAGAGAGCCTTCCCCTCACAGTAGATGGGAACAAATACAATGACCCACAACAGGACAATGTGTGGAGAGACTTTGGAACACTCAGTCCTAAGTGGGATGTCTTCATCAAACCTCTCCCTCCCTTCAGGGTTCAGGGAGCTCTGTGGAAGAGGAGGCAGCAAGATTGTAAGATCCAGAGGGGATGGAAGACACCAGGAAACAGTGACCTCCTGACACAGGAGACTCCGAGACTATGGTAGCATGCACAGGACCTGCACAGATCCAAGACAGACGGGTCCCAGTGCTGACGAGGAAAACGTGGACTCAGGCTCCCACGCCTAACCAAGAAGCAGCTGCAGATGGCAATAATCTCCAGAGGAGGAAACATCCTTAAAATATACTATCTGAAACTTTTCTCTGAAGCAGGCCCTTCCATGATGGACTTCTGCGAGTACCTCGGAACCACCCCTCCCTCAAGATGTCCAGAGCAGGTGAGCTGCCTTTCAAATGGTCGTATCCATGTCCATTACTGACTTAACTGTATGAGCCAATAGCAGGACTGCCCCATGGCGTAGTTAAGGGGAAGGTTTTTATTGTAGATGCGAGGGAGAGAACAGTCGGAAGCATCTGGGAGAGTCGGGAGCAGGGAGAGAAAGTAGTGAACCAGACCTGGCCATAAAAGAAGCAAGAGCAGAAAAGGGGAGGGGATGGAGAGTGGGAGAGAGAGAAGTAAGGAGAGAGGGAAGGAGGGAGGGAGAGAGGGGTGGAAGAAGGGAGAGAGGGAGGGAAGAAGGGAGAGAGAGGAAAGAGAGGGAAGACTGTGTGGGTGAAAGGGGCACATAACCAAACTAGCAGGGTTATAAGGAAAACAAGTAGCTGAGAGGAGGAACTGTCTTAGTCAGGGTCTGTATTCCTGCACAAAACGTCATGACCAAGAAGCAAGTTGGGGAGGGAAGGGTTTATTCAGCTTACACTTCCACATTGCTTTTCATCACCAAAGGAAGTCAGGACAGGAACTCATACAGGGCAGGAACCTGGAGGCAGGAGCTGATGCAGAGGCCATGGAGGGATGTTACTTACTGGCTTGCTTCCCCTGGCTTGCTCAGCCTGCTCTCTTATAGAACCCAGGACCACAGCCCAGGAATGGTACCACCCACAAGGGGCCCTCCCACCCTTGAACACTAATTGAGAAAATGCCTTACAGCTGGATCTCATGGAGGCATTTCCTCAAGGGAGGCTCCTTTCTCTGTGATAACTCGGGCTTGTGTCAAGTTGACACACAAAACCAGCCAGTACAGGAAGGAACCTTTGAACTGGAGGCGTTTGGGGTAGACAGAAAGTGAGAAGGTTGGGATGCTAACATGAACTAACTCTGAAATGTATAACAGGTTCTTGTGACCCTGAGAGAGCCTGGAGGCAAACGCACACCACAGATAACCAATTGTCCCTTCTGCCAGTGATAAGGGCAATGGCTCCTGTGGTGGAAGGGAGCCAGCCTCAAACACTGATGAGGGATAGAGCTTCCTTTGGCCCTGACACTAACCTGTTGCCATCAAAGCTTCCCAGCCTGTGCAGCCGCTGTCTCCTCTTAGGAGCTCAGCTATTCCCTGATGCTCTTATCTGGCTCCCAAAGGGTACTGTTATCTTCTCCTTCCCTGGGTACACTAAGTCATGACTGTTATAGCACATTTTAGACTTAATAAGAACAGGGTTTGGAGATTACCAGCAGGTCTCTAAATGTACTCAAGGCATGCTCAGCAGAAGGGAATCACACTCAGTACTGGAAGCCTAGCTTACTAGCTGGGGCTAGTTAGGTCACAGGTCTGGAGAGAGGTCACAGATCTGTAGAGAGGTCACAGGTCTGTAGAGAGGTCACAGCTCCATAGTGAGGTCACAGGTCTGAGGGCAGAACCGTCAGTCATCACTTTAAACCGGCAGAAGCTCTAACTGCATCATAAATGTTCATCGTTTTACACACACACACACACACACACACACACACACACACACGAGTAAGTGTAACTCTAACCCCTCATCTTTTCAACAGATGGAGACTAAGACAGGAAACTACAACTGATCCAAATGCAGAGATGTGTCGGCCATGGGCGCCCAGACCCCGCTCATATACCTGCAACGCAATTCTTATACCTAAAGCTCAGGGAGCACCAAGGCAGATAGGTCAGTAAGAATCAAAGGATCAGGAAGTATGCTGTGAGCACGTGTCTCCAAGAAATGACCCCTGGTGCTTCAACAGGATGGCTGCCTGAACAAGACC
Organism: Mus minutoides; assembly: GCA_902729485.2. NCBI lineage: Eukaryota > Metazoa > Chordata > Mammalia > Rodentia > Muridae > Mus > Mus minutoides. The sequence continues at coordinate 1,887,655 of LR749689.1, read as the reverse complement.
TGTAGGGGGACAGCAGCAATAGACAGAACAGCAGCTAACAGGGAAAGGAGGAATCTCACAGGGCCCTGCCCCTAGACAAAGAACTACAGGCAGCTAAGTGATACCACCTTGGTGAGGGTTGCTAACCAGATGGAAGATACTTTTCATACTGGGGGCGGCACAATTAATCATCCCCCAAACGGCATAGTCTCTCCTCTGATCAGCAGTCCTCCCCAGAAGTGGGGCATATGTTCCTGAACAGCAGACACACCACAACCACGCAGCCCTTCCCTACCATGCAGCAGATATTTGGCTTGACCAACCCTCTGGTCTCAAAGCCCTCAAGCTTGCTTTCTGTTTGACTCTCAGGATGGTGTGTCCTTCCTTCAGATTCTGTGGAGACTCTGATAGGCATGCGCAGCTGGGTTATATCTCAAGTCAAGCTTTGATCCAATCTTGAAGCAGCCTTGAAGCCCCAGCCTTGAAGCAGATGCCACAAAGACACCAGTTATGTCCCGGTATGGTGTGCGTTTCCATGTGGAATATTTCTTTAATGAAATCACTTACAGTGTAGTAGAGGGTAGGGAGCTGGCTGGATTCCCAGGGTGACAGTGTCACGAGTGATGGGTCTATCTTGTTCCTACATCAGAACAGATAGAACTGAAGGACATGAGGCTGGCGTCCGAGTGCTGGCAGCTCTGAGGCTCGCTCACCAGGCACCTGCCCCCATGGGTCGCCTGGGACTGCTCTTCTCAGTGACTTAGCAGAGTGAGAGCTTCTGTGCTCGCCCCAAGTCCACCGTGGGGGTTGCTGCTTGTGACTTGGGTCTAGTTATTAAGAGATACCTCAGAGTCCTTTATACCAGGAACTTAAATATCAGGGAGTAGGCTATTGCTGTGACAGACCTGACCAGGTGGTTTCTTAGAGAATGTGGAAGACTTTGGGACTTTGGACTAGAAAATCAGTTGAACACTGTAAGTGGGGCCTAATGCATCACCATAGCAGAAGCCCAGAAGCTGATGCAGAGAGCGATGTGGACGATGGAGGCCCAGATCAAGAGGCGGCAGAGGGGAACAATACTTGCAACTAGGCTAGAGACCATTTTTATGATACTTTGGCAAAGACTGGGGGTGCTTTTCATCCTTGTCTTAAGAATCTGCATGAGGCCAAACTGAAGAATAATGGACCAAGTTCTTTGGCAGAGGTGGTTTTAAGACTACAGAAGACTGGCTGTGTCACATGATTATTAGTGGTCACTCTTATGCATGTCCACACCAGAAAAAAGCAAGTAGGGCAAAAAGAAATACAAAATGTAGAGCTTGAAGAGAAAAGCAGCACCAGGATGCGGACTGTGACAGCTAAGGGTTAAGAGTGTAAGACCTGCTCTGTGTTGGAACAGGGCAGGGCTCTGCATTGGAAAGTGTGGGAAGCGGGAGCAGCTGCATGGGCCAAAGATGGCGCCTGGCTTTATGCCAAGCCCTGTGACCCGCTTGTTTATCCCAGTCTCAGTCATGCACTTTTCACGTGTAACTCATTGGAGAGATTAGCGCAACATCTCGTGATACCATTCTATCAGCCAACCCTGCATGCTGCCTGGGACTTGTGTGTTTATGATTGGGTGATGTGAGGTGGCGTGAGTGAATGGGAATATAAATTGAGGGTAGCCCCAGATGAGTACAGACCAGAGGGGCCAGAGACCAGAGTAGCAGCGTTAGGCCAGAGAGCAGCAGATGAGGAGAGCAGCACCGGTGTTAGCCAGCCAGCGTAGGAGAGAGCAGAGTGAGTGAGTGAATGACTGAAGCTGTGAAACCTGAGAGAGAGAGAAGCAGAATAAAGCTGGCACAGAGAAAAGCCAAGTAGCTCTGAACCTGCCCTGCCACTTCCCCGTGTCGTCTCTTCCCATTGTCTCTGCTGGACAGAGACGTGGGAGATTGGGCCTGCGGCATTCTGGTGCCGAGCAAGACTGAGAACACGAGTGGAGTGGCGAGAGAGAAAGCGGGTGTCCCTGGTCTGAAGGGAAGACGCTGAGAGCTGCAACCACTGACAGAGGAAATTGCCTGAGGGCCGGCTGGAGGTGGCAGATGATGGCTGAAGGCAAAGCTGATGCTGGGTGCTCAAGGACATCATATAGAACCATCACCAGTAAGCGCCGCGGCACTGGGCCGCTCTCCCGGAGCTCAGGAGGAGGCTAGACCGGTCCAAGGGCATGCAGGCTGCGAGGCTGAGACTAGGCGCTCCAGGCCGGTAGTGGTGGCGCACACAGGTAGGATTTGCTGAAGGAGGCAGAGGCGGGAGGAGTCCTTGCTGTCAGAAGTCAGAAGACGCAAGAAGCAGCAAAAAGGTCTGCAGTAAGTGGGGGGGGGGGATATTTTTAAGCAGAAAGCTCCCGGAAAAAGGGACAGAGCAGGAAGTTCCCGGTAGTTGGGACAAGCAGATTAAAAAGGGATAGTTAGGCCTACAAAAATAAATACATAAATAATAAACAAATAAATAAATAAATAAATATTAAAATGAAGTAGTGCAGACACCCACTCAGTGACCCACAATGCAGCAGATCCCTCAACGTCTCTGTCTGAGGGCAATCCCAGTAAATTAAGTGATACCTTTGAAGTTGAATTTAAGATGACAGGTGATTTTGATGATAAACAACCAGAAGCCATAATTACTAAAGACAATGGGTGGTGATGTGCACAGGTGATTTTGATAATCATTACCATTCTATCACCTGGACTCAGTTTGTTTTCTCCCACTTCCAGTACCCCTTAGTGTGGATGCTATGGTTTTCCCTAGTATTTTTGGAACCAGTAAATCTTTGCAATTGCCCTCCACAGTTAGGGAAAAGGAATGTTTTGTTTAATGTGTCTTTGAAGGGTAGACTTTTTTCTCCTATAAAAAGAGCCCATGTGGGATGCATACGATGGTTTCAGGATGGAGTCCTGTGGCTTATTCCAAATATGGGTATCCCACAAGTAAAGCAGCACCTCCTCAACCTAGGTGGACAGCTCGATGCAGAGCTGAAAGAGAGTGGCCGTTCACCTGGACAGGATGTTAAGATAGTTGGGCTAATAATAATTAATATCTATAGCTTTTTGAGAATTATCAGAATTCTCATCAGTTGGTTACCTCGGATCCCTTTAAGTCATATGTCTAGGATTTGTATAACTTCTGTGCAGTCTCATAATCTCTCATATACAGCCAATTTGTCTCGAGAGCTTGAAAAGATGCTGCTGAGGATTGGAGTCGTGATTTTGACAAAGGGCATCGATCACCACCGTGAATAATACCTGAGTCGACATTGCCATAGCGCAGCAGTGGTCAGAGATGGCTCATGGAACCCCCAACATACTAAAGAACTGGGGTGGGATGCCATTCTGGGCATTCCTTTTGATTGGTGTGTGTATGGAAGATTGATTTGGTGGATGGTGTGCATGTGAAGGCAAGCTAAGGCAGAGACCAACTGTGCTGATATAAGCGATGGCAGCTATAGAGACTGGAGGCTCACCCCAAATTTGGCTCAATATACTGGACCGTTAATCAGAGATAGGTAAGATTCTGATGGAAACCCTACCATCCTATGCTGAACCATTAATCAGTGACGGGTAAGATTCTGCAAGGGTCCTACCAACCTAAGACAAGAGGCCTGTGCCATAAAATCTGCATGGGTCTTGATGACGGGTAAGGGGGTACCCCTTGTCAGGACAACCTAAGGCAGATGCGGTCCCGGAGCTCTTATTTAAACAAAAAGGGGGAGATGTGGGGAGTGGGCGTGGCCGCATGGGCCAAAGATGGCGCCTGGCTTTATGCCAAGCCCCGTGACCTCACTTGTTTATCCCAGTCTCAGTCATGCACAGTAAAAGCAGCACGTGTAACTTTGGAGAGATTAGCGCAACATCTCATGGTACCATTCCTGCATGGTACCATTCCAATCCTGCATGCTGCCTGGAACGTGTGTGTTTATGATTGGGTGATGTGAGGTGGCATGAGTGAATGGGAGTATAAATTGAGGGCAGCCTCAGATGAGGACAGACCAGAGGGGCCAGAGACCAGAGTAGCAGCGTTAGGCCAGAGAGCAGTAGATGAGGAGAACAGCACCAGTGTTAGCCAGCCAGCGTAGGAGAGAGCAGAGTGAGTGAGTGAATAGCTGAAGCTGTGAAACCCGAGAGAGAGAAAAAGAGAGAGAGAGAGAGAGAGAGAGAGAGAGAGAGAGAGAAGCAGAATAAAGCAGAAGCTGCAAAGGCAAGCTGCTTGAAACCACCTTGGCGTCCTGTGTCGTTTATTCCCACCATCTCTGCTGGTCAAAGACATGTGAGCACTCGGCCGGAAAGGGGTGGGGCTCTGCATTGGAAAGGGACAGGGGTTCATCAGGGCAAGACCCCACTCAGCTGAACCTCCAACTTACTGGAAGAAAAATGCCTGAGTAAATTTTTGTGCTCTTAAAAAGCAACAACAAATCAAAGCTGCTGCAATTCAAGGGACAGTTTCACTCGGAGTGTGATTCACTGGGCTCTAGCTTTAGAGTCATGAGGGAGTAAAGGCGTTGTGGAATTTTCCTCCACAATTACCGAGTGCCACCAGGCCAGGCATGTGTCAGGGAACCGCTGCTTGGAGGTCCTGAGAGGCCACTGTGTGCAGCTGTAGAAGTGGATTGCAGACTCCAAGATGAGAGAGGTACCAGAGCACTGGACTCTCCACCACTGAGAGCTGCACCCAGGGAACAGCCGTCCCAAGAGAAGCTAGAAGAAAGGGCCCAGAGGAAGTTACAATGATGGACCGAAGTGGTATTTCACTCAAAACATCTTCTTGTTTGTGTCTTCAAACTACTGAGAACAAGAGGAAATGTGGACCCAGGTTTTCACACACATGTAGTTGCGGGACATTGGTACATGCCTAAAACCAATCCTGTTCTTTTTCCTTCTTCCTCCAACTCCTCCCATGTGATACCCTCCTACCAGAACCAATCAAAATCATGGCCTTTCACACACATACATGCACACACACACACACACACACACACATGCACACACACATGCACATGCACACACTTGTGTACATATACCTCTTTTTTTTTTTTTTTTTTTTTTTTTTTTTCGAGACAGGGTTTCTCTGTGTAGCCCTGGCTGTCCTGGAACTCACTTTGTAGATCAGGCTGGCCTCGAACTTAAAAATCCACCTGCCTCTGCCTCCCGAGTGCTGGGATTACAGGCATGTGCCACCACGCCCGGCTTATATACCTCTTTATACATACATACACAGACACACATGTATGCACACATACACACATACCTCTTAGTATACACACACACATGCACATATGCACACGTGCACACAGGCACACATATACCTCTAGGTACACACATACACACACACACACACACACACACACCCCTCTTGTTGCTGCACAGCCCACAGGTTTGACTAAATATGCAGTGATATGTGCCCACCAATTACAGTATCATTCAGAACAGTGTCTGAGGCTATTCTTAATGTCTTAAATGTCAGAGGCACATTTGTCACAGTGGACACAGCGGCTTTGTCCCCAGCTTTCTCCCGAGACATTCTTTCAGCACACAGCCAGGAGTTCTTCAGTTATCCATAGGGGAATGGAAAACCCATCCAAGATTCTGCCAGACATCAGTAGAGCCTATGAGTCCATTCCCAGCATTCTCTGGAGTTTAACTTGAGAAAATAATAAGAATCCTATAGGATCAGTGATCTCACTCGCTTGGACGGCAGTAAATCTCTCCTATATTACTGCTCAGCCTCTGAGGATATTACATTGGGTCTCATTTTATTAAAGAATGCCGTGCATACCCAGAAGTCACTACTTAATTTTTAGCTGCAAGATACAATTTCAAAAAACCATTATCTAGGAAGTGCAATAATCAAATAATGTAATCATGGATGTTAAACCTCTTTGAAATATTATTTTAAATGTTTGCCAGCAGGAAGGGATGGTGGACAAGGAGGTGCCTGACTTGGTCGGCTTTGTAATTCGGCAAAGCATCAACACTCTTCAGTAAGATACATTTGTCAAATGCTTGGTTGTTTTTGAAACGACCAAAGCCCTTAAACAAGGAAGAGAGATTTGCATTTCTATTTGTTTCAGCCTAAGATTTAGGATGAAGGCACTGTAAGAGGCACAATTGAATCCTTTCTCAGAGGAGCCTGGCCGTTCATATACATCACCAAGCACCTCTGAGCTTTCTGTCGGTTCTGTGAGCTCAGGCTCATAAATTTCATGACATAGGGAAAATATCGGAAAACCACAGCATGCAATTCAAGAAAGCAGAGAGAACCAGACTGACAGTGTCGTGGCAGGTCCTGGGACACCTACTCTTCCCACCACCCACGTCTAAATGTCCCCAGAAAGGGTTGGTTTGGCTACTGCTGGAGAATCTTGGGCATGATCCAGCTCTTTGTGGATTGCATAGCCTTCCCGCCCCAAAGGGGTCAGGCAAGGTTACATACCACAGAGAGGGCTTCCAGGAATCTCAATCTCTGTGTGTGTGTGTGTGTCTGTCTGTCTGTCTGTCTGTCTGTCTGTGTGTCTCTGTCTCTGTCTCTCCCTCTCCTCTCTCCAGTTTTTGGCACAGACCACTCCCATCTGGAATGTCCTTTTTGTTTTTGTTTGTTTGTTTGTTTTTTCTGTTGCTGCTTTTCTGTTTTCATGTGTGTGTGTGTGTGTGTGTGCGCACGCGCACATGTGAGCATGTGTATATGCACATGTGTTTGTATGTGTGCCTGTATGTAGAGTATGTACATGTGTGTGTTTGTGTGTGTACATGTGTGTATGCACACGTATGTGTGTGCTAATGTGTATTTGTGTGAGTGTGTATATGTGTGTGTGCATGTGAGTATGTGTATGTGTGTGCAAATGTGAGTGTGTGTATGTGTGTGAGTGTGTATATGTGTATATGAGTATATGTATGTGTGTGCTTGTGTGTGAGTGTATATATGTATGTGTATGTGTGTGTTTGTGTGAGTATGTGTGTGAGTGTGTGTATGTGTGTATGAGTGTATGTGTGTTGTGTAGTCATGTATGTGTGTGTGGCTGCATATGTTGTCTTCATGTACATGATATACACTCATGTGGAGGGCCAAAGTTAACAGTGGGTATGCTGCTCAATGATTCTTCCATTTTATTTTTTGAGGTAGGGTCTCTTGTAAACCCAAGAGTTCACCCATTCAGCTGGTCGAGGTAACCAGCTTACCCTGGGAGCCCTATTTCTGTTTTCTTGGTACTGGAATAAAGTGGCCACTGCAGATGCCCAGCTTTCCATAGGTTCTGGGGATCAAGGCTCTAGTCAGCATGCTCCTGTGGGTAAGTGCTATCTATATTCACTGACCCATCTCTCCAGCCTGGCTACCCTTCTAGCTCAGTGAACCAATAACACTCCGGTGCCACACTTCCTGCCTCTCCCAATTGCATGCACCTGGGTGGGCTGTGGACTGATGTGTGATGCCTGTGGTTGGTCTGGAAGGCTGAGGATAGAGCCAAGGCACCTGGCTTCTCTTACTCACAGCAGTGTCTTGGCCTTAAGAGAGATATCAGGTTTTATCTATAAAACCTGGCTGATAATGATGCCTACTTATAGACAGGCTATTGTGAACACTAAATAGTTTAGACTATTATATTATAATTATTATATATTAATACTATACTTGAAGGCTATCTTCTACTACCAACAGATTCATGAATCACCATTAAAGTGATCTTCCCAAAATGTAAACTCTTATTTGTCATTAGGATGCCACTTCCAATGCTCTGAGTCTAGGGGGTCCCTGCTACAGCCCAGGCTATCAAGTAAGTAAGCCAGGGCTAGAGAGATTACTCAATGAAGTGGTTTTCTGGGGTCTTGAAAGCTATGGTAACAAGGAAAAGGCTTGTGTTGTTTGGGGTTTTGCCCCATCCCACTCTCTACCTTGACCTTTCTTTAGGAGTCTGATTAACATGTCTGATTAAATGTCTGAATAACATTTAATCATTTCTCCTTACGTAAAAAAAACTCAAATCGGCCTTCACTCCCCTCTCTAAGGTCTCCTTCCATGAATTCTCGGGAACATGGTAAAGTCAGGGCCTGACCTTTGATAGCACCTCCGACTCTAAGGTCCATGGAAATCCACAGGCCCGAGAATAAAGAGGAAGGAAACACATTGTCAGCCCTTCACCACAGGTGCAGGCAGAGCAGTCCCCTGCATGGTTGGAAGATGACTGCTGATTCCAGCATTGCGTAAATCCTCGGGAGCTCTGGCCTTGGTCTTGTGCTGTCGAGGGTGCACGCTGAGTGTATCACCTCAGCACATGGAACACAGAGCCCTGTGGCAAGGCATCAAGCCAGACTGAAAGCATGCATGGAATGTGCTTCTGTGACCCTTGAGTTAAGTTTGAAGGGAAAAAGAGAGGAGACCTGGAGGAAGGGAGAGGAGGGGAGGGGAGGGGAGGGCAGGATACTCCTTGTGAGGGCTATAAACATCACACACAGACACCCCAATACTAGAGTTAGCCACTCTTATCCATCAACCCCAACATAGCCATGCACTTCAGGATAATATGGGACTGCACTCACCCTAGGGCCAGAGACTTTTACTCGAGTGTGTGAGACAACTGTGTGTGCTTGGTCCCAGTGTTTGCTTCAGGACACAGCTGAGAAGGAAGGGAGGTAAATTCAGAAGGAGGGTAACCTAACAGTCAGGATGGCTGAAAAAACCCATAAGCAATCATACTACTAATTACCTACCCCCAAACACCCTCAATGCACATAATTCTGAGTGTGAATATGCAAATATTTTAAATGAAAGCTTTTTATCTGGGCTAATAGTGCTCCCTCCAAGAGTCAAAGAACATCTAACACAAGCTCCAACACCAGACATGAAAAGCCCTTTTTAAGTTGTTGGTCAGGTTCGTCCAAGAGACTCTGAAAACATTCTAGGCCTATTGCTGTTGCCTTTAGCCATCCGTCCCCATAAGTAGAAGGGAAGTCCCTATTGATAAAGACACCGTGCACTTTAGAAACAAAGCCCAGAGCCTTCTGAGCTGGAACTGACTGAATGTCCTCTCCCTGGCTAGGACCAGCTTTCTTGGTACCAGAAGGTATCATACAAGCTTCCAAAGAAGAGAGGCCACCAACAGTCCTTCCCAGCGATGACACCTGTGAGCCAGATCAACAGCAGCATGGCACGGTGGCACTGAGGGCGCAGTGGTGACCCCCAACAGCTGTTGGTAACCAACAGCTCTCTAATTAGACTTAAGACCAGATCAACAAGCTGGAAACCATGCCTGATACCGAAGACCTAGCCGACTACCCAGGGCCGGTGACGTCACAGACCTTGGAGGAAAACCTACAACTTCTGGTTAAGCAAGCCTACCCACAGATAAATGCAGTCCTCCCTCCTCATTAAGGAAGCTTCTCTTTGCAATAGACAGAGGCCATTGCAGAAAACTACAACCAATCAAAACACAGCATTGTGGAGGCCAGACCCAAGTGATACAGGAACAAATGGTCCCACAACCCAGGCTCAGGGAGTATTTCAGAAGGAAGAAAGGGAAGACTGTATGAGCCAGAGGATTGTGTCAGAAGCTATACGCATAAAGTCTCACCAAGATGGCTCAAATCTGAGCTGAACTTGGTTGACACCAATAGACAAGCCTAAGTAGATGGGGGGAGGGGGCTCAACCATTCACAGAGAACTACAGGCAACTAAAGGATGCTGGGAGTGGGAGAAATCGTTTTCCCCATGGAGGAGCACACCATTTGGTTATCCAATACCAAGTGGTCATTCCTGAAAACATATATACGCATGTAATATATAACTGAGCAGGTTATATTTAGGAATATATATATATATATATATATATATATGCATGTTACAACAATTAATGAAAAAAAGAGGCCATGAATTTGAAAGAGCAGGGAAGGTGTAACAAGGCAAGGCAGCGCAGAGGCTCCTCCATCTTGTATTTTTGCTGAGGCCACTTCAGGTTTAACTAGAATTTGATCTCCCTAATGGAGAATCCATGGAAGATTACCCAACTATTCTAAGAAGCCAAGGTCAAGATGCTCCAGCTAATTTAGCTTTTACTAAACTGCCTCCCATGCAGACCTCCTTCTGCAGCTGCTGAGCATGATACCAAGGGAAGTGGCTTTAAAAGCCCCTCACTCCAAATACTCAGGGTCCCAGACACCTGAGTAGGTCCCGGACAACTGGAATAAAGATGTTCAGTTGTCGATAAACTATGTCTGGGTGGCCATCTCTGGTGGGCTCCCTATAACAAGTGGTATATGGAAGGGTTTGGAGGGAGGAAAGAGAAGGGGAAAATAGAAGAAAAAAAGTAAAGAAAGAAAGCCTTATGGTGGCCCATGCCTTTAATCCCAGCAATTGGGAAGCAGAGGCAGGGAATCTCTGAGTTTGAGGGCAGCCTGATCTACAGAGTGAGTTCCAGGACAGCCAGGTATACAGGCATGCCATGTCTAAGAGAAGGAGGGGGAGTGGAAGAGGGAGGGAGGGAGGAAGGAAGGACAGACAGACTGAAGAGCCAAAGATTCAACCCGGGCCACTGAAACCAAAGGCTGTGTGTTGCTGGAAACACTGAAAAGTGAGAGGAATGAACACGAGGCTGTATCAGTGCAGCTACCTTGTAGAATGAGGAAAGGCTGGCCTCATGACAAAGCTGGCCTGTATATAGGAAGGGAAAAGTGAGAAAATAGGACTGGAGGGAAAAATACAGCGACGCTAGGTGGACCAGGTCCTGGATGCACAGCCATACCCTCACAGCAGTCCTCTGAGTGTTCGGTGACAGGAGCAAAATATTTTCTGGCTCGGAAACTCACAGGAAATAACATCTGACTTGCTGCTTCTAATCATAGTTTTTAAAACCACTAAGAGGTTGGCTGATATCATTTAAAAAAAAAAATAGGACAAGTTCTCCCTATGTCCCCCTAAAACAGTGGCGCGCTGCCACCTGCTGGCCGAAGAGCAGAACGGCCCCAGAAAGCCGCTTGGGGGTGAAGGCTGGGAAAGGCCAGGCAGGGTCACCAGCGGAGAGTCTTTCTCTGTTAACACGATTCTGAACGTTTGCATTTTAATTGGCATTTCTTGGAAACGGAGTTTTGTGTAGCCTAACCCAGACTAGCTTCCAGCTGTTACATAACTGTGGCTGACCTTGAACTCCTGATCCTCCGAGCATCGTCTCAGCCAGCTAATAAATAGGTTACCTTTATAATCAGACAAAACAATCAAGATACTCACTTTAGGAAACACTGTGTTTAGTATCTTAGGACACTGGCTGTTTTACTATTCCTAGATACATTAATTAACGTCTTTTATTTATTTATTTTTTAGCAATCTTGCAACCACGGAGATAGTCGCTTCGAGTCTCTAGGCTCGTAGACTCATCCCATCCAACCTTGGCAAGGGTAGAACTGAACATTTCTGAAAATTCTCTTTGGAAATTCTCTGAATTTACCTGGAATTTAAGGATTTTCAGAATGTGTGACCTGTTTTTCACAGTACTCGGAAATTTCGGCCCCTTTGGAATTTGGTGTCTGTTAAGTCATGCCTCAACCCTAAGTATGCACGTCAGGACTTGATAGCAAATGATGTCACCCTCCCTCTGGCCTCGGTTTCAGCAGGCATGTCAGAATAACTGCAATGACCTGATCCTACCGGCAGGTGGCGCCGCGTTGCCTGCTCTCCACCCGGACCGCTCCTGATGCCCACGCCGTACCCTCGTCTTGCTCAAGCCCTGGTTCCCGCTGCCCCGGCTCTTAGCTCGCCAAAGAAAAGTCTATCTCACGCCTTTGGCTTGTGTCCTGTAAGCTCTGAAACTTGCGGAGGCCTGATACCCAGACATTACCTCCTGGCTCAGCTCTGTTCAGCTCAGCATCAGAGCACATCAGGTGCCTGAGCCAAACTCGCACACCTCGGGTCTATTTGAACTGCCAGCCAATCCTTTGAGTTCCCCCTGCAGAACACCCTGTGTTCCCCCAAGACCTCCTCAGCCTTTCCAGGAGCCCCTTCCTCCTTCAAGGCTCACCCTCATTTCTCAATGCTTGTGAGTGTGCAACCAACCTCACTTCAAGGCCCCAGGCCATCTATAGCCCATTTCCTCTTTGTCCTCACCCCTGCAGGTTGGCAGACTCCTCATCCTTTACCCGCCAGCCTTCCCACTATTTCAAGGTTCACCCACTTTTACCCACTCAGCCTCATGCATAGAGCCTGGCATTCCCACCTGTTCCTGAAGCGTTTGAAGCTACCCTGGCCCTGACACAGCTGCTGCCTGACACAGCTGCCGATCTCAGTGTTACCTACGCTGTGTGATGGCACCTGTACTATAAACCCCAGCTCTGGGAACCGATGCATGAGGTCCCTTTCCCTGTCCTTTGTGACCAGAATGTCCACCTGCGGTCCTTTTAGGAACCATTACCGATGGCTCTTGATGAAACTGTCCCTGTAATTTGGGATGAGAGGCACGTGTATGGGAATACAGCCTGTTTTAATATGCCCATGGGCTGAAGTAAGCGTGCCCGAGTTCAAAACCTGGCCTCTCCACTCAGCACTGTGCGACTCGGGGTAAGTTTACTGCACATCCCTAAACCACGCAGGGATTCTGTGAAGTGATCTTGGTGGTTGTATCTGCACCCTGGGGCAGCAGAGAGGACAGTTACAGAAGGCGGTGTTAGAGAGCCATCACTGTAGTTCCTCACGGCAAACCCAAAAGGGTGCCCAACCTTACTCTCTTCAAAACAGGAGTCAGTTTTCCTTCATTTAGTGTACACATAGCCTTGAGTGGTACTGGAGACACAGCGAGGACTCAGATACGTCATTGGGGTGACAGAAGGTGCTTTATTCACTGGGAGTTTTTTGTTCTGTTGGGTTGAGAATTTCATGCATGCATACAAAGTACTTTCGATTAAACCCGCCCCCAGCCTCCGCCCCCTCCCCCATCTCCTCATCGCTTTTCTCTCACATCTTCACTTGCTCTGTTCAGTTAAAGCCCAGTGTCTGTTAGTGCAGCTTGTCTGTCCAGTAGATGGAGTATGAGGAGCCTCCCACGCTTCGAACACCCACCCCCCACCCCCCAGCCCATTGCCAGGTTTTAAGTGCAGAGTCTCATGGAGCTAGGATAATGATGACGTCACGCATCCCTCTCCTGAATGTTGGGATCAGGAACAGGAGTGAACTACAGTGGGCTCAGCGGTCATGAGCAAAGAGCATCTGTCATTCTCCCATAGATGACCCTTGTCACCCAACACTCTGCGTGGTCCCTGAACAGGTGCAGAAGTGGCTCTGCCCACAGAGAAACAGGGGCGGGGCCACAAAAGGACTTGGTGCAAGGCCTCAAAACATTCATTGTTTGTAACTCTTTTAAAAAATGTATCTTTTGGGGGCTGGTGAGATAGCTCATCGGGTAAGAGCATGGACTGCTCTTCCAAAGGTCCTGAGTTCAAATCCCAGCAACCATATGGTGGCTCACAACCATCTGTAACAGATCTGATGCCCTCTTCTGCAGTGTCTGAAGACAGCTACAGTGTACTTACATGTAATAAATAAATCTTTTTAAAAAATGTATCTTTTTAAAAAGATACCCTAGTCTTCTGTCAGTCACCTCAGGCTTTTGCAAAGTCTTTGTATGGGCAGGGTGGATACCCTTGTGCTCCAGCAACTTCTGGCTGACAGTGCCAGGACACATTGTGCAGTGGCTCATGGTCATCTATCCCATGACAAGGCTACTGCATTGTGCTTGGCTGTATAGCACGTACTTGCAATCCCAGCTCTCAGGAAGACGTGAAGTTGGAAGAAGTTGGTCTGGAACCATATGTGGTGGTGCACGCAGCACCACACGGGGGCATATGTGGTGCACGGGGGCAGAGGGAGATGGATCCCTGTGAGTTTGAAGCCAGCTTGGTCTACAGAGTTTCAGGACAGACAAGGGTATGTAGAGATAGCCTGTCTTATAAACTACATCAACAACACTAACTTGTAACACCCATTTATCACATCTTAAAACCAGATCTGAAGTCTGGTGAGTCTGAGCATGTTGACCTGAGTTCAGTTGCCAGAACACATATTTTAAAACCCAGGTGTAGTGGCTTGTGTTTGTAATTCCAGTGCCTGGAAATGTAGAGGCAGGCAGATCGCTGGAGTATTCTAGCCAGCTAGCTCACCTTACAACTTGAGCTCCAGGCCAATGGAAAGACTGTGTCTTGAAATCTAAGATAAACAGCTTCTGTTGTCCTCTGGCCTCTACATACATGTAGACTCACACATACCACACACACACACTCCACATACATAATCCACATACAAACATACCATATGAACATACCACAGACATGCCACACACACACACACACACATACAACACACAACACACACATTTCACACACATCACACACACCACACATCACACACACATACCACACATCACACATACATATATCACATACATCACACACACCACACATCTCATACACACATCACACACATCCCACACATCACATACACACACAACACAGAGATCACACATACATATACTACACATCACACACACACACACACACACATCCACTTTCTGGCCATCCTCTTGTTTTGCTTTCATGGATTTATTTTCTTCCATCCTTTTAAAAAATCACTTTTCTCACAAATCACCTCAAAAATCAGGTCAACCAAAGCTGGGTGTGGTGGCACACGCCTTTAATCCCAGCACTCAGCAGGCAGAGGCAGGCAGATCTCTGTGAGTTCAAGGTCTGCCTGGGGTACAAATTGAGTGTAGGACAGCCAGGGCTGATTACACTGAGAAATTCTATCTCAAAAAAACAACAATAACAAAACCCAAAAGTCAGGCCAACCAGGTCCCGTTAGTAACATGTTGATATTGAGAAAGAATTCCAAGCCAAACAGTGGTTTAATCTCAGCACTGGGGAGGCAGAGGCAGGCAGATTTCTAAGTTCGAGGCCAGCCTGGTCTACAGAGTGAGTTCCAGGACAGCCAGGGCTATACAGAGAAACCCTGTCTAGAAAAACAAAACTAACTAACAAACAAAAGGAATTCCGGACAGGTAGTGAGCAGAAAGGTAAAGGTCTATAAACAAGGTGTGCTATATAGTGACAGCTTCCAGGCCAGCCCCTGTCCGGCCGGCAGGGAGAGACCGCTCCACTCATCCATCCCTCTCATCCATCCCTCTGTGGTATTTACTTTTATGTGCCACAGTTCTCAATGGAGTGGAATCAATACAGAAAATGCTAGCCCTGTTTAAATGGGTCCAGGTCTGCGTCCTCCAGTCTAAAGCTTAACAGCTTAAGGGAATCAAACACAAAATTAAAGCGAAACAAAGCAAAACCGCAGAGAGGTGGCTGCTTCTAAGAACCGACATCCACTTCACACAAGCTGTGTGGCTCTGCTCTTCAAGAGGGAAGCAAGACCTCAGACACTGCCTACTGGCTTTATGGAAAAATCACAGTCCCTTGACCGGGTTTCGTTCTGTTGTGAGTGTCTGCCTTCTCCTTATGGGGACTCGGTCAGCGGTGGACTCTGCTCCCATCTGATCTAAACATCGTCATGACCCAAAATTCTAGAGAGAGAATCTTCCTCCTTTTGTGGGTCCCTCATCCTACTTGCTGTGGTCAGAGGGTGTGATGGTTTGAATATGCTTGGCCCAGGGAATGGCACTATTTGGAAGTATAACCTTGTTGGAGTGAGTGTGTCACTGTGGGTATGGGCTTTAAGATCCTAGTCCTAGCTGCCTGGAAGCGAGTCTCCTCATAGCATCCTTCAGATGAAGATGTAGAACTCTCAGCTCCTCCTGCACCATGCCTGCCTGGAGGCTGTCATGCTACTGTCTTGATAATGGACTGAACCTCTGAGCATATAAGCCAGTTCCAACTAAATGTTGTTTTATAAGAATTGCCTTGGTCCTGGTACCTGTAAAACTCTAACTAAGACAGAGGGTATCCTGTATATGCGGCTACTGAAGGTTGTCCTGCTGCAGACCAGCAAGCAGGGTGGGCCAGGAATCCAGGAGGAATCTGCCACTTAACGGGATTTGGTTAAGATTAGTGTCTGCTCAGGTTGCAGACTGTTCTGTGGAGCTACTCTAGCAGAGGAATATGTGTTACAGGAAGTGAGAGAGCAAAGCTAGTTTAAGAGTCTGGGAGAAGCCGGGTGTGGTGGCGCACGCCTTTAATCCCAGCACTCGGGAGGCAGAGGCAGGCGGATTTCTGAGTTCGAGGCCAGCCTGGTCTACAGAGTGAGTTCCAGGACAGCCAGGGCTATACAGAGAAACCCTGTCTCGGAAAAAAAAAAAAAAAAAAAAAAAAAAAAAGAGTCTGGGAGAGAACGTATTAGTTTCCTGTTGCTGCTATAACAAACAGCCACAGACTTAATGAGTTATAACAAAACAAGTGTGCCCAGGCCTCCTGGAACAGAGGTCTTGGCAGGTTTGGAGAATCTATGCTGTGCCATTTTCATCAAGAGCCCTTGGATGCTGGCACATTCTTCCCTATTCAAAGCTGAGAATAATGCTTTTCTGACATTGCTGTCACCAAGGCTTTCTCTTGGTGACCAGTGTTGGTGCATGTGACTGGATTGAACCTTGTCAGTATAGCTAGGGTAGCCGTGCCATTTCCGAGTTCTGAATAACCATGCCTGCAGAGTCTCTTGCTTGAGGATGAATTGTAGCCCTATTAATTCCTCGCCTCCCACACCATATTGTGAGCTTATTCTGAAACAAGGCATTGAGACACAGTTAGTTGGGGTGGGATGGGCCCTGAGCCAGTGTGACTGATGTCCATAGAAAAGGGGAAAGTTTAGACATGATTCCAGAGACAGACATGCGGGAGGAGGGCCAGGAGGAGACACGTATTACAAACCAGCATCAGAGAGTAGAGTCCATTGCTCAAAGCCCTCAGAAGGAGTCGGCAACACCAACACCTCCATTTTAGACTTCAACCTAGAGATGTGAGATAATGCTTCAGTGTCTCGCATAAACCATTCAGTTACGGTGGGTCCTTTCTACGTGTTCATGTAACTTCATCTCAGTTCTGGGCTCAGTAGCCTCTCAGCCTCAAATAAAATGGCACTTTGGGGCGGCATCTAACCTGTTGACATCTCCTTTAGGAGGTCTAACCTGTTTATACTTGCAACACAACCTTGACATCTACAAAGTCCAGTTGAGAAATGCATGGGGGAGTTTTTAAAAATCACCCCTGAGTCCGGGCGTGGTGGCACATGCCCTTAATCTTAGCACTCGGGAGGCAGAGACAGGCAGATTTCTGAGTTTGAGGCTAGCCTGGTCTACAAAGTGAGTTCCAGGACAGCCAGGGCTATACAGAGACACCCTGACTGGAAAAAACAAACAAACAAACAAAAAAATCACCCCTGAAAACGTCATAATGTTTTAAGTATGTTCACAATTGTGTAGCAGGCTGCATTTATAGCTATGCTTGGTTGCAGGGGGACACATCTGCCTCTAGATAGAATCTAGGTCCACTGCTCCCCACACAGCCTGTCAGCCCAGCAGCAGACTCCAGATAACCTGTGCACACACTGTCCAGCCCCTGGTTTTATGTGCTGCAGTGAAAGGCAGTACATAAGGTATTCTCTACGTTTGTGAGAAGATTCAAGTGCAGTGGACATTGCTCGCTATTTCCTAGAATAAACTCAAACACTTATATAGTGTTAGTCTCTGAGGGCAGGATTTCTCTGCTAAAGCAGCACCTCCCACAGCTCTTCAGCGTAGCATCCTCACTGTGGGCCACTGAGAGGCAAGTGGGGACCCTCTCGTCTGCAAGTCCCCAGACTGCATATTGGTTCAGATAACAGAGGCCAGATAATGGTTTCTGAGACATGATGAACAGCACAGAAAAAAAAAAATTTGTGGCTGATAATAAAGTAGACAGACAGACACACGGACAGACACACAGACAGAGTTCAATTTCCCCTACTACTGCACTACCCTGGTGGAGTCCAGACTCTCTTGAGATTGGATCGTGCTACAGGTTGTCCTCAATGTCCCACTGTCTCCCACCGCTGTCCCTGCTTTTTATCCTCTAGCTGGAAGATGGAAGCAGCCGATGCAGAGATCTGATAACCCCTTCAGCACCAGCTCTGACTTAAAAGTATCAGTGACTGCCACGCGGTCCACCCATGCAGTCCAGGCTTCTCACTGTGGCACAGGAGCTCCAGCCTGAGTTTCCAATCCCATCGTTCACTGCTCCACACGCCTAGCACCTGTTCTATCTCGTTCTATCCCAGGCGTGGTGGTTGACTACCAGAATGAGTGTCCACTGTGGTTAGTGTATAAGACACATCCTCCTGGCTCAGACTCTGATAGCAGCCATCTGAAGCGCTTCCTGTGTACACTGTAGCTGGTGGTGGTAGCCAGGGCCCTTCCTTTCTCTGGCATGCCCGTCTCCTTGTCCTGTCTGAGGAGGCATCGCTCATGTCCATTTCTCTTCATGAGGCTCACCCTGCAACACTGCTTTGTTTGAGTACAGAGTTCTCCTTGCCTGGTTTTTAGAAGCCACGCCTAGGATATCAGTCCCTTCCTAAGTAGTTATATGCACTTTCTGTTTCTACCAATGGAATTGGTAACTATGTTTCCCCTTCCCCATGGCCACCTCCTGAGCTGAGAGTCCCACACGGTGCTCAAGTGCAGCCGTCATGGTGTCTCCCACTGGCTGCGCATCTAGACTCTCCTTTCCCTCTGGACTTGGCCTATTTAATTCATATTCTCCTGTTCTGAGTTTTACACACTTGCGTTTGGATTTTTATTTTATATGCTTCTGCCACAATCTGCCTCAGATCCTTTCTGAACCAGAGTAGAAAAGAAATAAATTATTCATCTCTATATTCATACCACCTGGACAACGTCTGACAGAGGGAAACGACTCAGCAACAACGTTAAATTTAACTAAGGCTTAGAAAAGGTTTTGTTGGCTTTTATCATGGCGTCCAGAATTAAGTAGGCTAGGAGGATTTCTGATGGGGAAGTGCTGATTTCTGTCCTAGATCTCAGCAGTCCAGATGTAATTCCCACCTTCATCCAAGGGCAACCCATTCCAGGAACCTGGGCTCTTCAGTGTGGGGTTGTGATTAACTGAAACTTGGTGAATAGATAACCAGGAAATACAGAGACAGAAGGATGTCTCTGGGGAACGTGGAGTTCTAATGAGATCATGCAAGAATACAGAATAGGTCACAAGATAGGGGTGGGTGGGGCACTACAGCAAATGCCAATAGACCAAGGAGGTGGGGCCACAGCAGGTCAGGATGTTGCCTGAAGATGTAAGCAATTTAATGTCCCATGTGCATCAGGAAAAGCAAGTGTGCTCAAGCCCAGACGTAAAGCCATCAACATCAAATTGCTGCTCGATAAAGCTGTGAAGGAAGAGGAGAAAAATCTTGAGTTAAAAAAAAAATCAATCTCATTTTTTTTTGTGCTCATTTTTCTTCAATTTACATCTAATGTTTCCCTCAGGAAAACTGTCTTTCCCACTCCTACGTATTATATCTGAAGAAATCGCAGCACTGCCCAAATCTCTTTAAACTGAAGGTTCATTTTTCCTAAGGAAACACATGAGCGTGTGCAGTCTTGACTCTCATTGTCACCTTGGGTTTCTGAAGGAGTCCCTCACGCTTCCTGCTAGTGATTTTCAAATTGGAAAACTCCACTCAACTGGAATTTCTTCCCCACGACGGGGAAGAAAGACTCAAGGTATGCTTACCGATCGACTGTTACACATACACAAGGACATAACACTGCACGTCTAATTTAAATTTGCTTAGATAGATTGGCTTCCATCGAAAACATCCATCCAATGTGTTGACTTTAATCATATTTTCTTGAAAATCTAAAAAAAAAAAATCCGAGAAATTCCTCGAACAACATAAAAAGTGTTGATTTTAAGCAGATTAAAATGGAAGTTGGTGGAAATGAAGCTGGCTGCGTCATTACCTCCTGGGTAATGACTAGGAGATGTAATGGCATCAAGCTGCTTATGATGAAGTTTGGCTTCTTCCCAAGTAAATTGAACAGAGGACCTCTGAGTTGGGTTTGAGTGTCTGGTGTCATCCTGGCTCAGTGAGCTACTTGCACTGTCTTGGAGTTTGGTCTAAATCTCCAGGGACAGACTGTTAACGACAGGGAAGTGACCACCTCCGAAGTACCAAGAGGACTGATCCGATGCGGTCTGATGACAGTGGATGGGCTATAGATAACAGACTGGGAATGGAGTTAAGGGTTACATCCCAGCCGGACACCATGAACTTAGACCCAAACAAGTCTCTAATTTCTCATCCCCAGACCAACGGAGGGCAGCAGTATCCTCAGGTATATAGCCTCGGGCCTCCCATACACTGAGCCGTGAGCCATGAGTCCTCTACAGGATGTCTCCTCAGGGGAGCCTGGTACATGGCTGGAGATTATCCAGGGCCTGGGAATGGGTTTAGGACAGTCTGGAAGTACCTCTGACTACATTTGCTTGTTAACTGTTCCACAGTCTCCAGCGCCTTTGGAGGCATCAGCTCCTTAAACAGAATTCCTGGCTGCTCATCAGACTCTGGCTGTTCCATCCCAAGGCTTGAACCTTGGCTTAAAAAGCAGATGCCCAGTCTCCTCCCCCACAGGACCCTTGCCTGGCTCTTCCTCAAGTTCTAGGACTTAACCCCTTGTGCCCCACTCCCCTTCCAAGTGACGCCTCCCTGTGGCTCCAGTCGTGATGCCATAGGCGTCACAATGATGTAACTGCCATTTCTTTAGTCCCTATCAGGTGCCCGTGGGCTGGGGACTCAGCTGTTTCTCGGAACTCGTTAATGTGGATGTACTATCCTAATTTTCAGACAAGAAAACTAAAGCTCAATGAGGTTAAGTGGGTTTCCCAAGAAACCAAACTCACCATGCACAGAGCCCAGGTTCAGACCTAAGACTGGCAGAGGTCAAAATTAAAGTTTCTGTTGCCTGTGCCCTCCACAGTCAACTGGGAACAGAAGGGAGACAGGAGCCCTGTCTGCTCTTCATGGAGGTTCAGTAAAATGAACGAGGGAACTGGTCACTCCAATCCCTTCAGCGTCACCTCTTCCTCCGGCCACTAAGAAGGCCTCCTACTTTGTGCAGGCTTCAGTCAGTTTCAGTACAAACAACCCTGGCAATGGCTTACCCTAGCCAGTGCTTCAATCTCAGCTTGCAGCTTTGTGGATTTCTGGAAACCACACCAGGCAGCAACATAGCATAGAGGTCCAACAGGAACATATCAACCATATAGAATAACCCTGGGGGACACTCCTGACCAGCGGTGTGTGAGCGCTGATAAAGACCTGTGTCCGCCTCCTTCTTTCCCCATGATAAACATTCCCCAAATCTTCATGTGGATCTGTGGAAAGTTCCACAGGGTCAAGCCACATCTGTGGCCGAGCCACCAATGCATCAACACATCTAGGTTGAGCCGAGTCCGAGTCCCTCTCTCTGTTTTCCTCTGGCTGATCCCTTATTCCTACCGAAGAACCACGTTTTCAAGTAAATTATCTACAAGTCTTCGTCCCAGGCAGATAGGCAGAGGAGGACTGCCTTCCTGGGGGACTGCTTATGTAGCATGAAAAAGGCCCAGGGATCAATCCCCACTACAGAAGAAAAACAAATAAAAGTCCAGGCTATATATGTATGTTTATCTCAATGGATACTATGGTGGCAAGAAGGGGTAATATAACAATATCTTAAATAAGAACCTAATGTCCCTAAAAGATTGGAGTGATTGGGGTGGGCAGAACACTTAGTGGGCAGAGCTCTTGCTGCACAACCATGGGGAACTGAGTTCAAGTCCCTGAATGCACATAAAACTTGGATTTATCATGGAATTGCAGACATCAGCGCAAAGTCAAGGGTTGTGATACATTGGAACCTATAACACTATCCAATGAGAAATGGAAATGTACAAACTGCCTGATAAGAAAATTAAAATAAACCACCATACAGAAGCCCAGTGAGCTACAGAATAAGAGACAATTAATATCAGAAATGCATTACCCAAACAAACAATGCAACAGCGAAATAGATCTTTAAAAAGGACGAAGCTCAGGCTGGAGAGATGGCTCTGTGGTTAAGAGCACTGACTGTTCTTCCAGAGGTCCTGAGTTCAAATCCCAGCAACTACATGGTGGCTCACAACCATCTGTAATGGGATCTGAAACCCATCTTCTGTGTGTCTGAAGACAACTACAGTGTACTCAGACACATAAAATAGATAGATAGATAGATAGATAGATAGATAGATAGATAGATAGATAGAACCAAACTTTAGAACTGTGTTGAGGGCTTTTGGTGCCACTTCTAGGAATTTGGCATTTATCACTGGGCTCAGACAAGGAAGTGGGCTCAGATAAGAATATGAGAAACAGTGACCGTGGGGCTTTGTTCACGACTTTGCTGAGTTATTACCTTGTGTGAGCCTTTGCTTGATTACTCTCTTGTGTGCTCTCCCTGTTTATTACTTCAATTGATTACTTTGTCTTTGATCTAAGAACTGACCATGCTTTTTGGATATACCTAGGATGATATAAAAGCAGGCTGGAGAGAAATCAAGCTGTTTCAGCCTCAGCACTGGCTGGAGTCATGTGATAATTTTGTCTAGTTGGTTTTTGTTTTTTTCAGTCCTCACTCCCTCCCTTGAGACCCTGTTGACTGACTGAGCTGGCTTGGTTAGAACTGGAGATCTCAAAGGGAGTTTTAGTAGCTAATCAAGCCTGAAAGAGGGAGGGAGGGAGGGATGGAGGGAGGGAGGGAGGAGGAGTGGGGTGAGGAAGGGATGGACCACACCCCACATCTTAGGAGAAATGAGCATCCAAATGCACGAACCCCAAAAGCCTCATCATGTCTACTAAGCACAAAGCTCTCCAATAAGACACACTACAATTGAAGGCTCAAAAATCAAAGACGGGTTTGAAAGCGTCAAGAGAAAATCACCCCGTGGATACAAGGGACCCAGTGAAACGAAGATGGCCCTGTGGATACAAAGGAACCCCAGCTTTGTCAGCCAATTTGCAGGTCAGGAGAGAGTGAGGTGAAGCAGCTGAGGGATGGGGGAATTAATTAATTAATTAATTAATAAGAATAATTTAAAAACTGCCAACATAGAATACCACAGCAGACACAGCTATAGGCCAGGCATGTGCCACATGCCTTTCAGAGGCAGAGACTAACGGATCTCTGTAAGTTTGAGGCCAGTTAGGCCTACATAGTGAGACCTTGGAGGGGAAAGAGAAGGACAGACAGACAGGCAAGACAAAGATTTACCCAGAAAAGCAAGAGCTGAGGGAGAATTCTAGCAACATGAACACCTGTGAAACTATAAAGCCCACATAAAGGTAAGAACACCGTCAAATTCACAACCCTGTGTGTAGCATAAGTCATTTTTAACTCTAGTGTAAAAGTTAAAAGGCCAAAATACTGAAATTAATTATGGTCACATTAATTTACTAATGATATATAAAATGTTGGCCCTATAACCCTACTTGAAGTGGGAAGATCAAGAGCTTAAGGCCAATTTAGACATCTCTCCTAGCTTGTGTCCTGTTGTAAAACACTTACCAAAACTACTTGGGGAAGAAAGGGTTGTATCATCTTACAAACTCCCAGGTCATAAGAGAGAAGCCAGGGCAGAATGTCAGGATCTGAGACCGTGGAGGACTCCTACTTACTGACTCACAGGTGCCTGGGTCAGAGTTCCCTTCCCAGGTGTAGACAGCTTACAAAGTGTACTCTAGCTCCAGGGATCCAACATCCTCACCCACACACAAGTGGCACATAAGTGGCATGCACCCCTGCTCTCTCTCTCTCTCTCTCTCTCTCTCTCACACACACACACACACACACACACACACTTAACAAATAAAATTTGTAAAGTACAAAATATAAAGAAAAAATTTAAAAATTAGACTTCATAAAAATTAAGAACATTGGCTCTTCGAAGGGCACTGTTGAGGAAACGAGAAGCAAGTTGAACACTGGGGGGGGGGGGACGGTTTTATAGCGCATGCCTACTAAGCGCTGCAAGCCTGTATTAGGGGACACGCAACTCATCTGAAATGATCCCCAGGGTCTGGCTACTCCCAGCGATTGCTGCTGGAGCTGCCTCGTATTTAAACAACAAATTCTCGTTTCTGTTCTGGACTGTTACCAGGCGTGCTGGCTTCGGCAATCCCGCCGGCCGTGTATGGTTGTACTGGGACAGTGGCTTCCCTGAGAGCTGCCACAACAGCACAATGGGGGGTCGGGGTGGGGGGAGCTACCTGATCCTCCTGAGGACTGTGGATCCTCTTGTATACAAAATCTGTTTCCAATGTTGGGATTGGACATAAGGCTGAGGGGGGAGGGGGAGGGCTTGAAGCCAAAGACTGTGTAAGCTCTACTTCGGAATTCCTTTCCTGTAGTTTCTGCGAACAGGGAGCACTGCCTTGGAGCACCATCTCCTGCTGTGTGGCCCTGGTGTGGGAGACGGGAAGGGGAACAGGGAGGGGGTTGAGGGGGTGCTCTCTTCTTTAATTTATTCATCTATAGAACATGAGGAATAGCTTCAACCTGAAAGGCTGGCTGAGTGGATTAACAATATGCACAACCCTTTCCCAACAGTTCCTGGACCCTGCAAGGAGGCTGACAAGAAGACCCGAGTGGTTCCGGTGGCTGGTGGCTCTGACTTCCGGCTCACCTCCATCCCCTCCCCAGAGGACTGAGTTCGAAATTGTGTCCTTGGTCTGGTTCATGGCTACAGCGCAGGAAGGCCTTCTGGGAGAAGATTAGGCATGGCTCATTAGGAGAAAGCCTATCCCATCCAAGCATGGCGCTCGGTGGTCCTTGATGAGCAGAGACAGTCTTGGTTTTAGATCTTTATTGTAGAAAGGCAAGGGGGAAAGAGAGAGGTAGAGAGGCCTGCCATGGCCACATGGAGAGAAGGGGGAAGGGAAAGAGAGAAGGATGGCTAGAGATTAAGAAAGGTGAGGGCTGCTCTTTCCTTTTGCGGCCGTCAGTGGATCACAGCCGCCAAAATGAAGTTCAATCCCTTCGTGACTTCTGACCGAAGCAAGAACCGCAAGCGGCATTTCAATGCGCCCTCTCACATTCGGAGGAAGATCATGTCTTCCCCTCTTTCCAAAGAGCTGAGACAGAAGTATAATGTTCGGTCTATGCCCATTCGGAAGGATGATGAGGTTCAGGTTGTTCGAGGACACTACGAAGGCCAGCAGATTGGCAAGGTGGTCCAAGTGTACAGGAAGAATTACGTCATCTACATTGAACGAGTCCAGCGAGAGAAGGCTAACGGCACAACTGTCCACGTGGGCATCCACCCCAGCAAGGTGGTTATCACCAGGCTAAAGCTGGACAAGGACCGCAAGAAGATCCTGGAGAGGAAAGCCAAGTCCCGACAAGTAGGAAAGGAGAAGGGCAAATACAAGGAAAAAACGATCGAGAAGATGCAGGAGTAGAGATATCTCATTCACAGCTTTCATTAAAGACTGCTTTAAGTAGTCCTGTCCTGTGTGGTGTTTTCCAAGTAAAAAAAAAAAAAAAGAAAGGTGAGGGCTAAACCGGGTGTAGTGGCACACGCCTTTAATCCCAGCACTCGGGAGGCAGAGGCAGGCGGATTTCTGAGTTCGAGGCCAGCCTGATCTACAAAGTGAGTTCCAGGACAGCCAGGGCTATACAGAGAAACCTGTCTAAAAAAAAAAAAAAAAAAAAAAAAAAGGGGTGACGGCTTAAAGTGAGAAGGGGGCCAAGCAGCCCCTCTTATAGTGAGCTGGGCTACCTTGCTGTAAGCAGGTAACTGTGGGGAGGAGCATAGTCAGGTAAAGGTGGGGGTGGAGTCTAGCCAGAATGCCAGAAGCTTTGTGTCTAATAGTCACAGAATTATGGTGTTGGGGGCTCTGTAGTGTCAGGCACCTGTCTCTGGGAACGTGGCTTGCTTTTCCAGCCCTCGTAGAGTTCTCTACTGGGTCACCGAAACAAGCCCCATTCAACCAAAATAGGCTGCTTATCACAATCCCACTCACATCTTACTCCCAGTACTTGGGAGAATGAGGTAGTTCAGGGTCAGCCTGTCTATACAGTGGCAGCCAGGGCTGGGGGATTCTGTGCACATAGTGGCAGCCAGGGCTGGGGGATTTGTGCACACAGTGACAGCCAGGGCTGGGGGATCTGTGCACACAGTGACAGCCAGGGCTGGGAGATCTGTGCACACAGTGACAGCCAGGGCTGGGGGATCTGTGCACACAGTGACAGCCAGGGCTGGGGTCTGTGTACACAGTGACAGCCAGGACTGGGATCTGTGCACACAGTGACAGCCAGGACTGGGGTCTGTGCACATAGTGACAGCCAGGACTGGGGTCTGTGTACACAGTGGTAGCCAGGGCTGAGGCTATGGTGCAGATGGGTTTCTTATTTTATATCCTATGGGGAGGGAGTTTTAAATTATTACATCTAAATGCTCAAAAAAGAAATCTAGTCGGTATTGGGCCCCCAAAACCTCATTTTATAAATGCTATAAGGAAATGTTCTCTGAAAAGTGATAGTTTAACCCAAATCCTAAAACAAAGCCAGTGAACCCTCAGGTTACTTCTGTCCTCACTGCAGTCCCCACCTGAACAGCAGGTCATCCCTGCCTACTGTCGCTGACGGTGATATCCTGACATCTGTCACATGCCTGTAAATGGTCACATACTTTAACTTAGAAAGCCTACCTTTGGAGACACTGTCCAAAGAACCTATCAGCTCTTCCAAGACTGACACCACACTATTTATAGCCATATTGTTTACACAGTGCAATCTGGGAATAACTAAGAGGTCCAATTATAGAGATTCTGACAAGGAAAGATGGTGCAGACAGATGACAAAATGTTAAAAAGTCATGGAAATGTTATTTCCAAAGAATACTTAATGTTGTAGAAGATTACAATATAACCTCACTTGGCAAAAAGACATAAAATTACACATACAAATATGTATATAATAAACTTTTAAATATATTTACATATTCATTTTAAAATGCTCTTAGAGAGAACCTTGGAAAAAGCAATTTCAAATTAAAATATGAAACAATCAAAATGTTAATAGTATTTGTCTCTCTGTAGCAGGACTATGTGCTTTAATGCTTTCTTTTTATTCCTTTTATTTCTTTTATTCATTTTCCTAATTTTTAGTAATGCATATGTTATTAATATAATCAGGAAAGTGTTTCTGTTTCAGTCATATTAAAAATATCATTTGGAATAGTCATTATCCAGAAAAAAAAAAGATTATGTTCAGAAAATAAAGAGCAAAGACCAAGGTTTTTCCTGTCCTCAACCTACTGACAGTTTACAACTCAGTCCTCAGGGGAGGGGACAAAGGGGAGTCAGGACCACCATAACCACTCAGTTGGTTATGCAGGTAACTTCCTGTAATGCATGCATAGAGGGTGTGCTACGGTTGCCATGGTAACAGACTCAGGCTGGTCTTGTCACCTAGGGATGATGTCATCCCTGGATTCAGAGGCTGGTTGTAAACAGCTTCTGATGCTAACCACCATCACTGGGGCGACTGTCACTGGGGACGACTGTCACTGGGGCGACTGTCAGTGACATCACATCCTGAAAAGCAAATGTGAAATTAAACAAATTTAACATCTAGAATTTAAACAAATTATCTTTGTTTTTTTTGTTTTGTTTTGTTTTGTTTTGTTTTGTTTTGTTTTGTTTTGTTTGAGACAGGGTTTCTCTGTGTAGCCCTGGCTGTCCTGGAACTCACTCTGTAGACCAGGCTGGCCTCGAACTCAGAAATCCACCTGCCTCTGCCTCCCAAGTGCTGGGATTAAAGGCGTGTGCCACCACGCCTGGCTTATCTTTGATTTTTATTAGAGTATATTAATTGGATAAAATAATGGGCTTCGCTGCAACTTTGATCATATCTGCTCCCATCCCCCCCGCCACTCCCACGCATACCCATGGGTCCCTTCCTCCTTAAAAGGAAAAAGAAAATTCTCCACCTTCTGCTTTCCTGCCTTTTTTAAAGGTCAGTGCACAGTCATGTGCCTCATCATGACTTCTTCATACATAGTATACTCCATGTGCTGCATCCCTCTCTCTCCTTCCTAACTGGCCATCTTTTTGAAAACTCCTTTCTGTCTTCCTGAGTCTGACTTATTTCACTCACTACGAGGATCTCCAGCTCTGTCCATTTTCTGCGAATGATATGACTCTGTTCTCCTTTCGGCCGAGTACTGTTCTGTGCATGGGCCATGTTCTCCATACACTGTTGTCTGAGGACGACGACTCGGCTGACCGTAACTCTGCCTCTGTGGACCCGGCCGTGGGAAGCCCGGGGCTACAGGGTTCCTTGCCACGTGCAGTTTGAAGCCTTTGTTCATGTGTCAGGAGTGGTATAGCTGATAGTATGGTGATTATATTTTTAGCTTTTGCGGAAACTTCGTTATGATTTCCATAGTTACTGGACTTATTTAAATCCCCTCCCCCAGCTCCCTCTGCATCTCTGTCTCCTTGATATGAGCCATTGTGACTGAGATGAGAAAGAACCTCGGTGTGCTTTGGATTTTACTAAAGACGAGCGCTTTTATTACTGTATTTTTTTTAACCATTTATCCTTATTCTGAGAACCATCTCTTTACTTCATTTGCCTGTTCACTCTCTGAATTATTATTTCTTTTTTTCTTTTTTTTTTTCTTTTTTTTTTTTTTTCGAGACAGGGTTTCTCTGTGTAGCTCTGGTTGTCCTGGAACTCACTTTGTAGACCAGGCTGGCCTCGAACTCAGAAATCCGCCTGCCTCTGCCTCCCGAGTGCTGGGATTAAAGGCGTCACCACCACGTCCGGCTGAATTATTATTTCTTTAGGTGTAAAACAATTTCTCAAACAACTCAAGCTCCCTGGGGCAGCAGGTCTTCCTGACTGGCACGCTTCTCCTCATGACCTGGATATGCAGGTGACTGCTTCCCGACCTCCATCTCTGAGCACCTTCACCACTGTGACCGTCCTTTATGAGCCAGGAGAAATGTGCTCAGGCAGCCATTCCGTAGCTCACCTCAGGATCTCATCCCAAGCTCAGTGTGACAAACATGACCCAGTTCTGTGTGATCCTCCGAGTGGATCTCTCTCCTTCATCTTTCTCTCCCCAGTGTCTCTGGACCACCTTGACCTTCCAACCTATACAGCTATGTGAGTTCTGTCCTCAGAGAGGCTCTTCCTCCTAAACCGTCATCAGCCAGCGTTTCCCAAACAGCCCTGGCTCGTAAACACTAATGACTCAAGGAACGGTTAAAGCTTCCAACAGTGTCTCCTCTAGTTAATGCTTGGAGAGTTGCTGTACATCTGTCCCTTTGCTATACACAAAGAAAAACAGTTATGGCTCAAGATTTGTACATACGTGGGGCCTGGGGACACAGCTCAGTTAGTAGATGACAGCCTAGCATACAAGTAGCCCTGGGTTTGATGCTTAATACAACATAAACTGGTTGTGGTGACCCACAGCTACAGTCTCAGGACTCAGAAGGTGGAGATAGGAGGATAAAAACTCAGGGTCAGCTGGGCAGTGGTGGCGCACGCCTTTAATCCCAGCACTCGGAAGGCAGAGACAGGCAGAATTCTGAATTTGAGGCCAGCCTGGTCTACAGAATGAGTTCCAAGACAGCCAGGGATATACAGACAAACCCTGTCTAGAAAAAAAAGCAAGCCGGGTGTGGTGGCGCACACCTTTGATCCCAGCACTTGGAAGGCAGAGGCAGGCAGAATTCTGAATTTGAGGCCAGCCTGGTCTACAGAATGAGTTCCAAGACAGCCAGGGATATTCAGAGAAACCCTGTCTCAAAAAACCGAAAAACAAAAAACAAAACAAAACAAAACCCCTCAGGGTCATAAAAAGCTACATACAGAGCTTGTGCTACAAGTGACTCTGACTCAAATAAGAAAGAGAGGAGGAGGAAAAAGAAGCAGCCTCAGAATGTGGCGGAGGCCCTTGGGTTGTAAGGCATGTGGCGGAGGCCCTTGGGTTGTAAGGCATGTGGCGGAGGCCCTTGGGTTGTAAGGCATAGACATTGTTTGAAGCGACTTCAGTAGCAGGGCTGTTACAAACAATAAACAGGCAAAGAATCTCAGGGATACGAGGAGCAGACTCTGACTCAGGTCCACAACAGGCCTGGCATTCAGGTGGTTGGCTACCCAGTTCGCTACCCAGCCTCTTCCCTGATGTCCTGGTGACTCCAGTGACTCAGACAAAGCACACCTTTGTGTGGCACATCCTTTTCTTCCTCACCTCACACTGCTTGGTGGCTCAGGGGCCATCTTGTTTCAACCCCAACTTAAGACCCCGGTTTCAACAACCAGAGAATGACTGGGGGAGATTAAAGATCAAGGCAGGACTCTTGGTAGATAATCTCTTATGCACCAAGCTGTAAGTGTGGCCCAGACAGCATTGCTTCTGTGCCTTAAGGTGGAGGAATGCTGTTCTTGATGGCTTTATATATTGCCAGGGGAAGGATTTAGTATGTGTACTAGCTATTCCTATGCCAACTTGATACAAGCTGGAGTTATCGGAAGGGAGGAAACCTCAATTGAGAAAAGGCTTCCATAGATCCAGCCATAAAGCATTTTCCTAATTAGTGATTGATGGCGATTGATTAGTGATTAATTGACCCTCCTTCCTCATCATGGGTTATGCCATCCCTGGGCTGGTATTTCTGAGTTTTGTCAGAAAGCAGGCTGAGCACAGCCATGGAGAGCAAGCTAGTAAGCAGCACCCTCCATGGCCTTTGCATCAGCTCCTGCCTCCAGGTTCCTGCCCTGTGTGAGTTCCTGTCCTGGCTTCCGTCAGTGGTAGACTATGATGTGGAAGTGTAAGTCAAATAACCTCTTCCCTCCCCAACTTGCTTTTGGTCACAGTGTTTTGTCGAAGCAATAGAAGCTCTGACTAAGACACAGTTGTTCTTCAACATGTTTTTAATACTTTGCTTCACCAATGCTTAGACCAACAAGTGGCTGCATGGTGACCATTCAACCCCTAGCTCTTTAAGTGTTGCTAGACAGGGGGTGTCCCCCTTACCTCAAGTTCACCTCCTGAGACCTCCTTAGCTTCATTGGCCAGCTCCCACTGCCATCCTGGTCCATCTTCTTTCCCATGTTGTTCTCTAATTCACTCAGTTCCTGAGGCTCAGGAGAAGCAGTCTCTCCAGCAATGGCTTCCAGAACCCCTCTGTACCCACTCATTCCTCATCTCCTACCTTTGACACTCAGGGGAGGAGAAGTTATTCAGGACAAAATGGAGGGCTGCCTCTAAGAGGCTATGGCTGAGAAGTCAATTTAGTCCACTGGCCTCAGAGATTTGTTACAAGGCATAACACATGTAAACATGTTGACAAACTATTTGTTTCTATTATATTTCAATATCTAGACGCCTCTGGCCACATTCTGAGTTGTTCAGTCCTTTCAGAGCAGGGTATGTAGTCCAATTTATTCAAAGTTCCCCATGGTGAATGAAGTATTCTACTTAGGAAAGGCTAGCACTAGTTATAGATAGCATGTGTTGAACATTTATTACATATTAGAGCACATGCCAAGCTGTATGACAAGACCTCTCCTGGGAGATACAACACATACATCTATTCATCCCAGACAGACACACCAAACAGACCAAAGTATGGATACCACCAAAATCAAATTTGGTGAACCAATGAGTTTCATGGGTTACTTACAGGAGCAGAAATGACTCACAGCTATATTATCAAAGCCCAGCCCAGTATGAGTGACAGGTCACAAAAACTTGGGACCTGGAGCACACTGCACAGCCTGCAGGCTGCTCGGCAGCTTGGAGAGTGTACTTTCCAAGTGACTTAACTGGTCTAAACCCCTTCCTGGCAGCTCTACTGATATCTGCTTCTTCCAGGCAGCTGGCCTGGTCTTAGAAGCTTGGCTTGTCTGAGAGGTATTCTCAGCAATCTTTATTGTTTAGTCTTGGGAAAAGGCACCTAGTGAATCTGCTCAGTTTCAGGGACTTCCTGAGTTGTTTCCCTTCTGTCTTAAAGTGCTTTGCTGGGAGATGCAAAATTTTTATACAGGAATTTTAATTTTAAATTTTAAAAATTTTAATACAGGAAGAAATTATTCCATGAGTGCTTTGTAATTTTTATCCAGCTTCACTCTCATGGACCAGACATCTTCATGAGCCCTACTTTATTGAGAAGGAAACTGAAGCACAGAGCATAATTGATCCTTGTCCTTGGTCAGTAAGTATCAGAGTCAAACTCAAAACAGTCTTTCTTTCTTTCTTTCTTTCTTTCTTTCTTTCTTTCTTTCTTTCTTTCTCTCTCTCTCTCTTTCTTTCTTTCTTTCTTTCTTTCTTTCTTTTGTTCCAGGCCTGAAATTTATGGCACTGAGCAAGCTATTGTCACTGAGAGTTACTATCTTCAAAATCAACTCACTTTCATTCCCTCAGTTTACCGATGCAGACACGGAGGCTCAGCCAAAGGCAATGATAGCGAACTCGAGCCTAGAACCTGGTGCTGCTTTTATTTCCGCACATCCAGTGGAACGGCTGGGTCTTCAGACTGACCTCAGACTACCAAGGTAGCTGGGGATGGCCTTGAACATCTGGGCCTTCTGCCTCTAACTCCTGAGTGCAGAGATGGCAGGTGTGAGCCACCACACCCAGTTTCATGCAATGCTGGAATCGCCACATGGTGGCTCACAGCCACCTATAATGGGCTTGACTTGGGCATTTATTTCTGTCCTCTTTCAAATCATTCACCATTTTAAAAGTTTGCCTTTCTGGCCTTTGCCTGCCATCTCCTCCTCTTGGACATCTTGGGATTCGGTTACAGAAGAGTTGGAAAGTCTCGAAGGATGTGTGCTGCCTTCATTTCCTTTTTCCTACTTCTTGTGCTTCGATGCTGGTATTTGCACATTCGCTGAGATGGATCTCTCTTTCAGTTTTTTTTGTTGTTGTTGTTTTTTTGTTTTTGGTTTTTCGAGACAGGGTTTCTCTGTATAGCCCTGGCTGCTGGCTGTCCTGGAACTCACTTTGTAGACCAGGCTGGCCTCGAACTCAAAAATCCGCCTGCCTGTATCTCCGGAGTGCTGGGATCAAAGGCATGCGCCACCATGCCCGGCTCTCTTTCAGTTTTAAGGGAGAATCTTCCTAGGGAACAGCCTTCTTTTGGGGGCTCAATCCTAAGGCCAGTTTAAAGGGGGGGGGACAATCGACATTATCAGTAACACAAAACAAATGAGATACATAAATATAGAAAAATACATAAATATAGAAAATAAAGGCAACCATTACGCCACCAGTAACGACAGAAAGAAGCAGCAAGACAGAGACACTGTATACATAAAAGTTTAAAATCAATAAAAATAAAATTAGCATGAATTACACAGTAACAAAGGGGATTGGGAAAGAAAAAAATGAATGAAGCAAGGTTTTTAAAGAGAAGAGGGGAGAAGCATAAGGAATGGGGTGATAAAAAATCTACTTAAAAATAAGTAAATAAAATTAGATAAAATTTTAAGGAATATGGGAAGGAGGGAGAGAAGCAAGGAAAGAAAGGGAATAAAGAAGGAAGTGGGGGAGGGGAAGAAGGAGACGTAGGGAGAGGAGGATTTCCTTCTAACCAAGGTACTGGCAGAATGTTTTCTTGGCCTTGCCATAGAATGAGCACCGGAGAGTTTGCAAAGTGCCGATCCCCACCTTGGCTGGAAATGATTGTTGAGCTTCTCTCTGAATCCTTTAGGTAAGGGGCAGGGGAGTGGAGCACATCTGAGCCTTGTTTTAATCCTTTCTGTTCCCACCAACCAGGTTGGCGCTGAGGTCTGTAGGCTGATTTCCTGAGGAGCCAGTTAAGGAGACTTTGTTGGGGGATGGGGATGGAGATTGTTTTCTCCTCAGACTTCTTTCATTCAAATCCAGTTACCAGAGGACTTCAGTGGTCTGTATGCTGACCTCCATCAAGTGCCCCAAGTCGGCGGCACATGTCCTTACTGTGATAGATTCCCAAAGGCCTCAGCGAGTGGGGGAAGCAGAGAACTGAGTTCTATGCAGGGGCACCATGGGAAGGGAGCGCGGCTCTGACCTCAGTAAACCCTGAAGCTGCTTTTGCTATTTGACATGGAAGACAGCAGCCGGCCACCCTGCCCTGCACAATGTATATTCCTCAGTCTTAAAACCCTCAGCAGTCGTGAGAGTTAGTCTTGTCAACTTGACAGGATTTAGAGTCAATCTAAGAAGCACAGCTCCGGGTGTGACTGGAAGGATGTCTCTAGATACAAATAATAGAGAGGAAAAGACCCACCCTTAATGATGTTATTCTTCTGCCGCTAAGATGAGCCAATTTCAACCAGGTTAGATTATATTATAGGCAGGTTTATTGGGAAGATGCACTTGGGAGAGTTCATTGGCCCCAAGGACCAAAGCCAGGAAAGTTGCTATGGGAAAAGGTGTGGGGGTTAAGAGAGAGAAAGAGAGAAGGGGCACGCATGCAAAGAGAAGAGGAGAAGAAGAGAAAGCAACCAAAATGTTTGGATTATATAAGGAGGATCCTCTGGGGGAAGGGCAGCCTAACCCTGGGCTGGAAAGTTCAGGGTTGGAGGCAGGGTATGCCAGTTAGGGACTGAGGGATACTGGGAGAACCTGGAGGGAGGCCAGGTTTTCTTTGGTATGTAAAATATGTACCTCAGTCTCTTGTCCAGGGTCAAAACCAAACACTTAAAGTGGACAGCACTTTCCAACCAGGACATACATCGATAGCTCCAATGTAGCTGACACCCATCATGATGACTGCAGCTTCATCACCCACTAGCGTTGGTTTGCAACTGCTGAATACCAAGACCCAAGGCATGGGTTCTACTTCAAGCATTCCTGAAGGGTTCGTGTGTGTGTGTGTGTGTGTGTGTGTGTGTGTGTGTGTGTGTGTGTGCAGTGCAGGACTGAGGGTGCCGATCACTTTGAACCTTTCAATCCCAGCTCTTCAACACTGAGACTCTGAGCATCATTTTCTTAGGAAATGAATCCCTCCTGAGGTTTGTTTGTTTTGTTTTGTTTTAACAATTGGTTTCACATTTCACATGTGAGGAATGAGTATTGGAGACTCTGCATTCGGAATAGTACTATGCAGACATACAGTTGTCTATGCCCTTTCTTAACATTTTACAAGGCTTCCAGCCTCTCTCACCCCAGCCTAGAGAAATGTCAGTGCTTCTGAACTCTGACATTTCCCTTCTCCCTACTCAAGCAGTCAAGGAGCCTGCTGCAGATTTTACTTGTCTTGCTCAGAGCCGCTGAGATCCACCTCCTCCCCATGCCATGTGTACACACAGACACACACACCACACACACACACACACACACACACACACACACTTCAGGTTGAACTTGAACCCACAGGGAATGGATACCTGACCCATATAGCCATTGGGAAGAGTCTGGCCCCAGACACCCTTTGGTTTTTGGCTTTTGGTTTTTCAAGACAGGGTTTCTCTGTATAGCCCTGGCTGTCCTGGAACTCACTCTGTAGACCAGGCTGGCCTCGAACTCAGAAATCCGCCTGCCTCTGCCTCCTGAGTGCTGGGATTAAAGGCGTTCGCCACCACGCCCGGCTCCCAGACACCCTTTGAAGTTACCCTGTGAAATTTCATTTCTTCATTTCTACTTCACTTACCAGGCCATGCCTGTGTGTGTGTGTGTGTGTGTGTGTGTGTGTGTGTGTGTGTGTGTGTAAGAGGTGGGAGCTGCAGATGGTGACAGGAGATGAGAAGGAGCCTGGTGAAAACCTAACGGCACTGGGGACTGAAGTTCTCTACCCATTTTACCTCTGCATTTCTGGGAGCTTACCTGGGCACAGTAAGCACTCACCATGTATTCAGAACTGTGTTCTGAGCATGTGGATCTACTAACAGTCTCCACTGATTGTGCGATCACTGTTGCTGGGCACCGTGAGTGATATAACACATATAAAAAACAAAACAAGCAAACAAAAAGACCCCGGGCATTTCTTTCTACAACTCCTTCAGGACATGTGTTATTATTCCCTTTATACAAACAAAGGTACTGACCCACAAAGTAGTAAACCTAGCTGAAATCATACAGCTAGTTTGAGTGTTTGCAGTGTGCTGAGATTCTGAACCTGCCCTGAAGCAAGCACTGGGCAAAGGGAAAGGAGCTGCTGTCTCCTCCCAGGGACTCAGCAAATCGCCTTCCAGGCCAAATCTCTGCACAGGAAGAAAAGCCTAATGTCACCGTCTGAGGATAGAAGCATTAGCCAGAGTCTTTTAATGATCATTTTAATATCATCTCGGTATATCCAGCACTGATAAGTAAAGTCTATCTCTCCTGGCTGATATTTCCTGACCTTTATAAACCAGTAAAAATACCACTACTCCAGGCAAGCACTCCAACACCAGCCACATGTCAGTGGCTCAGCTCGGTAAGAATCAACCTGTGGTCAAATGTGTAGGAAGGAGACCTTTCCTCTCCCTTGGACAAGCTTTCTCCTGGGCTCCTGGAATCATTTCCATTTATCCAGCATGTAAGTGAAAGACAGTGGGTTTCACTTGATAGGGTTCACTAGGCCAGCCTAGAGGTACTGTCCTTACCCCATCCCCATGCACCTGCAAGGGAAGGTTCGCAGGAGAGCCTAGCTGTGTGTTTCGGTCACCATACTGTTCTGGTTGCATCGATGTGACTGACATATGTAGAAGACACTATCCTGTGCCAGATGTCCTGGTTCTAAAGCAGGGTTCGTTTGGGCTCATGGCGCCCATGCTGACGAGCTTCCTTGCCTCTGGGCCTGTGCTGAGAAGAAGAGTGTGACAAACAGAACCTCAAGGGAGCCAGGAAGTACAGAGAGATAGGAAGGAACAGTGTACTGGCTGGTTTTGTGTGTCAACTTGACACAAGCTGGAGTTATCACAAAGAAAGGAGCTTCCCTTGAGGAAATAACTCCGTGAGATCCAGCTGTAAGGCATTTTCTCAATTAGTAATCAAGGTGGGAGGGCCCATTGTGGGTGGTGCCATTCCTGGGCTGGTGGTCCTGGGTTCTATAAGAAAGCAGGCTGAGCAAGGCAGAAGAAGCAATCAGGTAAGCAGCATCTCTCCATGGCCTCCGCAACAGCTCCTGCCTCCAAGTTCCTGCCCTGTGTGAGTTCCTGTCCTGACTTCCTTTGGTGATCAACAGCAATGTGGAAGTGTAAGCTGAATAAACCCATTCCTCCCCAACTTGCTGCTTGGTCATGATGCTTTGTGCAGGAATACAGACCCTGACTAAGACAAACAGCAAGATGAGGTTCCCAAGGACACACTGCCAAGGACTTCCTCCAGCTAAGGCTTCCAGCACCTCCCAGAACAGAGCTGCCAGCTGAGGGCTGAACCTTGAACACAGCCGCCTGTGAGGCGGAGCTTCATATTCAAGCCTTAGCTGTCACAGAACCCGGATGTTCAGAACTGCGATCCACCAAGGACTCGCCCATCCCTTGTGCTATGCTGTTCCTTTCATTGTCTTCTGGCTGGCAAAATGCCAGCTGGAGCAGACACCAAATCACAGCCAGGAACAGTTATCCAAATTTTATATCCCCATGACATGTAAATTTCACTTATCGACAAGTTAAGACAAAGGTTGCCTCTACTAAACTTATTTGTGAGTGGTTATCGGACATAGCTTCTAGGTTAGGAATGGGCGGCCCTGAGTCCGCTCCTCCGCTCAGCTTAGCACCCCATCTGGTGCAGACTTGTGCAGGCCATGTGCGTGCTAACAGTCTCATGAGTTCACACAAACTTTGATCCTGTTGATTTAGAGGGTCTTATTTTTTGGTCTCCACCCCTTCTAGATCTTACATTCTCCCTCCCCTCTCCTCCCCACCCCTCCCCTCCTCTCTTCTCTCCTCTCCCCTCTTCCTTCCTCCCCCTCTCTCTTTTGAGTGTGTGAGTGTGTATATGTATGTATGTGTATATATGTATGTGTGAATATATGTGTGTATATGTGTATGTATATGTTTGTGTATGTGTGCCTGTGTGTGTCTGTGTTTATATGTATGTATATGTGTGTATATGTGTATGTATATATATGTGAGTGTGTATGAATGTGTGTATATGTATGTGAGTGTGTGTATGTATGAGTGTGTGTATGTATGTGTTTATATGTGTGCGTGTTTATATGTGTTTGTGTAAGTGTGTGTGTATGCATGCATTTGTGTGTGTTTATATGTATGTGTTTATGTGTGCATATGTGTGTATGTTTGTGTGTGTATGTGTGAGTATATGTGTGTATGTGTATGTAAGTGTGTGTGAGTATATGTGTATATGTAAGTGTGTATATGTATGTGTGTTTGAGTGTGTGTGTATGAATGTGTGTGTGTTTGAGTGTGTGTGTATATATATGTGTGTGTTTATGTTTGTATGTGAGTGTGTGTGTATGAGTGTGTGTGTGTGTAGGGAAAAGAAGTCATAAAAAAGTTTGGATTTGATGGAGACTCCCTTTTTAGTTTTTCT
This sequence comes from Mus minutoides, assembly GCA_902729485.2. Taxonomy (NCBI): domain Eukaryota; kingdom Metazoa; phylum Chordata; class Mammalia; order Rodentia; family Muridae; genus Mus; species Mus minutoides. The sequence continues at coordinate 1,849,178 of LR749689.1, read as the reverse complement.
CCAAGGAAGTCTCACTGGGGAAACAAACTACCCTTAAAAGTAGGCTGCTTCTGAGTTTGAGGCCAGCCTGGTCTACAAAGTGAGTTTCAGCACAGCCAGGGCTATACAGAGAAACCTTGTCTCAAAAAAAAAAAACCATAAATAAATAAATAAATAAATAAATAAATAAATAAATAAATAAAAGTAGGAGCCGGGCATGGTGGCACACGCCTTTAATCCCAGCACTCGGGAGGCAGAGGCAGGCGGATTTCTGAGTTTGAGGCCAGCCTGGTCTACAGAGTGAGTTCCAGGACAGCCAGGGCTATACAGAGAAACCCTGTCTCAAAAAACAAACAAACAAACAAACAAAAAGTAGGCTGCATGCCCCAGCAGGAGATGCCAACAGAAAACATACTCGCCTGCATCTTTGGAGTTTCTCATGTTATAATGTCAGGCCAGAGCTTTCTTCATTTCTTTGTTTTTTAACTTTTATTTTATCTTATTTTGTTTAAAGGTCTTGAAATTGTTTTCTCTCTTTTTATCCTATAGGTTCTTTACATATACTATGGTTTCCATTTTAGTATTGGTATGGGATTCCTGAGCGTAGGAATGAGAGAGCCTCTGTGTGTCCATCTGTGTCTTGCGCCTTTTCGTGGGCTCCTTCCTGTTTGTTTGTTTTCTCCTATTCCGATGTGTCAGTCTTGTTCTACCATTATATTATATTGTATTATATTATATTATATTCCCCTAGAATCCTGTTTGTTTTCTAATGAGAGACACAAAGGGGGTGGATCCAGAAGAGAGGGTAAGTGGGGAGAAACTGGGAGGGGAAACTGTAATCAGAATATACTATATGAGAAAAAAACAAAAGGAAAGAAAATAGTCACCCCTTCCTGATGGGAACTGTCCGGGAAACACGGACCCTGTGGACATGGCTCCAGGTGGGGTGCCTGCATGACCTCAGCTCTTCCTTGAGCCCGAACAGAGCCTTCCATACAGACATACAGACATACAGACACACTTTTGGTCTCTGTGTTAGAAACTAATTTTACCCAAAATGAATTAATTTACGTTCACTCTAATGTCTTCTCAATGATGTTTAATGTGGTTGACTATTTCCAAAGGCATGCCGTAGCAGCTGTCTTAAGCCACCACGGTTGCAGGCTAGTCTGGTCCTTCTTGACATCCGTTTAGATGCTAAGAATGCCCTTGGAGTGAAGCTCAGGATCAATGAGGGCAAATCGACTAAAGGTTAATTTAACAGAGCCCTGAGCTGAGGCGCTTGCCCGTGCTTGTGCGCCAGGGTCTAACAAGCTCAGCTCCTTTGACTGTGTAAACACCATTAAAGCACACTGGTTATGTGTGCACCCTACCATTAGAAAGGGGTTTAAAGAACTGTGTTAGAGGAAGCCAATGGGTGTGAGTGGGGGCAGAAGGGAGGGCAGAGGGTGTTTGAGCTCTTGAGTTCTAATTGAACTATAAACAAGGGCTTATGATAAAGGAAGCTCCCAGTCCTCTCATTGTATGCCCCCCTTTGGGGGTTTCAGTGTAAGCCAGGATTTAATCCTACACCTGTCCCCTTAGGGCACAGTTCCCCTCCACTTTCCTCTAGTTCAAGCAACTGAAAGACATGAACAATAGATTCTGAAATCTTGGCGCTTTGAAGGTGGATTATGCAAAGAACACTCAGGAAGCCAAGGCTGAGACCTCTCAGAGGTAGTTCCTGGCTCAGAACTCAGCTGGGAGCCGGTTCAAGTCTCAGGAGCCTTCTGCTACAGTAAGAGCCACGGAGGCACAGGGCAGCCTGTTTAGTTTCCAGGGGCCTCATTACCTGGTTCGAAGCTTGTCCACAGAGATAGAGGGAGTCCCATGAGCATTTAAGTCATCTGCTCTCTGGTTCTGTAGCCTGACACAGTATCAGAATCCCAAGGACAAGGTATTTTTCACCAGGTTCTTCGGTGGACCTCTCGGGAAGTCCCAGGAAGAACCCTGGGTTTGGCCCTCAGCCCTCTCCAAGAGGTGAGTCCACCATAAGGTTGGCTATCTGAATACAGAAAAGGGGTGTGTCTGAGAGTAGACAGCAGTGTCAGGTGAGTTTGTGACCAGTCTTCATAACAGACAAGACATTATCACTCATCCTAAGCTGGTAGTTCACAACTTAGGCCAATGTGATAGCTTGGTTTGATTTTACCTCCTGCCACATGACAGTTTAGTGAATGCTCATTGAGTATTTTCTGACATTCAATAAACACAGGCTCTGTAGCACAAGACAACAGAGGAAGGGCTGGTCCCTGTCCTCAAAGAACTCAGCACCCTTTTGCCAGGGAACATCAGATTCCTCTTATTAGTAGCCCTTGGTAAAGACTTACGATAAAAATGTAGAATTTTTAATGTTTCTCTGGGATTACTGGACCTTTGGTTTTGTTTTTCTTTTTAGGCAGGGTCTTACTAGGTAGGCATGGCTGGCCTGTAGCTTGCTCTGATAAATGCCTCTGTCTCCTGAGTTCTGGAATTAGGGGTGTGTACTGTGACCCCAGGCTGAAGCTTTTTACCTTGCAGAAATAATTAAGACTTGTCCATGTCTCTTCTCTAGACCCACTCACAAAAATGTGTATACACGCACGCACACACACAGAGATACACCCTTAGACACACACATAGACAGACACACAGATACACACACACCATTCAAAGCAAGAGGGGACTGAAGCTGCTTTAAGTGCCCACCACAAGCCTGTTATCTTTTAATATAGAATTTGTTTGCAGGGGAACCTGGTGGATTAAGGTTTAAACAAAGCCCTGGAATCCTAATTAGCCTCTGATTGGCAGGAGCCCCCATCCAAGGCCTCTGCACACAGCTACTTCAGACCCCTCATTGCATTCATCAGCTAAGATTTGAGCTCTACCATTTACCAACCACTGTGCTAGGTGCTGGATGGTACAGACAGACACAGATATACAACCATCTTGACTTCACTGATACTTATACTCAAGCAAGGAAGACAAACATCAGAGACATACTATTGTGATGAACAAAACCATACAGGAGTCATGTGAGAATGTGGGATGGGATACATGGCTGACCATAGGCAGGCCCTGGAGAACTTGATCTTCATGAACCTCGCTTGGGGTTGAAGATGGATTGTTTTTTAAGATCATGGTGGTGAAATCCATTCCATAAGAAAAGAACTGAATGAAGTGAAACGGGGGAGCTGGCGATCCACGTGTCTATGGGGAGCTCTGGAGAACTTTCCAAGAGCTCTGCGAGGTCACCAGTGTTCTCATGAAGGGACGAATGGTATTGCCCTTTCCGTTGGATTGATCGTCATTTGCTCTGATGCTGCTTTGAAAGTACAGATTGGGGCTGCCAAGATGGCTCAGCGGCTAAGAGCACTGACTGCTCTTCCAAAGGTCCTGAGTTCAAATCCCAGCAACCACATGGTGGCTCACAACCATCCTTAATGAGATCTGATGCCCTCTTCTGGCACATCTGAAGACAACTACAGTGTACTTATGTATAATAAATAAAATCTTTGGGCTGGAGAGAGAGGAGCCAACCAGAGCGAGTGGGGTTGACCGGAGCAAGCAGAGGTCTTAAAATTCAATTCCCAACAACCACACGAAGGCTCACAACCATCTGTACAGCTACTGTGTACTCACATACATAAAATAAAATTTAAAAATCTAAAAAAAAAAAAGCAAGCAAGCAAGCAGAGATGGGTAAACTTCTGGTTTGAATCAAGTACTAATTGAGTTCTAATCAAGGCAGGGGCAGCAGAGCACCCTGAAAATCACTGTGCTAATATCCTCCACCCTGTGCCTGTGAACCCCACCCGCGTACCTGCCACTTTGATTAAGCAGAAGTTATTTCTTTTATTAGATCACAGCCCTAGAGCATACATCTTTTTAATATTCTGTGTGGCAAATGGGAAGCTTGCACAAAGTGCTCCAGCTACACACAGCGGCACAGCAGCAATGGGGAGGAAAAGCATATGTTGGGTTTTTTGTTTTTTGTTTTTTTTTTCTTTAATTGCAAAGAGAACAAGCTGCCTTTATTGTGGAATATTGTTTTGTTTTTTTGTTTTCTTTACCCTGGTAAAGAAAAATATATAAAGAACAGTTTTAAAAATCTGACACACTTTGGTTATTCAAACTTGATTAGTTAACAGAGATTTTCTTGTAAATGAATAAATTGGATTTGCCACTTCACGGAAAAGAACTGATAGTATTTGCCGCCTGAGATAGAATTCAAGCTTTGAAACACTACTAGAAATACTAGAAAACCAGTGGCCTCACCCAAGGGCTGGCAAGCTGTCACTGAGAGGCTGCAGTGAGTCTGCTGTGAGCTAATTAATGCCGGTTTTAAGCGGTATAGAATTACAGGTGTCAACGTTTAGAAAAGGATATAACTCAATGGAGAAATCTCTTCCAAAGAACTGACCGTAAGGTTCTAAGACTTGGAGTCTGAATCTAGGGTCACACATGGGTAAAGCATGTGACATAGGGTCATCCATGAAGTGTAGGAGGGCCCTGATGGATTTTAATGTAACAGAGAAGTTTCATTGACATCCTTTCTTGCAACTAACACCCCACCCCACCCATCCCACACAAGCTAGCCTGAACCTGCTAGGTAGCCAAGGATGACCTCTGTCACCAGATGCTGGGATGGTCGCCGTGCACCACCAAAGGAGTCAGCACAGGGCTGGGGAGTTAGAGCTGCCTTCCTGCTAAGCCGCACTCACAGTGATGAGCCACACTGCGCGCTCAGGAAGAACTTCTCAGAAACTATCAGTTGTTCAGTCTTGCTCTAGTGTTCACAAAGAACATCTACAATAAGCAGAGAGAACTACCAAACCCTGTTTGTTTTTTGTTTGTTTGTTTGTTTTTGATGGTACTGGGGATAAAGCCCTGGCCCATGAGGGCTTGCCAAGGGTCCTACCTCTCAACAACATCTCCAGCGTAAACTACAGGTTTGGGACCTGTGGGCTAATGGCTCAGGGTGTAAAGATGCTTGTTGCCAGGTCTGTTGACATACATGGTGGTCCTGCAAGTTGTCCTTTGATCTCTACATGCACTGTGGCAAGCGCATACACAGAGAGAGAGAGAGAGAGACAGACAGACAGACAGACAGACAGACAGACAGACAGACAAGTGAAAGCATGGTAGAAATACACCCTGGCCTTCCCAGGCTGGAAGTCTGAAGTCAAGGAGCTGATGACGTTACCCATGAAAAGTCATCCCCAGACTCTGCTCTGCGGTGTCCGTCCAAACTGCCATGTCTGAACAACAACAACACCATGTCTGAAACTGTCCCAGCGATGGAAGTACTTAAGTTTTTAGGAAGTTGCACTAAATCACTGTTCTTCAATGGATCAGCTGAGACCATCTAACCAGTGAAAGAGAGTATTCTAGGTCTTTGTTCATAACATTTTTTTTTAATTGTTGTTGGATTTTCCAAGACTGAGTCTCACTAGGTAGCCCTGGCTGGCTTAGGGTTTGCTACATAGCTCAGGCTGGCCTTGACCAGGTCGATCCATCTGCCTCTTTCTTTTAGGAGTTGGGATTAAAGTTGTGTGCTATCACACTGAGCCAAAAACATTGTTTTAATCTTCAAAAATAATGCTTTAGTTATATATTTTAGTCAGGAAAGAACAGACTGATTGAATACATATATTGTAATAAATCCCATATACATATATACCCACTTATATACATATACGTGTACACACACATATGGGATTCATTACAGTGGCTCACAGGCAGTGATCCAGCTAGTCTAACAATGGCCATCCAACAGAAAGGCCAAGGATCCAGTAGTTGTTCGGTCCATGAGGCCAGATGTCTCAGCTGGCCTTCAGTATACGCCGGAATTCCCAAGAAGTAGCTCCAACACTAGTGTAAGAGAGTGTAAGAGAGTGTAAGAGAGTGGGGGCGTCCATAAAGCCGCTGCTGCTTCTTGTCCTTTACAAGAGCTACCGTGAGGAGGTGTGGCCCAGAATTAGGGTGAGTCTTCCCACATCTGGGCTTAAGGTGTGTCCTCCCTCAAGTGATTCAGTTAGCTAAAAGTTCCTCACAGGTGTGCCCTGTGATTTTTTTTTTTAAGTTAATTTCAAGAGCAATCACGTTGACAACCAATAATAGCCATCACAAACCTTATTTTCTACATAAGGGCAGATTTTCTTCATATACCACTACAAAAGAAGAGAACGACAGTGGACTGAATTCAGAAACTAATACAAAACTCAGCTGTTTTCAATTAATTCAGACATGAAGAAAATGCTGCTGTGAGCCTGTTTGGGGAACTAGCTGCTTTTCATAAATATATTCATGCCAAAATCTACTGACTTTTACTATTGCTATTTTTAAATAAACTGCAAACACATATTTTTGAATTTCTCAGTTTTAATTTCTGACATGAAACAATTGATTTATATAACACACATACATAAAACCTCTTCAATTATCAATGTTTCATAAGCGTTTGAAAGAGACCTCTGACCCCAGAGTTTAAGAACTGCTGGAATGAATTATTTTGCAGTAACCTAGTTGTGTGGGATTCCGGGGGCTAAACAAAGCGAATGCATATTTCTCTCTCAGGCATGATCAGTTGCACTGAAGGCAGCTGCCCTCCGAATCCTGACTCAGCAGCCTTGAGGACTCCATTTTGTGGTTCTGCTGCTTCAACACAGGGATGCCAGGACGGCCACTGTAGGGCAGAAAGCTGGGATGTGGCAAGTGGGCTCTTCCCTGTGCTGATGTCATTTCTAACAGCTCAGGCAGCAGAACCAGTCACATGACTTCACCCACATGTAAGTGGACTGGAAAATTCGAGAAAGCTTGCAAAGATTTAGAGAGCAGAATATGGCTCTCTGAACTGTTCCACGCAGAGAATTTGCAGTAAGAAATTGCATCTCCACAGGGAGAGAGGGTAGGTGCATCTCAGATGGAGTGAGATGAAGCCCAAGGCAGAAAACCTGTGGGGTGAGGAAAACAGGAGCCAGATTGTGCAGACCTGCTCAAAAGGCTCAGTCTAACTGGATGCTTAAAGGGCTGGTGGTAGAAGCTGGCTTTATCTTTTGAAGGATTACAGAGGCTGTAGAGGGAAATGAGCACCGAGGAACAGGTTGTGTTGGTCCATTCTTACCGTAAATATGGCTAATTTCTATCACAGCTAATACTACATTTGCCAATTGGAAGTTATGTAAAAGCAATGCTGTTGTTGTTATTTTGTGTTTTTTTTAAAGCACATTTATATTTTATGTATAGCAATATAATTTAGTTCTTTTCGTTCTAGTTGTGTTGAATTTTGGGGGATCAACACAGAGAATGTACATTTCTTTCTCAGACATAAATTGCACTGAAAACAGCTATCTTCTGAATGGACCATCCATCCACCCATCCACCCATCCATCCATCCATCCACCCATCTGTCCATCCAACCACCCACCCATTCACCCATCCATCTACCCATCCATCCATCCATCCATCCACCCTTCCATCCATCCTCCATCCGTCCATCTACCTACTCACTCACTCATCCACTCACTCATCCACAGCTCCATTAGTCCTCCTAATCTTGCCTCCAGGACAAAAGCCTGGGCGTCTGTCCCTTAAGGATCACCAAATGCTTCCTCTATTAGCTCATCTCCCCAGAGCCACGTCTGTAAATGTTCACATTTGCAATGTAACACTCCCTCTGCCAGCTGCTTTAAGGAGGGGGAGGGGTCCCAGAAAACCACTAGGAAGACCAAACCTGGGTTTTTAGTCCCTTCCGAGTTATGTGAAAAGTCACAAGAATAAAAACATTTAAAGAAACTATAACTAAGGTTACAAAAAAAAAAAAAATCATCTTTGCAAGCTTGTGAAATGGGTGGAAAAATCTCAGCTTTTCCCAGCCTGTTCCAAAGGGAACCAGATGGGATGAGGCAGGAAGGAGTCTCCCCATCACAGAGGCCTTGTGCTCAGGTGACCTGTGGCTCACAGCAGGAGAGAGCCATGCTCCTTACCAACCCACCAGCTAGTTCTCAGAGCAAACTGGCAGCTTCTCACACCTGAGCTGGCACCTGGGCTGCTTCTATTTAAGTAGCTCTGCTCCAACACAACAGGTATAGTTTGGGAACTGGCACACACACCCATGCTCTTCCCACCCCCTACTCCAATTCAGCAGGCCATGTGGGATCCTTAATTTTTTATTTAGAGAGCTTGCCTGGCTCAGGTGGCAATCTCTTCCTTGTTTCACTCACTCTTCCTTCGGCTCTATCTCTCCTCCCTTTCTCCTCCCCCTTTCCCTCCTTCCTTCTCTTTCTCTCTTCCCCCTTTTCTGTCCTCTTCATAGGAAGCCACATGCTCCCATTTCCCTCAGCCCTCTTGTCCTTTCTCCTGCTGAGTCTGTAAGTCCCCCTGTGCTACCTGTCACAATCTCCCTCCCCTGGCTCTACCTGCCAACAAACAAAAGAACCTCCACTAGCTGGTTTCAAATCACTCTGACCAAAGCATCTGAGAGAAACAACTTCGGGGCAAAGGATATATTTCAGCTCCTGATTTGAGAGGGATCCCTCATCTCAGTGGGGAAGGCAGAGTTGTCGAGGCTTCTCTGTTGTTGTGATAAAGCACTGACCTAAAAACAACCTGTGGGAGGAAAGGGTTGGTTTGGCTTGCAGCTTACTGTCCCCCATCAAGGGAAGCTGAGACAGTCACTCACACCCGGAGTTAGCCACTGAGGCAGGACATGGAGGAACATGGATTGCCAGCTGCCTAGCTACCTTTTTACACAGCCCATGCTCACTAGTCTAGGGATGGCACAAGCCCACAGTGGGCTTGGCCCTCCTATAGCAATAGCAATTAAGAAAATATCCCACAGCTTGATCTGATGAAAGCAGTTACAAAGCTGAGGTTCCTTCTTTCTGGTGTGTCAAGATAACAACCAACATTAACTGTTGTGTTAGAAAGCGGCTCGTATCCCGACAGATCATGCCAGACCAACACAGCCCCATGAGATGAGATTTTATTGGGGGGACGTGAGGAAAAAGGGGGTGAGGAATTGAGGTCTCTGTCTTTTATTTGGGTCAGGTAATCATGCACACCATAGTGCACAGGTGAGGATCATGCTGGGAGGGGGCTTGGGGGCTGCCATGGCAACAGACACAAGAGGGTCCTTGCCACCTAGGGGTGACATCATCTCTGGGTTTGGAGGCTGACCATAAAGCCGCTTCTAATGCCAACTTTAACCATGACAGTAGTTCAAGTCGTAGTGAGATGTGTCACAATACTCAATAGGAAGTAGCCAGTATTAACTCAAGAACCTATCTTTCAGTGACTACTTCTTCCACCTAGACCCCGCCTCCCAAAGTTTTTGGAACATTCCAGATAGTGCCATCTGCTAAGAATCGGGCACCTATCTAAACACGGGGCTCTGAGAGAGCCTGTTAATTCAAACTGAAGATCTCCCAAGCAGAAGGGAAACACTCTTGTCAGTCCAGGGTTGTATCCCCACTCAAAGGTCTTCCAGAAACCATGGCATCTCATACACAAGTGTTCAAGGAAACACAGCTAAGGTAGCCAGTGTGGCAGATGGCATAGACTACAAAGCCTGGCTGCCATCATTTGCCCATAGTCTCCCTTGAAACATGGCACATCTATGAAACATGGTACATGCATGAAACAAAGTACACACATGAAGCTTGCAACATGTATCAATCATGGTACATGTATGAAGTTTGCAATATTTGAAACATGTCACATATATGAAACATGCCACACATATGAAGCATGTCACATATACAAACCATGGCACATATATAAAATATGGCACATATATGAAACATGGTACATGAATGAAGCTTGCCACATGTATGAAACATGGTATATGTATGAAGCTTGTCACAATATAAAACATTCCACACATATGAAGCATGTCACATATACAAAACATGTCACATATATGAAATATGGCACATATATGAAACTTGCCACATATATGAAACATTGCCACACCTATGAGCCTATGTAGCATTGACTTAAATTTTCTGTTTTTAGACATGCAAATCTCTAATTAAATTTACTGAAACCACTAACGGAATTCTAGGCTTTTGTTTGGTGCTGGGGATCAAATCCCAGGCCTTGCAAAGTATACAAATTACCACTGAGGTACACCTTCAGCCTTAAAGATAATTTCTCATCATTTGAGAAAATAAAGGATACTCTAACATCGATTTCTGGTTGGTTGGCTGGAACAGGGTCTCGTGTAGCCCAGGGTGGCCATGAACTCACTGTGAACTTCTGACCCTCTTGACTCCACCTGTGTATCACACCATACCTGACAACATTAGATGTCTTCATGAACTGAGCAGAGTGAAGTCACCAGATTGTATCTTTTCCCATAGCAGCACTGGAGAACCATTGAGGTTACAATGTATCTAATATCACCTCTCAGTTCGAGACTGTGATTGACAGGTAAACCTGTTGGACTGCAGAGAATTGAAGTCCAACACCACACAGATAATAAGGAGAGAGGTAGAATTTAAACTCAAGTTGCAAGTCTTTCAATTAAGAAGGTGTGGGGTCAGATACCAACATGGAATATATTTCATTAGATCCCTTTTAGTGGATTATCATCAGGTGATCTTCCTCTTGGTGTGTGTGAGACAGCTGTGTATATGCATGAGCGTGGAGATCAGAGGGCAGCCTCAGGTGTTTTGCCTCCTACTGTGGCTGTTAGAGGCCAGGGGGTCTCTCACTGGGAAGTGAGATGTACTGTTTAAGATGATTTGCCTTTGGGATTTGTCTGCCTCAACCTCTCCAGGACTGAGACTGAAAGCATATGCCACCATACCCAGGTCTTTTACTTGGCTTTTGGGGGTCAAACTCCAGTAAGCACTTGAGTAAGCAATCAGACAACTACCTCCACAGCCTCTCCCTGGGCCTTCATTTCACAGGAAGACGACTTCCCCACAGAGGTTCTGGAATCACCTGCACCCCTGTTGAATGATCAGTTGCCTTGCTTACATATCAACCATTTGATTAGCACACAGTATTTCCAAGGGTTCTGAGGCACTGCTGGGAAATGAAGAGCAGGTTGTAGGATTTTGTTTTTGTTTTGTTTTGTTTGTTTTGTTTTGTTTTGTTTTGTTTTGTTTTTTACTTGAAAAACCTGATTTTCTAGGCCTAGAAGTCAACAGCACATGCTGACTAGCACTAACAGCTATTCAAAGCACCCCGTGGAAGACTGTGGCTGCACCCCGTGGAAGACTGTGGCTGCACCCCGTGGAAGACTGTGGCTGCACCCCGTGGAAGACTGTGGCTGTACCCCGTGGAAGACTGTGGCTGCACCCCGTGGAAGACTGTGGCTGTACCCCGTGGAAGACTATGGCTGCACCCTGTGGAAGACTGTGGCTGTACCCCGTGGAAGACTGTGGCTGCACCCCGTGGAAGACTGTGGCTCTGTGGAACGGACCCTCCACCTGCCAACCACACACTCCATGACAGGATCTTTCAACAGCACCTAACTATGACCTTGCACTTGTAACCATGTCAACCAGCACAGCCATAGTTTCTTCAACTATGGATTGAAGGTTTGGATAAAATTAATTTGAAACTACAACCAATGAAATCCTTAAGTCATTCTCCTTGATAAAAATAGGGATCTGGCATTTCTTTTCCTTAAGCTACACACTATCTAAGAACTGAACACAAAGCAGGGCGGTGGTGGCACACGCCTTTAATCCCAGCACTTGGGAGGCAGAGGCAGGCAGATTTCTGAGTTCAAGGCCAGCCTGGTCTACAAAGTGAGTTCCAGGTCAGCCAGGGCTATACAGAGAAACCTGTCTCGAAAAACCAAAAAAAAAAAAAAAAAAAAAGAACTAAACACAATTTGTGTCCTTTATTCTTTTATCAACGTCACCCACTTCCGCTTTTAATGTCATCTGTCTCTACTAGTCCTTATCAAGACAATGCTAACCCTGACAAAGGTGTTGCCCTCTGAGGAATTATTTTTTTATTTTAATTATATATATATATATATATATATATATATATATATATATATATTACATATATGTGTGTGCATATGTATATATGTACATGTGCATGTATGTATATATGTATACATATGTATATGTGTATATGTACATATGTATATTGTATATATATATAAATATGTACATATGTATATATTGTGTATATGTGTGTACATATATAAATGTATATATGTTTATATGTATATGATGTGTATATGTATATATGTACACATGTATAAATGTGCATATGTATATATGTGCACACATGTATACACATGTATGTATATATGTATATGTGCAAATTTGTATACATGTATATGTGTATATATGTGTATGTATGTATGTGTATATGTGTGTATATGTGTATATATGTATATAAGACAAATTTGCATACCACCTGTGTGCAGGAAGCCAAAAGAGGACATTTGATTCCTTGGAGCTAGGGTAATAAATGGTTGTGAATTGCCCACTGTGCCCACTAGGAACTGAAGAACAGAAAAGCCTTCTGCAGAGCTGCCAGTGCCCCTAACTAGTGACCCATCTCTCCAGCCCCATCTTGAGAAAATTTTAAGCTTAGATGAGACGAGAGCTGTCATTCATGTTGCTCAGTGGTGGCCCACTCTAGCTAGCTGGTAATTGTTAGTAGTGTATGCCCATGCCTAAGGGGTAGATTGCCCCTCTTCATTTTAAATGCAACCTCAGAGCTCACATATCCCTAGATATGTTTCACATCCACGTGGTCAACTTCTCTTGCCATGAAGCCTCCTCCTATGTCTGCTTTTGTGTTTCTAGTGCTGGCAGCGCCACAGGCTTTGGTTATGAGGTGACTCAGAGATGAGTGTCAAAGTTCATCAAAAGAGTGAACCCTGGACAGTCCCAACACTCAGCCCCAGCATCAGAATGAGTGAGGTGAAGCTGACTACAGCTTCCTCCAAATGGATCAAGGGATGTCACCCCAGAGCCTGCTCACCCCAGCACTGACTCGATGGCTCTCTAGCAGGGATCTCCAAGCCTTGGGCCAGAACCTGCCTTTGGCATTTGACTTCAATGTGCACAAGCTTATCTCTATCTTGCACACTCACTACATGATAGCATGCTTTCAAGTCCTCCCCAACCAGTCTCCAAAGATGGGAGAAAGAATCCAGGAATACTTGAAAAAAAAAAAAAGTCATAGGGAAAACAAGGAATCCTGGTGTGGTTATTTTTAGAGCCAATGAATACAAATAATGTTTATAGGAAACTAAGGAGGCAGAGTGACATTTTTAACACAGGAAAGAGTAGCGTGTTCTCCACTGGGCACATCTGAATGGATAATCCACTTGGAAGCATGAGAAGAGAAAATTGCACCTACTAACCTCTGGCCCAAAGTCTCCCACGGCGCCTTGCTCATATTTGCCAATGTTAACTTTTGTTTAGATTTTTGCAGCCTTTTAGGAATTACAACATCAGCTCATTGTTTATGGGGTTTCACCATCCACCTTTCCCATGTACTATGAAGCACATGAAATAATTACATTTTACCTGTCCAAGAATTTAAATTACATTCTCTGTTGTAACTGGAAACACCTGGAGATACTGTGCAAACAGATCCAGGAAAGGTTCCTCTCTTGGGGTTCAGCAGAGTTGAGGGGGGTCACTGTTCCTATGTGTGGGATGCCCCACAGTTAGCGCCAGTAGAACCTAGGGACACAAGGCCCAGTGGCCGGAGTAAATGTGGAGCCTATGTATAAATAATCCTCCCAAAGCCATCATTAACATAGCAAATCCTTTTTGGCTTGTGTTATCAAATGCTTCTGTTATTTCCTTGTGTAGGCTTGTTAGCCTGCTATGGTGACTGCTGATTGTCTAGTTTCCTTGAAACATCAGAAGACTGAGGACAGCCAGGCGTAGTGGCGCACGCCTTTAATCCCAGCACTTGGGAGTCAGAGGCAGGTGGATTTCTGAGTTCAAGGCCAGCCTGGTCTGCAGAGTGAGTTCCAGGACAGCCGGGACTACGCAAAGAAACCCTGTCTCGAAAAAAAACAAAAA